>CM057150.1:13395541-13807835 GCA_029964075.1 Patiria pectinifera
TCAACACGAGAGCTAATGCGAGTAAGTGTTAAACGGAATGGGCTAAAGTATTCATGTTACCATTGCTCCGTTTCCTAAACCTCCTTCTTGCGCAGACACCAATCGCAATTGAAAACACCAAGACAAACATCCCGGCACCAACGCTGGCTCCGACAACGACCCAGTTAATGCCGCTGCTTGTCGATGCAGGTGGATCTTCCACTTTTGTCGCGTTGAAAACAAAAGACAAACTCACTTATTTAGGGTCTGGTAAAAATAATTAATACTTGAGTGGTAAATAATCCGGTCCTATAATAATTTTTCAATGGAATGATCAAAAATCCTCAAAGAAAAATGAAGACTTTGACTGATTCGCCACAGGCGTGGCTCCAAATCTCAAAATCCAGAAAATAATTAAGAATTTAGGCATTATGCATTCTTGAAAGAGCAACCTTTAAAAACCACAAAAACGAAAACATCTCAAAATCGCCAAAAACGGTCAATTCGTCCGGTTTGTCAGCTCTGCGGCGATTTATTGGTCTAAACTTGATGTTGTTGGGAGGATTTGTAGAGATATACTGTCTTCCTTACATACCTTGTTTTTTCTACACATGTAAACATCTGACACATGTAAACAGTATGCGCTGACAGTATAGGTGTTGCTGTGCCTCAAACTTATCCCAGTACACTCAGGCTAAATATATAATACTGAAATCTTCCATTCAATACTTACGGAGTGTGCGACCCACTACCCGACCATAATCATCGTTCTGACCTACGACGTTCTTGGCATACACCCTGATCTCGTACTCTGTGTATGCATCCAGACCTGTCACTCTGTACGTGGTCTTGCCGCCTGTGACGTCCTCGTTGAAGAATATCTCAGTGGATCGGGATACCTCAAGATAGCTGATGCGAAAAGACTGCTCCCCTCCGCCATCAAAGCCTGCTGTCCACGTCACAGTTAGAGACTTTGTCGTACGGTCGGTTATTTCAACCCCGATGGGCTTGTCTGGTTTTCCTGAATGAGAAAATAAACCCGGACAAAATTGAAATGAAGGTTTAAATTCCTGTAGAAAAGCATCACTGCGAACGGCGTATAGTCCACGCTTAGACCCTACATGTACATTTCTGAGCATGCAGTGTAGGCCTAATGCCAAAAATGTTGTTTGTTAGTGCTCGAAAGATCACATTACTCTGATAAAAATACACTACAGCTTACGTGTTTTAACAAGATTGATCGTGTCCAAGTCTTCACTCCCTATTCCATTAGAACTCCTGCAGGTATACACACCATAATCCACCTCAGATACTCCTTTAATGGTCAAAGTGCTTGTGACTTCATGCACAAAAACTTCATCCCCGCCCGTCGTTTCGTGTGCCATCACGAATTTGTCTCTGTCTCCACCAGTGGTTATCTCTACATTGTTGGGATCATACCAACGCATGACTGGCTGGGGATTGCCCTCAGCAATGCAGGTTAACACCACATTGGCGCCGGCACTAGCACGTTCCTCATGCGTACCTTTGTTGGTGATATTGACCTCGTCTGCGGAGTAAGAAAGTTAGGCATTGAAGAAAATACGAATGTTCAGTGGAAATTGCCAGCTTGACCAGAAATCCGGGATGTATTTGGTCTAACCTTTTTCAAATGACTCAATTGCCTCTGGTCAAAAATGACAAAAAGGATTAGCCAAATAGAACCCGGATTCTGGTTCAATCTGACCCGGAGGTTGTGAGAGTGATGTAAATGTTATTCCTCGAAGTACACAACTTGTCAAACTTACATTGGACGTTAACGGGACCAAGAAATCCCTCTGGACGCTGGGTCCACAAACTGCTCGTTGCAGCACACGATATGTACTCTCCGCTGAGTTCTCTTGATGGCGTGAATTCCAGCGAGCTCGTGAATGCAAAGCGATCGTCCGATTGATACGGGCTTGTAGTTGGACCGGTTATGACTGAGCTTCCAATGGACCATACCAGGCTCCAGCCTTCCGGGTAACCCATGTCAGCTGTGCATGTCAGCACGGTGGGCTCATTCTCGGTCACCATTGGGCTGCCAGTTATCACAGGGGTATCAGGAGGACCTATGGAGCCAAGTTCAATTAGTCTAATTGTTCAGCTCACTACTGTCAGTTGACTAATATTTTGGTTTGACTATTTTCACGTCAATGGATTACGAAAATGTTAGTGAAATTATTCATTTTCTTGTATTCTTTGAAACTATACTGGTACTTTTAACGGTATCACGACCTGGGTATTTTGATTCTTCGTGGGACAAGAGAGGTTCACATTGAGCCCCTTCCTTATTTCTTTAAATGACGGCCCATTTTTTTACAATTTGCTGGAACGTTGTTTGGCCGCTATGTATTCATTTAATCGTCTGAAGTCATTTCGTGATACGTTGATGAAAAAAAAAACCCATGATTTTGACTCACAAACATGCAAATGTTCATGTTTCTATAATGAAATGACTGACTTTAATGAATATTCATAAACACCTGAGATAGTTTACAAATTCCTATCGACCTGTCGCCGTTTGCGAGTTAGCCACGCCCCTTAGACAACCCTTCGCGCAGCGTGCGCCAATTTTCCCATAATGGACTTTTTAGCACTACGAGTGCGAGGCGCATACCAAAGATATGGCCAGATAAGTGTTTCAAAAAGATGAAGTGAAATTGACAACAAAATCGTTGGCAATCGTGGGGAATACATATGTGCTTGTTCGGTATTAAACAAGTACGTTTAAAACTAACTATAGAGGCATGCGCGGATAATGGCCCTTGCATTCGGATAGGGCCATTATCTGCGTCAAGGGCCCTTTAATTGTCTTTCAAAATCAATTGCCATTGTAACCATGCACAGCATATACGAAATGTTATTTTACCGTATTGACCCTTAAGAAAGTTAGGAAAGTGTCACCAAGTTTCATGAGGATCAGTCAAGGAGTTCCGAAGCTATTAGAAGAAAAGTCATAGGGGCACATTGTGTTCCCCGGTCCGCTGACAATGTAAAACAAAGTTGTATTAGCAGACAACTTTCCACCCCCACCCCCTTTGCCTGGGGTGTCATGTCGCTCAGGTGTTAGAAGCCACCATGTACCATATCACTGCTGTCAATGATTGTTAAATGATACCAGTTTTATTTTCGCTCCTTTGGGACATTGTTTCAACGAGAAAAAAATGAAAAATGATGTTAAAAGGGCTGTCTGACAATGTCCACCGTTTATGTAAAAAAAAAGACGACATACCGTTTACATCCAATGTGACCATAACTGACGGGTATGGCTGATGTGAATGTGCCGTGCTCGCCAGACATATCACCGTCTGCCCGTGGTTGGCTCGGCCAGGAGTGACTGTCAAGTTGCTCGAAGCATTAACATGCCAATACCCTCTCTTAACAGTCGGGCCGATCGTACTCTGTGACCAAGTACTGGTACCAAGATCCCACTGGATGGTAGCTGCTGGTCTGGACTGGGCTCGGCACGTAAAGGTGTAGGATGTACCTTCGTCAACACTCACTGAATCTCCGGCGATTGACACCTCGCTTGAGTCAGACAGTGACATGGTGGAGACCTTCGGTGGTACTTTAAATATATCATACAAAGCTTTTGTTTGGGGATTATACATAGACGGGACTGAATGACAAATTAATAGGAAAAAAATGTTTGGAATATTTGAAGCGTTTTGCAAATGAATATGCCTACCTCGAACATCAATCGTCAGAATACTCTGGACTGCAGACATTTGGAAAAACAAAGGGCGCAAAGATTGACAGCTGAGCAATCCAGGTCTGTTTCTGGTCCATGGTGTGAAGGTGAAATTAGAAAAGCAGGTCGTTAGGTTATTGACCCCAACTACAAATCTTTTTGTCCAATGTGAAATTGCCCCGGAGTAGGAGATACCCATATTTGGACCCGGATTGCCGTCTCGTATCTCGCACATCATTTGTCGACTTTCTCCCTCTACAAAGTATGCAGTGCCACGGCTGAATGGGTACGTTCCCGTTGAATCCGATACGATAATGGTGGTTGCGAAGACTAAATAAAAAAGGCAAGTGCAATCAAAGAGAACAAAGATCAATATAATTTAAGCAAAACAATGGAAGCTCTTGAGCTTCTCGTTATCTTTACATTGTCACTATTGGTCAAAGAGAAGGTTGGCATTCATGGTTGGCAATTAAACAATGGCCAAAAATAGCAAGTAAGTAACAAAGACATAGAAAAAAATAGTTATATTGATATATTGACATATCTATATAAAAAAAAACACCGAATCCATCGACTTTCTTGACTTACCCACTACTGTCAGCATCGTTGAGCTGGAACCAGTAACATAATATGGCTCTCTGGCTCTGTAAAATTCAACATAACACCAATATCTGCCCTGATCAAGAGGGAACTCCAACGTAGAAATATTCAACACACTCTTGTTACTGATGGTCTCTACAATCATCGAATACTTAGGGTCTCCTTCACCGTACAAATATCCCGACACGATGTTGTAGCCAACTACGGCGACTGTAGTGTCATATGTACCGTCCTCTGTACCTTTTCTCCAATGGGCTCCAAAAAATGTGTACCCGCCACCAGATACTGAACTATTACACACGATCGATTTCGTTTTTCCCTGCACGACGGCTGCGCTAGACTCCATTGTTACTGTTACTGTTGCACTGTTTCCATTGCAGACTGCAAGACAAAAAACATACTTTTTTTGCTGTAAAAATGTAAAGGCACACATTTCCGAATAAGGAAATTTAGATTTATTTCCAAGACTTAGGGTCTTCTTCACTCGGGGAGGTTGTACAAAATTGAAACTGTCGCAGGTTAAATCACCATTTTGAGCTGTTCTTATACCGGATACTTAATCGGCATGTAAGTATCGCATAAAAAGGTTGCGATAAAGGTAGGTGTGTCACGTAGAATAATAACTCAAAAAGGTAATGTACTCGGCATTTTGTCTCTAATGGTCCCTATCTTTTAATGGTGGATGCAGGACTTTGGAGGAGGAGGAGGGGGAGGGCGGGTTGCCGGTGGTGTTGCAGTAAACGCATACAAAGACAAGAGACCTGAAGAAATTGTAAATTACGATTTGCCAGGTTGAATATTAAGCATTTTTTTCTAATTACCTGTTACAAATTTGCAAAAAACAAACAGTTTCCTCAGTCCATCACAGCCATGTGGTTGCGAAGGCCTAAGAGTCACCGTTAAACAAAGTGTATCTGATTACGTACATGGACGCTATAACAGAGCAGTGAAATTCATGCACCCAAAAACATGGCTTTTTTAACGTTGTGTTTTTCCGAAAATATGCTTAGTATGATTGAAATGTTAAATTGTAACGGAAAAGGAAATTCTAAACTTCATGACAGGGAACAAACCGCCGTCATCGATGCCGAAACGTCAAAACTGGTTACTGATAAAGGTGACCTTAAAGTCGGGAAAAAAATCGTCCGAAAACGTCCCCAAATATCTGTATTTATCTCAACTTCTAGGAATTCCCTCAAATTATTATTTCACGAGAAGTTGAACGCTTATATCGTCTATATTACGAATTAATATGTTGCTGCAAACGCTTGTGTTACACCTTGAACTATCTCCAAGGAAAATTTCGCCGGGGATTTTCTTCTACCAAACTCACGTGCATGGTTTTTAGCTGGGCCGATTTTGGGGCAACAATGCTGACAAAGCGCATTTTTAGCTTATTCATTGGCATGACTCGGCGTCACTTCGAGTGGGTCTCGGTATCGACCAATAGAAGCCGGAAAAAAAGGGCGATATTTATTCATTAATAACTTGTGAAGGAGGCAATACCGCATTTTTTTTAACTGCACAACATAATGGATAGGAGCCTGATAATTATTCGGGCGGCTTGAAAAGATTGACAGATATTGCAAACAGCAGTGTTACAACTTTTAAAAATGCACGTAACCAGGCATATTTTTCCAATTTCAACAAAAAGTACTGAACGTATCAAAACGATTTTTAGTAAATAGTTGGATCTTTGTAAGGAAAACAAACCCTGAATATTGCATGAAGAACGATCTTCCAAACGGGAAAAAAAAAAGATTTTCAAAGATTTCGCCGGCGAACATCCACATGTCTGCGTGCATGTTGTTTCATTCAAAAAAGGTATTACGTAACCTTTAGAAATCGGCCTTCGCAACCACATGGCTGATCAGGTGGGCATTTTTATAAATCGCTGTCAAGAAGTGTTAAGCCTAAAACCGGCCAGTGATAAAGATTGGCCTTTAGTCAGGACACTATACATTTGGGTTTTTGTCTGTGTATTTTATTTGTAACGAAAGAGATTAATATGTTCTTCAGCGTTTGTAGGTGCCAGAGAAAAAGTTAGCATTTGATATTTTTTCGTTTATACTTATACACGTCTTTAAACGAAAGAACAAATTATGACTTAAAGGCACAATTTGAATTTATCCCAGAAATAACCTACCGACTAATTATTTTAAAAAGGCTTACTTGGATAAAAGATCGTACTCAAACTACCCCCCCCCCGGTGAAATTATCCGTCTGGCTTGCTGTCGATTGTAAGAAATGTGATTTCCAACAAGTGATTTTATTTTCAATTTAAAAGTGCTCAGTACTGACTAGATGTGTGTTTCATGATCAAAAGGTTCATTGTACATGGTATTTCACTTTTCTCGAAAAATGTCATTATCCCTCAACTGAAGCTTCAACGGGTAAAAATGTGACTATTCTTGTTTTGACTTTGATAAGAGTTTTCATTAGAAACAAACCAAATGCCTGAGAGGTTAAAGATAAAATGTCCTTTGCGATCGAGGCTAAAGATTTATTTAGTGAACAGGTCTCTAACCAGTTTAAAACCAGATTTTTAAACTGCTCTGCGACTCTAATATTGGTCAGTCAACCGACCTCTCCCTGGATCCATTCATAGTTATTAAATATGCAAACGAGACGTGAGAACAACATAATAATGATTCTCATGTTCCCGGTCCTTGGAACCATATACATGTATAGAAAGACTACGCGACAATAACATAGAGCTTAAAAGGTCAGGTTAACATATACACGTACATTCATCCTGATACAGCTCAAATTAATATACAATATAAGCATGAAGGTATGCAACATATCATGTTTAAATGAATACAGCAATAATTTTACTCTATACAACTCATAAAAGGACAACTTTTCCTAAAGGGATATGTTTTCTAACCTTGTGCAAGTAGGCAACACAAACCCGCAATGGTTATGCAGCGTGCGAAGGGCGATGCCATTCTTGATCCAGTCTTCACCGTGTTCTCGTTAAGTTGTTTATCGCGAGATTAAAACAAACTTTGCGAAAAACACAAATGCAAGGTTCCCAAGCTACTGCGAGTATGTCCGTTTGTGGTGTAAGTCAAGTTGAATAGTAGTTTAATGCCGTCTGACTGTCGCAGTAAAATGTTGAATATAAGCCAGTACTTCCTTATGGGAATGCAGGTGCACGTTGAAACTGAGAAAGAAAAACATGGACACAAATGAAACTACCTTAAAGGGGAAAAGGCCAATGAAGCTGGCTGGCTATTTTGAAAAGCACATTGTTGTGCTTTTCAATAGAACTTGGTGCTGATTTATGAACATAACGCGTACAAGGATTTGTACCCGTGGATTTACAATGCATCTTGTATTCCTGTAGTGCATTCACACTCATTGCGAAACCGAAAGCTACAAGACGACGGCACACGAATCGCAGTACATTGTAGGCAACCACAGAGCTATAATTAATTTTTGAATGAAAACGGAATGGTGAGACATACAGCCAGCGTACAAAGTTCCCCTACTCACCCACAGGCAGTGTATAGATGAAGAAAATAGCACTTCCTCTTAAGGCCCCCAAAAAAGTCTCCGGTTTCTAGTATGGAGCTTGCCCAAAAAAGGTGCGGCGAGGCGACTTTTTTTTTTTTACCTGATTTTGATTGCTTCAAATGTCCGCTGTTGACTGCAAATGGTGCCCGACTAAACTTAGTGCAAATATGTGGAAGTCCAGAGAGGCCACATAAAGCTTATTCCTCCAGATCATAACCCCATCTAAAAACACGTTAAAATTGTGCCGCAGCAGGATTCCAGTCAAACCAGTTGAGTTTGGCGGTTTTGAAACATCATCTTTTATTGAAAAAAAAAACAACTTTTTATTTTGCCGACGCGCATGGCTACGGCGACGCGCGCGCATACCTGAAACCGGAGACTTTTTTTTGGCCTAAACTGTTTCCATTTCATGAAATAACGATAAAAAGACATAGGCCTACTGATCCATAGGGTATTTATTGAGGCATTGTTTCTGAAATACTCCCTTTTTTCGGAGGGAGGGTAGCCTTGTCAAGGCGTTCGACATTATCCGTCCGTACGGTATTCGGCCGGCGGCATATCCTCACCGCGCGCTGCCTGCTGATCGCTATGCAGTACATGCAATATACAATGCACCTTTATCATGCTGCCACCATTTCAGTCATTTTCCCTGTATCCGATAACAGTACTTAATGGTAATGTTTTTGTGCAAAAATGAACCCGAATATGTTTTTCCTGGCAGCCTCGCTTCGGTTACTTTGATTTGAATGGGAAAAATCAAGATGATTGCAACATGATAATGTGTTACACAGCGTGATCAGCGACATCATGCGGCCACTATTTATATATGCAAATCATTTGGATCTAGTTTGATTTGCAAATAGTGGCCGCATGAGGTCGCTTTCCGTGCTGTATTTTTTCATGCACTGCATAGCGAGGGTATGCCGCCGTTTACCGTACGGACGGATGACGAAGGCCTTGACCAAGGCTAGAGGGAGGGAATGTTTGGGAGGGGGGTTGGGGAGGGAAGAGGTTATGGAGTGTGTTGTCCAGAATTGTACGCACGACTGGACATAAAAATACAAGTCGTTGCAATTTTAACGTAGGATTTGTTTGATTTTTTCATATGGATATCATATCGGTGGTCTATTCTCACTTTGTTGCGAGTCATTTTGTTCGATGAAGTTCTCTTTACAGCCTGCAGTAAATCGACACTATGTTGTGTAACGCACGATAGTGGGTTTGATACTTATTGTCAGTACCAGAAATGCGATTGGAAACAAAGATGACGTGGTAAAATAATTTCATTTATATTTTGAAAAAAGGGTCCTTTTTTCATTTCTTAGCGAATGCCATGTTGTAGTTGAGTCCATCACAAGTCCTAACAAATCCTCAGGTCATAAACGGAAAGCCCAGCAGGATTCTAGCCTCAGTGAACATCGCTAATTTGTTATGTTTATCCGTAAAAAAATCTAAATCTCGTAGAAAGGGAGGCGGCATACATTTATCAGCAAAAAGTTGAAAAATGGAAGAATCCATCCGTCATCTTTGAAAATCCCCAATCTCGGGGGAGGTCTTCCCCTTCCTTTTTCAAAAAGCCCGGACGACAGACCATTTTTGTACTTGGCCTAATAGGCACTTACATGCATATACCGACTTTATCACAGTCAAATACAATACTAACTGTATTATATCGCAACCATTTACTGAGAATCATATTCCCTCGTAAATTGGGTTTTGTGGTCAATTTTCTCTTTGTACAGGCATTGTAGCCGTTTGTTGGTCTCAACTCAAACTCTGTGTTTGAACTAATTTTTCTTAGAAAAGCTGGATAAACTTACCGGTGAGCAAATGTGATTTCCTTGATGGATTAATAAAGTGTTTCCTATCTATTCTATTATTTGATAGTGGTGCGTTCTACAACTAAACTTTTTATGATTGATTTTGCTTCTTTGGCTTTCAAAATATTTCAACCACTTCGTAAATAGAAAGAAAACAAAACGAGAAAATATTTCTTAGCCTCACACTTTCGAAATAGTAGGTGTACAAAATGCTTAACGTATTGCCATAAAACAGCAGAATAAAAGTATCAGTGCAAAATCAAATAATAATAAAATCTCGAAGTAAGTACAACAAAACCGAATATCCACCAGTGATTACAGACTTGAACACTTATCTTATCGCAATTGTTGGTTGGGAACTAATGGAATAATGGACTTGCTGTTTCATATGATTACAAACACTATCAGTAGAAAATTTAAATGTGTGACCCTTACAAAACACAGGTGCTAAACGACAGGGAAGGGGGCAATGTTCCTCCGCCTCTTTCTGAAAACTTTAAAGGTTGCCCCGCCCTTTCTGCATTCCAAAATAAAATGATTAATCAAAACTACAAGAGAGGACGTACAACGAGCGGCGCGTATGCATAACCGCACATACATTAACTATTAGGATGTTCAAACAAACAGCGCCACCAAGTGGTCACTTATCCCTCATTGCAGGCATGGTTTGCAGGCGCACTGACAACCAATGCAGTAAGTGACTGCTTCATACACTAAGCGCACAACTAAGTACGTGGTACATCATACTGGAATAGTCTAGATGACTTCTTAAAATCAGCACCTTCCTTCTCTGTCTTTGTTAACAATCTTAGATCACATCTACTCAATTCTTATTCGAACAACTAGTTATAATTTATGAATCTAGATGCATGCTCTCGTCTCATACCAGTTTGTGTTTTTCTACGTTTATTCGAATAACTAGTTATAATTAATGAATCTAGATGTATGCCCTCGTCTCATACCAGTTTGTGTTTTTCTAGGTTGTGTCTTTGTGTGTCTCACTGTTGTCCATTGTGTCCTTTGTCACTGTCTCTGTTTTTCTTGGTCATGTCCACTTGTCTGTCGATAGGTTAGGGTACAAAAGCGTGACGCTTCACCTTATACCTAAATGTTGTCGTAAATTTGTTCTAGTATTGATCCATGTACATTATTATACACAATTACATAACTCCTTGTATTTTGCTCTGTATAATATGTTTACACGGCATTGTAACATGTTATTGTGTGGAAATGGCAACATTGAAATAAATGTTTCTACTACTACTAACTGGTTTCTAGCTATGGCCTACCGACTGGCTCAACACGCCCCTTGTACTACTTCCAGTTTCAATGGTTCCAATGCTACTCTGCGCGCAGCGGCCGTGGTTTAAGTTGATATGACGTCACACTTACGAACCAGACAGCAAAAAGGATCCCTCGCTTGCATTCCTTCACCCCCAAAATACTGCACGAATCTATGGAGAGCGGATGATCAGACTACACCCCTGCTTTTACTAGTTATTTAACTTGATTTTGCCGTTCTCAGGTGATGTGATGTTTTGTGTGTTTTACCTGAGTACCTTTTGCCCTTTAACTTTTTGTTATGTTGTCTTTTCGCTTGTTTTGTTACTCTCAGGTCTGACGAGGGGAAGTAATACTTCTCGAAACGTTACCAATAAAACAGTGGTCCACAATGGTTCTTTAGTTATTATTTCTATATACTTCTATATGTTTTTTGCGGGGATGGAGCATATCCCCCCCCAAAAAAAAGAAAATCCACCTAAGCATCAATTGAAGCCACGAGTATCACGTAATGGCTGTGACGCACTCGTGTAAAATAAGATATTCGTAATAATACGCGCCCATACGTGATAGGTGGGTTCGCAAAGAATGTCAATTCAAAGTCGACAAAGGCTGTAAAACTGAAACTGAAAATTTACAAATGTTTATATATTTACTCGTTTATGTAGTCGATTTCCATTGATGTTTACTTTTTGTATTTTGTCACCACTATGGATTTTTATAAAACACTGTTCAAACGTTGGGCATCTGGTGAACGAATACAGCCAAACGCAATCGATGTAATAGCATATGTTTGGTATCGACTACCTGATTACAAAGAAACCAAAATAAGCTTCCTTCAGCATGGATTGTGATTTCCGCGTGAACAAAAAACTTATTACGAATGTGATGTGCATTAATATTTAAGCTGAATTCAAAGAAAGTTGGGGAAAAGCTCGCTAAGTTTTAAAATGTGAAATATCGGAAGTCAGTTTTAAGAAAACTATTTATTATGATACTATAACAAGCTAAGTATCAAGAAAAACTCATACATCGCCAATTGCATTACCTGATTGTAGCGTTACCAAAAAAAACCTCGTCATTTGACACAAAAAGGCAAAGTAAAAATAAAAGAGAGCTGACGTCAATTTTATACTTTCAATTGCACAATAGAAACTGCGGGGGAAAGGTAGTCAAAAACGCGGCCATGCTTGTCCACACCCAACCTGAGCAGCGCCCCTGAAGTCCTGTCTAGCTGTCAATACTTCAGACCCACCACGTGCCTATATGCTATACGTCTCTTGTACACATTATGCAGGTGATTAGTTATAACCCTACAGACCATTATAATGCATCTTGGCCATCATCTTGATTTTCCCATGCAAATCAATGTAACCAAAGGGAGGCTGGGAGGGGAAATAGTCTGGTTCCTTTTGCACTAAAATATCATTCAGTACTGTTTTTGGATACAGTAAATATGACTATTAAGGCCCCAAAAAAATAGTCTCCGGTTTCTGGTATGGAGCTTGCACCAAAAGTGGTGCGGCGACGCGGCTTTTTTTTTTTTTTTCTTTTTTGGGGGCTTCAAATTTCGGCTGATGACTGCAAATAGTGCCCGACTAAACTTAGTGCAAATATATGGGAGTCCAGAGAGGCCACATAAATCTTATTCTCGATCATAACCCCATCTAAAAACACGTTAAAATTGTGCAGCAGCAGAATTCCAGTCAAACCAGTGAGTTTGGTGGTTTTGAAACATCATCTTGTATTGAAAAAAAAACTCTTTCATTTTGCCGACGCGCATGGCTACGGCGACGCGCGCGCATACCAGAAACCGGAGACTTTTTTTTTGGGCCTAATGATGTTAGTATGATAAAGGTTTATACCGTTTAACCATAAAGGTAAGAAAACATGGGTGTAACACACGTGAACGCTTAGCGCAATCATGCAATATCATGTTCGGTCTCGTTTTCATTTTTAGGGCGTATCTAGCGTTCACAAAACGGTTATACAGACACAGATTTACAAATTGCCTTAAGAAGTTTTTCTGATTTTTTTCTAATTATGTGATAACAATGATTATAACTTGAACATCCGCCGGAAGAATAGTACGTAGTCACCCTTATCAAGACTATTATCAAAACAGTGAACAGAAACTTAAACAGATAAACATTTTGTGTACTTTCTTTGGAAGAATAGAGCACTGTTAATGTTACCCAAACTCATAATAAAACAGCAAAAAAAAGAAACTAAAAAGCTAAACCTTTTGTGTATATTTCTTTGGAAGAATAGTACACAGTCAACTTTATCACAACACAAACCAAAGCAATTAAAAGGAAACTGTCTACAAGTTTGTCATTTCTGTTTTCCATTAACACGCGTCAGGGGAAAAAAAAGTTACAAAAGAATCGATTTTCTCTGGACGCAAATGGTTTCGGTTCGTTTTGTAAACCAACCGGAAACGTGGAGCAAACACAAAGCTCTGTATCTGCCGTTTAACATGCTCAACCCCACGCTTTGTAAATATGTTTGGTTAGTGTTTTATTGCGCCTACATTTGGGAACCGAGGTGGGAAATTTCTATAAAAGTCGGGCTTTGAGGCATCTTTCCATCATTTGTTTGAGAGCCATCGATAACACAGCAGCCGTTCATCATGAAGCCAGTTCGCTTTGCTCTTCTCCTTGGGATCGCCTGCATGGGTGAGTATACCCCATTATTTTATGTGTCGTCGCTCAACCTCGTTACCAGGCATTTTGTTCTGCCTCCTCTGATATGACCATTATCACGGCCATTGTGGTGGACGATTCCGGCCGAAGGCTTTTGCAAGTTAATTTCAATCTGTGCATGTGTGAGGCACATAACATGATAGAAAGAACACATAGCTCATCATGATACTTCAAGCAACGCAGTGCCAAAATGTGTTTAGCGTCCGCGGTGGTACTGTAGATACCAAGTTTCAATTTGCATACATTTTAAGAGTCCATACCTAACTGCGACCATGTACTTTCGTACAGCGCCTTATCCTTAAACCCACTCAGGATTTCTGACTGGAAAAAAGCAAAGAAGGAGGAGCTGGTCAGCCAGCAGGGTTTAAATTTTTGAGGTTTGTGTGTTTAAATGTTTAAGATTCTATTAAAGTTTTATTCAACTTCTTCGCGTCCCTGACTTACAATAGAATAAACAATAGCAAAAGATGCATTTGGGTATAACTGTGTTATTTTTCCTTTGCTTTCTGTTGATTTTAGTCAGCACGGCAAACGCAGCTCCCCCAAAGAGTAAGTAAACTCACTCCTAAATTTATGTGAAGTAATTTTTTTTGTGGGCGAGTCAGGATGTTCACAATTAGGACTAGATGTGGATATTCAAAAGCAATCTATAATTAGAACTCCCATGTAAGGCATGTTTTATATGGAAAGGCTTACGCACAATGTCAGAATTTTCCAAAAGTCAGTAATAATGTAAAACATAATTTATTTCAACTACGAACAATACCAAGACTGGTGGCAACGGATAATATAGCCTAAATAGAGTTTAGGCTATGTTTATACCTCTGGTGCTCTTCAGAACCATTCTCTTAGTTGAGAAACTATTCGCACATGGTGTTTCCGCAAACCCTTCATTATCTAAATATTTTACGCACCAAAATATAGACGAACAATTCAGGGGTTCTGTGTATCAAAGGGTACAACTCTAGAGGTTAATTTAGCTTTCTAATGGCTCATATTAATGTAATTTATCATCACTAACGGAGCAAAACCTTGTATTTTAAGTTGGAAAGTACATTTGCATGAACATGTTCACTCTATTTTTGTTTACCTTTCATAAAAGTGCGTCATGAGACTATGCCACAAATGCTAAGAAAATAACAGAAGGATTAGAATGGAGAGAACTGACAAGATTTAGTGTTGGTCTTTGCAATAAAACGATACTCCTATTTTCTTATATTATTTGCTGTAGCTTGATATCATGATTTTCCATCAAGAACCTACTCGATTAGATAAGCCTCATTCCCGGATTTGAGATTCTTTTCTTTTCTCACTATCCTTTTCTTTCATTTTATTACAAGGATCACCTTATGGACCCTCCTATTCGCAGTGGTGTTTCTCAGATTATTTTTGTAAGTAACACATAGGTAGGATGGGAAACTAAGGATGCCGACAATAGACGTTGTATTTAACTGAGCAGGGTAGTGTGATCATGAGTCAGAGGAGAAAGCAATCGGCTACAAGAAAAAACAAAAGATCCAATCAAAAGAACCAATACCCTTAATGGCACTGCAGAACATCAGACGATTGGTGGCAGCAGACTTCTTTGTTAGAATAATTATTCAAAACAAAAGTTATAAACATACCACTTGATGAATCTTATGTATCATTACACTCTTTTTAGGGGGCTGGTCGGATAGTCAGACGGAGAGTATGGTGACTGAAGGTAAGATGGCGAGTGTTTGATATTTTGGAAACAATTTCAAACATAAATGCTCTCGTGCATGCACGTCAGTGTTGCACAAACAGAGACTACACACTACATAATACCTAAATTGAAGACAACTTTTAATAAGATATTAACTCATGTAATTGTTTGTGTTTGATTACTCCTAGACCCGTCGCCAGATACAACAACCATAGGTAAGCCCATTCATTGAACATATGTAAGACAGTCGTGATAGATTTCCAATCAATGCTGAATTAAAAGCAGAGCATTAGAGCCAGCGAATGGCAAGCTTCTACATTTCTCCAATCTGACTTGTTATTTTGTTGTTAAAATTAAAAGAAAAGCATACAGTACAAAAGCAAGCCGGCGCTTGAAAGAAACGTCCACTACAACCACGACGATTAAGTTTGCAAAATCATGGACATAATTATCATTTACTCTTTTTTACCTTCTTAGTCTGCACGTCGGATTATGATAGTATGGTGACTGGAACAAATGGTGACTACAACAAATGTGAGAAGACAAATTTAATATTAATTATTTCAACTTTTTTTCAAGGACTAATGTGAAAACGGGTGTTAGTGTGAAATTGTTTCAACTCCAACTGTCACTTCCAACGGAGCCAAACTTTCTATTTCAAGTTACCTTCGAATGTCAGCTCTATTTTAGTTCAAATGACTTTTCCTAGAGATAAGTCATCAGAATGTGCAACAATTTCCAAGACAATAACAGGAGGATGAGACTAGAGATACAGCTACAAAGATAAAATATTGGTCTTCTTAATAAATCAGTGCTTTGTTTTATTTTTAATTATACCTTGTTGCAGTCTCATATCATGATTTGACATTGAGAACGAACACCTGTTTAGCTAAGCATTATTCTTGCACTAAAAGAAATCGTGTTTTTCCATTCGTTTCTTCGATTTTACCTACAAGGGTCATCGGACTATGGAACTACCGAATGTAAGTAAACAATTTGGCAGGATGGGGGCAATAGACATTGTATTTACCTCAGTAGGGTAGTCGGATCATGGATCAGAGCAAAAGTTGAAAATAATCGAGTGCACGAAAAACGATCGAGCTGTAAAGATCCAGTCGAAAGAAACAATTCCCTTAATGCAACTGCAGAACATCAGACGATTGGTGGCGGCAGACCTCTTTGTTGGAATAATTATTCAAAAGTCACAAACATACCACTTGGTGATTCTTGTGTATCATTTTTACCCTCTTCAGGGTATTGGATCGATTATAGGTAGGTCAGCAGGATATACAACAGAAGAATTAGCATTAGATATACAACTACAAAGATAAAATGTTGGTCTTTTCAACAAAACGGGGCTCTGTTTTGGTGTATTAAACCTGGTTGCAGTTTGATATCTTGATTTGACTTCGAAAACCTACACCTGAGTAGCTAAGCATCATTCTTGCAGTAATAATAATCGTGCTTTTGTCCTTTATTTTTCTTTGATTTGACCTTCAAGGGCCATCGGACTATGGAACAACCGAATGTAAGTAAACAGCTTGGGAGGATGGGGAAGTAAGGATGCCGACAAAAGACGTTGTATTAACCTTAGCTGGGTAGTCGGATCATGAGTTGAGAAAAAGTTAACAAAAATCGAAACACGAAATACGATCGAGCTGTAAAGATCCAAGCGAAAGAAACAATTCCCTTAATGCAACCGCAGAACATCAGACGATTGGTGGCAGCAGACTTCCTTGTTGAAATGTAAAGTATTCAAAAGTCACACAACATAGCACTTGGTGGTTCTTGTTTATCATTTTTACCTTCTTTAGGGTATTGGTCGGATTATGGTCTGACGGATGATATGCCAACTGAAGGATTCCCTGAAGGTAAGTGACGAAGTGTTTAATATTTCGGTAACAATTTCTAATATAAAAGTTTTTGGTTATGAAAGTCAGTGTTGCACGAATAGAGACTACACATTACATATTACTAAAATTGTAAACATCTTTTCATAAGATATTTACTCATGTATTGATTTGTGTTCATGACTCCTAGAATCTTCGCCAGATGATTCATCAATCATAGGTGAGCCTATTAATTTCTAAAATATGTGAGATTGTCGTTTATGATTAAAAGAAGATACTGCTTTTGTTTTTGCTTTCTTTTTCATTTTCATTTCGGGGGGGGGGGTTGTGGGGCTGGAAGGGTCGAAGGGGTTCTCCCAGGAATGCTTTATTAAAAGCAGAGCATTAAGGCCAACGCATGGAAAGCTTCTAAATTATCTCTTATGTGACTTCTTGTTTTCGGTTAAAGTTTAAAGGAAAGCACACAGTACAAAAAAAAACACAGCTTGCGAGAAATGTCTACTACCTCCACCATGTTTGGGTATGAAAAACCATGTACAGAAGTAAACTAAATTACTAAAGTATTTTAGTAATTATTATTATTATTATTATGATTATTATCATTTCTGGTAATGAAACCAAGGATTCCTCAAAAGCGCCCTAGGCACTGTAACTCGCAAGCCTGAAGAAACCTGTGGAGAGAAGACAATGAGAAGAAGTTACAGTTTTAGAGGTGGGAGGAAAAGCCCAGAAGAATATTCTGGGGAAAACCCACGGAATCAGGCAGGGACTGAAAACCCAATCCGAATATTGCCCCAGGCGGGATTCAAACCCGGGTGACAGCGGTGGAAGGCGAGGAAAGTACCGCTACGCCAACCTGACTCCCCTGTAATTGGAAATGTTATTTTTTTTTATATTCTTAGTTTGCACGTCGGATTACGATAGTATGGTGACTGAAGACTACAACAAATGTAAGGAGACGAATTTAATATTAATTATTTCAACTTTTTTCAGGGACTAATGTGAAAACGGGTGTTGATGTAATTGTTTCCACTCCAACTGTCAATGAAGCCAAACTTTCTATTTCAAGTTACCTTCAAATGTCAGCTCTATTTTAGTTCAAGTGAATTTTCCTAGAGATAAGTCCTCAGAATGTGCGACAATTTCCAAGACAATAACAGGAGGATGAGGCTAGAGATAAGCTACAAAGATAAAATATTGGTCTTTTTAACAAATCAGTGCTCTATTTTATTTTTAATTATACCTTGTTGCAGTCCCATATCATGATTTGACATTGAGAACCAACACCTGGTTAGCTAAGCATCATCCTTGCACTAACAGAAATCGTGTTTTTTTTTTCTTTGATTTTACCTACAAGGGTCATCAGACTATGGAACTACCGAATGTAAGTAAACAATTTGGGAGGATGGGGCAACAGACATTATACCTTAGCAGGGTAGTCGGATCATGAGTCAGAGCAAAAGGTGAAAATAATCGAGTGCACGAAAAACGATCGAGTTGTAAAGATCCAAACGAAAGAAACAATTCCTTTAATGCAACTACAGAACATCAGACGTGGCAGCAGACGTGGCATTGGTGGCAATAGACCTCTTTGTTGGAATATAAGGTATTCAAAAGTCACAAGCATCGGTGATTCTTGTTTATCGGGTATTGGATCGATTATAGGTAGCTCAGCAGGATATGCAACAAATTTTAAGAAAATAACAGTAGGATAACATTAAAGATACAACTACAAAGATAAAATGTTGGTCTTTTCAACAAAACGGTGCTCTCTTTTAGTGTATTATACCTGGTTGCAGTTTGATATCTTGATTTGACTTCGAAAACCTACACCTGATTAGCTAAGCATCATCCTTGCAGCAAACAATAATCGTGTTTTTGTCGTCTTCTTTTCTTTGATTTTACCTACAAGGGTCATCGGACTATGGAACTACCGAATGTAAGTAAACAGCTTTGGAGGATGGGGAAGTAAGGATGCCGACAGCAGACATTGTATTTACCTTAGCTGTCAACTCCAATGTAGAAAAACGTTCTATTTCAAGTTACCTTCGAATGTCAGCTCTAGCTTTATTTTGTCTTACGTTACCTTTCCTATAGATATATTCGACAATTTCCAATAAGATAACAGAAGGATTAGGCAAAAGATATATAATATGAATATAAATTAAGGCTAATTTTAACAAAATAGAGCACTTTCTTTTTCGTTTAATCAACATTGTTGCAGTTTGTTATCATAGATTTGACATCAAGATCCTATACCTGATTAGCTAAGCATCATCCTTGCAGTTAAAACCTCGTGTTTTGTGTTTTATTCTTTTCTTTGATTTGACCTACAAGGGCCATCAGACTATGGAACAACCGAATGTAAGTAAACAGCTTGGGAGGATAGGCAAGTAAGGATGCCGGCAAAAGACGTTGTATTTACCTTAGCAGGGTAGTCGGCTCATGAGTCGGGGCAAAAGGTAAAAATAACCAAGTGCACGAAAAACGATCGAGCTGTAAAGATCCAAGCGAAAAAAAACTTAATGCAACCGCAGAACATCAGACGATTGGTGACAGCAGACTTCTTTGTTGGAATGTAAAGTATTCACAAGTCACACAACATAGCACTTGGTGATTCTTGTTTATCATTTTCACCTTCTTTAGGGTATTGGATCGATTATAGTCAGTCGGATGATTTGACAACTGAAGGATTCCCTGAAGGTAAGGTGACGACCAACTGTTTAATATTTCAGTAACAATTTCAAATACAAATGTCCTCGTGTATGAACGTCAGTGTTGCACGAACAGAGACTACACTTTACCTTTTACTAAAATTGTAAACATCCTTTAATAAAAAAAAATGTATTCATTTTTGTTTTATCGTTCCTAGAGTCGTCGCCATATGATTCTTCAATCATAGGTAAGCATATTGATTTCAAATAAGTAAGACTGTTGTTAATGATTAAAAGAACATACTAACATTTGTTCCTCTTGCTTTTTCATTTTAATATTTTTTTTTTGGGGGGGGGAGGGGTGATGGGGTTTTCCCAGGAATGCTTAATCAAAAGCAGAGCATTAAAGCCAACGTATGGCGAGCTTCTACACTTCCTTAATCTGACTTTAAAAGTAAAGCACACAGTACAAAAGCAAGCCGATGCTGGCGACAAACGTCCACTACAACCATGACGATTATGTTTGAAAAATCATGTACATAATTAAACAAAATTACTAAAGAATATCGGATGTTGGAAAACTTATTTGTTCTTTTACCTTCTTAGTTTGCACGTTCGACTATGATAATTCGGTGACTGAAGGTAAGCAGACGGATGGAATGTAAATTATTTAAACTTTTTTTACGGAACCTAATGAAAAACAGTGCTGGTGTGAAATTGCTTAAACTCCAGCAGTCAACTTCTACGGAGCTAAACTTTCTATTTCAAATGACCTTCGAATGTAAGCTGTATTTTGCTTAAGGCGACCTTTCCTATAGGTAGGTCAGCAGAATATGCAACAATTTCCAAGAAAGTAACAGAAGGATTAGCATTACAGATACAACTGCAAATATAAAATGTTGGTCTTTTCAACAAAACGGGGCTCTGTTTTGTTGTATTAAACCTTGTTGCAGTTTGATATCTTGATTTGACTTCGAAAACCTATACCTGATTAGCTAAGCATCATCCTTGCAGTAAAAACCATCGTGTTTTTGTCCTCTTCTTTCCTTTCATTTTACCTACAAGGGCCATCAGACTATGGAACAACCGAATGTAAGTAAACAGCTTGGGAGGATAGGGAAGTAAGGATGCCGACAATAGACATTGTATTTACCTTAGAAGGGTAGTCGGATCATGAGTCAGATCAAAAGGTGAAAATAATCGAGTGCACGAAAAACGATCGAGCTGTAAAGATCCAATCCAAAAAAACCAATTCCCTAAATGCAGCTGCAGAACATCAGACGATTGGTGGCAGCAGACTTCTTTGTTGCAATGTTAGTACTCAAAAGTCACAAACATACCACTTGGTGAATCTTGTTTATCATTTTTACCCTCTTTAGGGTATTGGTCGGATTATGGTCTGACGGATGATATGCCAACTGAAGGATTCCCTGAAGGTGAGGTGACCTATTATTCAATATTTCGTTAACAATTGCAAAGACAAATGTCCTCGTGTATGAGTATTACGATATGTACTCAAGTATTCATTTTTGTTTGATTACTCATAGAGTCGTCGCCAGATACAACAACCATAGGTAAGCCTATTGATTTAAATGTAATACTGTCGTTTATGATTAAAAGAAGACACTCATTTGTTTCTCGTTTTCTTTTTATTTATATATTTATTTATATTTTTTTGTTTGGGGGGAGTCGGGTTTCCCAGCAATGCTTAATTAAAGGCAGGGCATTAATGCCAGCGCTTGGAAACCTTCTAATTTATCTCTAATCTGACTTTGGTTGTTGTTTTTTTGTGTGTTAAAGTTAAAAGGAAAGCACACAGTACAAATGAAAAACGATGCTTTTGAGACGTGTCCCCTACATCCATGATTAAGTTTGAAAAATGGTTTGCAAAATTTAACAAAATTACCGTGTATATCAGACTCAGTAGTTGAAACCATATATGTTCTTATCTCCTTAGTTTGCACGTCGGATTATGACCTGACAGATATTTGGACTGAAGATTACAGTGAAGGTAAGGAGACGTAAATTCATATTCAGAGGGGTGGTAACATTGTGAGACTACCACTGCCCAGTCTTCCCAATGTAAGTAAACAGCTTGGGAGGATGATGCGGAAAGGATGTCGACAATAGACGTTGTATTCTCCTTAGCAGGGTATTCGGATCTTGAGTCAGGACAAAAGGAGAAATGCTATCGACTACAAGAAAAACGATCGAACTGTAAAGATTTAATCGAAAGAACTAATCCCTTTATGCATCTACAGAACATCAGACTTCTTTGATGGAATAATTATTCAAAAGTCATAGACATACCACTTGGTGAATCTCATGCATCCTTCCACCTTCTTTACGGTATTAACTCTTTTCACGCTTCCGTCATGACCATGCAGAGCCTCGATCGGGCAACCTAACACAATAGATATAGCCGGTTCAGTGATTCCCGTGTCGGAATTCAGTGATTCCTGCGTGTACCGGGGAATCACTGAACTGGCTATATTCATTGTGTAAAGTTGCCAGATCGAGGCTCGGCATGCTTATGGTGGAGCGTGCAAAGAGCGAATTGGTCGGATTATGGTCTAACAGTTGATATGGTAACTGAAGGATTCACCCAGGCCTGGATTATCCAATGCATAGGCATTGTGTCTAGGGCCTAGGGAAAAAAATGAGGGCCTACGAAAATACCACAGTGTGCCAATCTGCTTTAAGAGCTACCAATTTGGCCTGGCATGCTTTATACAGCTTAGCATCAACATGAAACTGAAGTTGGTGCCTAGTGCGAAGAATATAGGGCCTACGGAACACTGGTGTCTAGGGACTACAGAACACTGAATCCAGCCCTGATACACGTATATATGTTGCTCCTTTTTGTCTGTTAAAATGGCCTGAAAGTGATTTTGTGCCAACTACAATGCTCTGACGGACACGATTTATTGGATTATTTTTTCTCTCGAACAGCACCAACTACACCCTATATGCCTTACTGCACACAAACTGAGTTTCAGTGCAATAACGGCAACTGCATTCCCTCCTTCTGGAAATGCGACGGCTACAACGACTGTGGAGACATGTCTGACGAAAATAACTGTCGTGAGTATTTTTCGTAAATCTTTGAAATTGTGGCTACCTCGTCCCCAGCCTCCTTACCCTATTTTTTAGATTTGAGCGACTGCAGAAGCCGTTTCTTGCTTGAAATCATGATTGCGCAATGGCTGGGGGGGTGGAACACGTGACCCATAATTAATCCGTAACGTAAAAGGCATGGGGAGGTCAGACCTGTTCTGAAAAATCTCCTTTTTTTCATGAAAATAACACAATTTCGGATACGGAGTTTTAAAAACTGCTAAATGGGACATCAAGCTGTCCATGGCTGAAAAACAAATATTAAAAAAATCACATGCAACGGCAGCAAGTTTAAAAAGCGGAACTTTATCGCGAAAAAGTAGTCACGTGACCACGCACGTCGCGGACAATTTGGTATCGCACTGACGCTCCGGGCACTCCTCATGTCCGGATCGTAAGTGCGATACCAAATTTTCCGCAGCGTTCATTGCATGCGCGGTCACGTGACTACTTTTTCGCGATAAATGTTCCCTTTTTGAGCTTGCTGCCGTTCGGTGCATGCGATATTTTTAAAATATTTTTCACCCATGGACAGTTCAATGTCCCATTTTTCAGTTTTAAAACTCAGTATCGAAAATTGTGTTCTTTCAATGAAAAACATAGAGAGGTTTTCCAGAGTGCACGTCAGATTATCATATTGGCACAGTGGGCACTGTGCCTAGGGCCCACGAAAAAAATTGGGGCCTACGAACAATTTGAGGGCCAAAGAAAATACCACTGTGTGCCAACAGGTTTTTAGAGCTTCCACTTTGGCCTGGCCTGCTTTGTACAGCCTAGCATCAACATGAAGCTGGTGTGGGTGCCTAGTGCGGAGTATAGGGCCTACGGAACACTGGTGCCTAGGGCCTATACGGAACACTTTATCCGGCCCTGGATTCACCGAGTTAAGGAGACGAATCTCAATAACGTTTTGGTAATACAAATGTTCTCATGCATAACATTCAGTGTTGCATGAACAGGGACTTTCCATTAGCCTACCTTTTACTAAACCAAAAGTTATCATTTCTGTGATATACTTGTATTTACTTATTTCATTCATTTTGTGTTTAGCATCACCAGATTACACAACAATCATAGGTAAGTCCATTGTTGAAAATAACATATGCAATCCTGTCGTATATGATAAAAAGAAGATTTTTTTCTTGGGATTCTTCTCACGAACGCTTCATTAAAAGCAAAACCTTAAAGGCAGCGCATGGAAAGCCTGTATTAGTTATCTCCAGTTAGTCTTGTGTCCTTTTCAAAGAAAAGTAAATACTTGCTAAACGTCGACTACATTTTTTATTAAGTTTGAAAAATAAAGTGAATATCATAATACAAATTACCTAATTCAACCTTGCATTCAATCAAAAAATGCCAAACGCTTGACGGCAACAGATGTTTTTTGTTGCAAGTCTGAGAGAGCTGAAATATATCAGTATTTGAAACTTGTTTATTCTATTACCTTATTCTTAACTTGCCCGTCGGATTATGACATGTGGGATAGTGGTGTGACTGAAGGTAAGGAGATACAAATCATATAGATTATTTCAATTTTTTCAAGGAACCTCAAGGCAAAATAGGTGTTGATGTGAAATTATTTCACTATGACAGGCTACAAATTCAAAACTAATTCCAAATGAGAAATATCTTATTTCTTGACTTTACTTTTTCAACTAACAAATAGTTCTTTTGAAAGCGTTAAATGTAATTGATTCTAAACGGTGAAAAACAAGGTTCGAGATCGATTATTTTTCTAAGCATACCTTATACAGAATGAGTTAAAAAAAGTGACCTGGATTAATGATTTTGTTTCTGATAAAACAATTGAATTTGATACAGAAAAGAAGTTTAACTTAAAAGAGCATGTTCTTCCACTCAATCTGGAAAATAACCTTAATAATTACTGAAATCGATCCATGCTATCGGAGGTTATTCCTGTTTTACAAAAAAAGAACATTTTTGTTCTACTAAAAGAACGTTTTATAGCTGTCCATGGAGTGCCATTGGAAGCTGTTGAGCTGAGTGAGAATTACAGATTACACAAAGGCATTCAAATACAAATGAGACTTTAATCAGTTGAGTAAAGACTGAAACATTACGTTTACTGTCAAGTTTAGAAGATGTGGAACAAGTCAACCATTTTTTCTGAAATATTGAAAGCGATTTTTGTCCGTTTGCCTTTTCAAGTTTTGATAATTCGTGGAAGTGAAAAAACGTCTACGTTTCATTGTATTTAATGGATATTCATCAGTTCGTAGGGCGGTAACTGATCAGTGGTGGACAGCTAAATTTTGTGTTCTGTTTATTAAAATAGACATAACCTGGGAACAAATTATGCAAATTGCGTGAAATGTTCACAGTTACTAGTAAATACCATGTTTTTTTGTGTAATGTTTATGAAATTGAGCGAGCAACAAATTTTATTTTTTGGGTCTATTTCGGGTCACTTTCTTTTTGACTCAGCCTGTACAAGATCTTTCGTTATGGTTATCTGTTCTCTTTTTTTTTCTTCTTTGCATTAAACATCATAGAGCCGTCGGAACATGAGACAACGCCCGAACTCCTTTGTGGTGGGCCCCCATGTAAGAATGCATTGTTCATCTTTAAGAAAATTAGGCATGAGTTACTTTAAGATCAAGGTCTAAGCTAGTACTGGTATCAGCGATGAGTCTCATGCCCCAAAACCTCACGCCTGGACGTAAGTACTTGTGCATCTTTCTTCAGTTGAGGTTTCTAAATTTCACTTTAAACAACAATTCTACTAATTAATGATCAATTAATATTCGGGCGTTTTGCCAATCAGGAAATAGGATTGTTTAAATCTTAAAAGTCGGTCGGAAAATACAGTTCTCATTTTCGCGTCCTTGAAGTAGAAATCGAATTCACTGATAACAAGTCGCGCTTACTGCGCGTGCGTCATGGGTGACCCAAGATGGCGGGTGCTTTTGCACGTAATATTATGGACACCAGTGAACAATGTCAAAGATGGATTAAGAAGTGCATATCAAGCAAACCTTCATTCTACAATAGTTGAATGAACGCGGAAGGCGCGTGCTGCGGCCGAAAGCTTCTGAAGGAATGCAGGATCATCCCTGATGTCATTGCACAACTCCTCAATTGCTTGGCACCACACACGATCGAGGAGGTGTGCAATTACATCAGGGGTGTTCCTGCATTCCTTCAGAAGCTTTTGGCCGCAGAACACGCCTTCCGCCACTGTCTCCAGCGCTGTATCGACATTCTAAAAGTGAGTATTTTTTTCGTATGGCGTAATCTCACCGTCTTGCACAAAACTGAAGAAACTCGCTCCACAACATGATTGTGTCATGCCTTGCTTACATGATGTTAAATTTGGGATTAGTTCCATTGGTAAACAAAAGAGGTTTTTGGATCAATAGTTGGACAAGTTTTTTTTTTCTACACGTAGCACATACCTTTATACGATTATGCAATATATTGTGATAACATTCATCTTTATACAGCGCCCTTTATGGTCATAATAGTGTCCCCCCCTCCCTCCCTCAATATTGCAAAGAAATCGCCACAGCTGTTGATGAGATTTCCTTAACCATCCGTCTTATTTTACTTTCAGCTAATCCTTGCGACGTCTATGGTATTTGCCTCAACGGTGGGTGTTGCACATGGACCGGATATGAGGAGTATACCTGTCTGTGTGCCCCGGGTTACTACGGAAAGAATTGCGAGTATGAAGGCGAGTGTAAACATTGTGTTTTTCGGTTTTTTCTTTTATCTTTATACGTATCACAGATGGGAATGCGGGGCCCTTTGCATACTTAAAAGTTCGAAGAATGTCGACGCTTATTATGCATATCACTCAGCGGGGTCTACCCGATGTTCCCAAATACCTAAGTTTTCCAATACCCTATGATCTGATACACCGTGCCCTCTGGAGACATGCACACAATAGGGAACAAAAGATCGTATGCGTCTCCACAGGGCAATTTCTATAGATGAATACGTCTCCACAAGAATATTACGAAATAGATATATGGACTTTACACAAAAACTAGGAATTTTCACGGTATGTTGATAGGTCGCAAATCGAAGAGTTTTACAAAAGGGGTATTAAGTCCGAATTTCAACCAAGGAAATTAATTCGGGTTATTTTGAAACTACAGTTTCAAACTCGAAAACTTTACTACACGAGAACAAAGAAATGTCTCCACAAGGATACAAATTCCAGTATGGGTATTCCCAAAAATCCTTAGGATTAGGATTAGGGTTAGAGTTAGAGTAAGGGGAACATATGTATTGGGGAACATAGGTATGCACCCCACTCAGCGGCATACATGTATTCTGTTTGCAGGGTGGGCGCTTTCTAGAGGGTCCCTCGATCAAAGCATTTCAAATGAAAAGCTATTTGTCTCTTCTCAAGCTTTTGAGTGGGGGTGGGGCCTCGAGCGGGGGGCCATCCTGCCCCTTTAGTTATGCCTCTAATAAAACCCCTACAAAGTCGTGCAAGACATAACTACACATCATTTCTAGTTGTTTTTTTCTCCTTATGTTCAAAATGACGCTTTATCAGCCTATGCATTTTCAACGTGTATATAGTATTTGCACCGATCAGAGGATAACCTTCGACTGGATAAAATGTGGCATTACAGTTACATTTGTTGTCAATTGAGGTGTATTACAAGGGTTACATCCCGGTAGTCCAAAAGGTTCTTTAGTCCGAAGGTTCATTAGTCCGAAGGTTCTTTAGTCCGAAGGTTCGATAGTCCGAAGGTTCGATAGTCCGAATTGTCCTTTAGTCCGAAAATATAATAAGGTTAATTAATCCGAAGGTTCGATAGTCCGAATAGACGATAGGGTTCAATAGTCCGAATCGACAAAAAGGTTTTATAGTCCGAATGGGCAATACGGTTCGTCAGTCAGACACTTAGGACTATCGGACATTATTGTCGATTCGGACTGTCGGACCTTCGGACTGATTCACCTTATTGTAATGATTCACCTTATTCGGATGAATGAACCTTCGGACTATTGCATCATTTGTTCGGATTAACGAACCTTATTTCATTTTTGGGCTAACGAACCCCCTCTTATGGAAATTTTGTGCATTTGGACTATCGAACCTTCGGACTATCGGACCTTCGGACTATCGGGCGGTCCCCATCACAAAATCTACGAACTACACAAACATTTATTTCACGGTAAACATTCGTTTTCTTTGTACCATTCCCAGAGCCCTCGTCCGAGTATGGGACTACCATAGCATAGGTAAGACACATGTTAAATTATATTGAGACCGGGCGATAAATACCACCTGACCGGGCGATAAATATGCATGAAACCATGCGCGGACCGCGTTTAAACCAGACTATACCAGACGATTGTTTTAAATTGTTACATTAAAATATGATGATAAATATCACAGACCATGTTCCATAAATTCCGTCATATTTCAGATGTGTGTCACTAATCTGTAGTCATTTAAATGGAATAATAAACGAATTGAATTTAACAAAACTCGATGATTTCTTACTGCTCTGTTTGTTAAAGTTATCCTTGAAAAAAATAAGAGTCAAAAGTGTACTGGCGTGTTGTTTTCAAAACTTGAAAAGAACTTACACGTATGAATAAATTTCTTTCTAGGTTATTGATCCGATTATGAAGCATTGAAAGGTAAGAGGATACAAACAAAAATTATGTTGGGGTGCTCTCGTTAACGTTGTAGCATGGATTGACAAGTTAAATAAACTTGTAGTCTCAATATTAATACTTGGAAGTCAATATAACACACCTTTTGTAAGTTAACATAAAACCTCTGAACACTGTGTACGGGCGAAATATCTTGCTTGTATTTGCTATATGAGGGCGACACGCCTTATTAAGGTAACAATTTAGCGTCTCACTTTTTGTTAAAACGACTCGTAGGAGAAATAAACTGTATCATTGCAAATGGTCGGGATCGATTGCTCGTGGTCCAAAAACATAAGTATACCGAAAATCGCCAAAGGAACCTTAGCTAACAAACCTAGAGAAAACCAAAGCGAAACAACAACAAAGACATGTTCACTTTTGTATAATTATATTCAGATGAAATCAATAACAACATACACAATACATAACAATAAAAAACTAATTTTTAAAAACAGGTGATTTCGTCTGGGTTAAGCCAACAATGCAATTGCAGAGGCTTTATTTCCTTTGAGGTCCCATGATATGTAGAAAGAAACGCCCCAGATAAGTATTTCTGGGAATAAACCTTCAGCATAACGTTGACATTCTGTTTTCTTTTTGCTTTTCATGAATAGGCCGTTAGTCCTTGGAGGCGCTCCATACAACTCGTCAGGATAGCCATTCGGCACGCGTACAACTAGACCTGTTTAAAAGTTAGTTTAGGAAATTCTCTATAATTTAAACTGTGATATCAAGCGCTACAGCAGAATCAACGATACACTGTTGCTTTCTTTAACACAATGTTTGTTGATTGATTTTGTTTCTTCTCTTTGTGAAAAATCCACCACTTCTTTTAGAACACAAAATGAAACGTAGTCAGAAAAAAATGATTTAAAAAAGTCGCTTTATGAAATAAAAAGCGCAAAGGCATACATGAATGTCACTAAACTGTCAATATAGTCATAACTGCAAATGTAAACATGTTGTGAAGTATAGAGGAAGAACATATCCACTTCAAATCAGGACTCTTCAAGTCGAACGCTTATCCGCAATTGCTAACTACCCTTATAGTGTATAACTCATATTTGAGGCCACTTCAACAATTTCCTAAATCAGACTTTATTTGAGAGTAACGGGTAGCATTACGGGCAGCATTTTATAGATGATACATGGTGTATCGATTTGTGTGCATATCTGGTGCATCACTACAGCCTTTCAAAGGGAACCTTAATCAGACGAATTGTTGCACATGTGCAGTTTTAAAGGGAATGTACATCATTGGCTTTGCTGTAATATTTTAGAAATGAACTATTTGAGGGGTTAGTACGATGTTTCAAATATTGTTTAAGTGACATGTTTGAAGTTTTGTGATCGAAAATGCTTGAAAAACCAAGAAAAACAAAAATTGTTTAAGAAGCCTGGTTCCCTGACTCCACTAAAGATAAAATGGATCAATTTATAGATGTCGGAATATTGTAAGGTAAGGGAACCAGTCTAGCTGGCCTGCACACGTTCATGAACATGTAACCAATAGAAAACAAAATTTGGACTAAAAAAAATTGTAAATTTGGAGCAGAAGTTCAACAATAGTTAGGTTTTTCCAACGGTGGTCGGACGACCACCATTTTCTTGAAAATGACTTGACACCAGGTGCCGTAATTTTACAGGATGCTTTAGACTGTCATTTACCAACATCCTAGTAGATGTTTGCAAATGTTGTATATTCCCTTTAAAATACCGATTCGTGAATTATTCAGCATCATACAAACAATTGCAATTACATGTTGTGTAATAATGTGGCACAGGAAGGTAAATGCGACAGTGCAGGCCTATATACCTTCCGGGAGTAACTGTTTCACCTTCGTGGGACTAAAGGCGACTGTTGTATTACGGTAGACAAAATCGTTTAGAATGGACTGTAAATTGTTTTCTCCGACCTTTTCCCATTATTTCTATCTTTGTCTAAATTGACTGTCAACTATTATAACCAATGAATTGTGGGCAGGAATGTGTAATCTAATAAAGAAAAGAGAGAATAGGAAGCATATGAACAATTTGTCAGGGTGGATACTTGGTGGTTTTCTCGAGTGTTGTTCACAACAAAACACAGAGCCGTTTTTATGTTGTGTTGTGACAAGTTTGAAAATCTCTGGACAAAATATGACCACAGTTACCCGTAAGTGAGATTTATCAGAGAAAACCTATTCATTCATTCATTCGTTAGACATAGGCATTTGCCGTCTTTCCAGTGCTGCTTGCTTCTCGTTCGTGTCGTTCCACCCACTCAGTCACGATGTTGTGTCCCCGCAGCATCTCTTTGGCCCACGGAGCGACGACATCCCACTGGCATCCCATCCACAACAGCTGCCGCCGCCATGCCGCCATGCCGAACCACATGGCCCAACCATGCTGCCTTTCGTTGCATCACAGTGCTACCTATTCGCCTGTTACTTATCATTTTCAAGTTTGACGTCTAACAATCAAATGGCACCAATGTATTCTAAGCTGTGGTGCAAAAAATGGTTTCACTCAAAATGAATGGGGGATATATACCCCCGCCCCCGGATTGGTTTACGCCCCAGGCCTGCAAATGACTTCTTCTGCGGTTCTATGTGTACGCTATCAAGTCAGTTTTTAGATCAGTGCTCCCAGCGAACACTTGCAGTGACCTCATAATTTCGCCTTGCAAATGCACCGAGACTACGATGAGTACAGCCAGGATCACTAACATAACCTTGTAATACTTTACAACAAATTCCACTTCTTATTACCCATAACAAGAATGGTTGTTTCCCTCTAGCAATGGAACAGCCGGGGCAGAGCGTATTGAATCCCTCTAGCAACGGAACAGCCGAGGCAGAGCGTTTTGCGTCCCTCTAGCAATGGAACAGCCGAGGCAGAGCGTATTGCATCCCTCTAGCAATGGAACAGCCGAGGCAGAGCGTGTCGCAACAGTCATGTGTGACACTAACCGCCCCCAATTATTGCTCGTGCTGACTGATTCGCGCTCAAACTTGCCTTTGATAGCTCGTCTCTTTTCTTCTCATGAAAAAAAAAACCAATGGTATTAAAACCAAGGATCAATACAATTTACAAAAGTCAATATAGCGCGCGAGTTGCTCACGCAATCAATACTAATGATTTTGCTTGTAATATTTGTTGGTAGTTCTTCCCCCAAAATTGACTGATGAAATGAAGTATTCAGTATGTTTCCCAACGCTGTTCCGTTCCCATCACAATATACAAATGCAGACAAAGGGCTAGTGAATGATCGGTTTTAGACATCGAACATTTCAGTGCTCCCCAAGTATACATCGAATGATAACTCTCCCAGGCTCTTCATAAGGAGAGGTCGTTTGGGATATATTGGATGCACCAAAAGGAGCTGTCACTGTGCATTCGCGATGTAAATGGTGAACGTGAGAACAGTGTATTTCCTGGAACATGGATTGTCAAGTGAAATTGCTGAAGGGAGAACCCGATTCGTCTGAGAGGAACACATACTTTACTTGATATCGGAGACATGTAAGAGCTGCATTGCTTGTAGTGGCACATATACCCGGGTTGAAAAAAAATAGTACGGTATTAAACGTGACTTCAACTCACATCAAAATAGAGATAATACTACATCCACGTCTCTTCTAGATAATGAACGAATGGTGATGCTTTTTTCTGTCTTTTATACCAAGCAAAACTTGAACATTACTGTGCACCTGCATCACGCATCAAAAGACAGAGGCCCGCCAACCCAGTTTTAACAGACTTTTTACAAGATTTGCGCTGAAGAATTAAAAACAGTTGTGTGAGGCACCACTTGTTTGGCTTGAAAATGTCCATTTCTTCGATAAACATCACCATCTTACTGGCTGTTCTAATCGTTCAGCCCACCGTGTATTCGCGGTGTCTCTGCCCCGATGGTTGGGCTGCTCACGGCCAGCACTGCTACCTCTACGTGCCGCAGCCGTTGAGTTTCAACACCGCGGAGAGAATCTGCGTCGCCCGGGGCCTGCCCAGCCGGCCGTCCCACCTGGCCTCGGTGCTGGACGCGGCAGAGTCCTTGTTCCTCGCGGAGTTGATTCAGCAGTCTGGTACGGCCAGCTATGCCTGGATCGGCCTGACGGATGCCGCCACTGAGGGGATTTGGGTGTGGCTGGACGGGTCGCCTTTCACGCTCCCCCTCTGGCGGTCAAATCAGCCCGACGACTTTTGGAACGAGGACTGTGGGACCCTGCACACCGCAGCCAACTGGAACGACCTCAAATGCGGTAATGCGGTCAGCTTCATCTGTAAAATGCCACAGCGGTACCGTTCCACTTGATTACATTAGGGCATGACGACCCCGTCTGTACTGCAAACAGAAAACCTTCAAGTTAATAGAAGCATTGTAACATAACAGCTTTAAGTATCGTTATCATTAAACACTGCAATCTGTAGTATTTTGTGGCCACATGTAAAATTTTAGAACATCGATATAGATTATAGTCTTTAGGTGACATTACTTGTTATTCATAAATACCTAAGACAGTTTACGCATTCCTATTGGTCGAGAGCCCATCACGTGGCCGGTCTTAAACGGATATTGGTCGATAGCCCGTCACGTGGCCGGTCTTAAACGGATGATAAAGACATGGCTAGCTGGTCTTAAACACTTTCCCAGTGTCACAATAAAATGTGGACTCCTAAAAATCCAGTGCCTCTTATCGTTTCATTGGTTGAACGTTCACAATCCTCACGTAGGCATGTGCAACACTACCAGGGAGTCAGAATTTTATAGTTCTAAATTCAAAACGCAACGCGCCAGGTGCGTTCTGCGCGACATCGCGCAGAACATGATACGCGCGCGTCAATCTCCATAAAAGGGTTGTTTACATCTTACTCGCCAGCTGAACACTCCATTATTTTGCAAGAGGGATATTTCAAGTAAATTTGTTGAACAAAATCAGGATGTTTTGAACGAATTATATGATTTTTAGTTGTTAATTTAGTTGTTCGATTTCGATGTTCATCTCGATGGGGCACAGTTATGCTCGAGGGTCACATATATGTCCGCAAGAGGGCGCTTGAATAAAACTGGGGGCAAGTTGAGTCACGCATTGAGTCACGCATTCATGCATCGAGTCACGTGGAGTCCTTTGTCATTACTCGATGAATGATTTGCGCTCGAAATTTCCTTTGAAATGATCGTCTCTATTTTGTCCCAAAAAACACTATCATTTGGAAAGCGGATAAATATTATTTACAAAGGTAAATTCAGCGATTGGGTTGTTCACGTGGATCAATAACATTGTTATATGGATTTGCTTAATATTGTATTGGTAGTTCTCTTTCAGCAAAACTGACTGATGGTATGAAATATTCAGCATGTTTTCGATGCTGCTCCGCTCCCATCAAGAGATTCAACTTCAAACAAAGGGCTGGTGAATTACTGGTGATATATCGAGCACCTGGAAGCGCTACATATCGTATGTAACTGTTCCATGCTCATCATTAGGGAGGCCGATTGGACTAAACCGGATGCACCAAAAGGAGATGTCATTGTGTATGGGTGAAGTGAATAGTGAAAGTAAGAACATTTTATTCCCTCGAACATTGAGTGTCAAGTGAAATGGCTGAAGAGGGAAGCCAATTCGTCTGAGAGGAACACATACATTACTTGATGTCAGAGACACGAATTTAAGAGCTGCATTGTTCACCTAGAAAGTAGTACACCAGCGTTGAACAAGATCTTCGTAAACTTTCGTGACATCATATCAAATCAAATGGGTATATCATACTACATCCGCATATTCTCGAGACGTTTGTTGATGGGGTTTTTTCTGTCTGCGTTCTTGCGTTACGCATTTACATGATTTTACCTGCTCCTTTTCAAAAAAGCTGCGCTCAAGAATTGAGGGCAAGTTTTGACGTGCGAGACATCATTATTTGAAGATGTGTGTTTCTTCGATAAACATCACCATCTTACTGGCTGTTCTAACCGTAGGCCATAAAGCAGGATTTGTGTTTCCTAATCTCCCGCCTCGACATAGTCAATGTAAAAGACCATGGCGAAAGCCACGGTCTATAACGTCATAGACATGGATACACAACAATTAGGCCATCAGCCTGGGTCAAAAATGTTGGCTACCGGTATGAGGGAATAATCGTCATAGCGATTTTTGGCAAGGTATACACCTCCAGAGTTGGAAAATATGTGATAGCACTGCAGCGGTGGCAGCTTTTTAGATGTTATCACCTTTTTTTTTAAAATGTCCATCAAATGCTTGTTACCACTCTAAGGGCGGAATACCTTGCGCATGCGCACTCTTATCATTTATGCCCTGATTTGATACCGACCAAACCCCCCAAGCTGATGGCCTAAATGCCCTAGACACGGTGACAGCGGTTGTAGTCAGGCGCACTGTATTATGTTACGCGATACCCGCCCGGCTGTTGTTACCACTACAAACCACTGCATTCGAATTGACCAATCAAACCTTTAGTCCTGATTTGGGAATGATTTGACCTCACGATTTAGTTAAATCGACTCCGATTGGCCGAGGCGCGAGATGCATCTGTATGCTTTTACACATCAGACAGTATACAGGAGCCTTGGTTCCGTGGATAACGGCTGATACTCAGACTACCTCAACAAACCTCCAGCCCCCCCCAAAAAAAAACACCATAAACCAAAACTGAAAATGAGCAAATAATTACTACATATAAAATTTCAAGCACTCTTTCGATTCGTTGCAGTTATTCAGTATTTATTTATATCTGATTTCAAATGTTTGAAGATGCTGGTATGGCTTGTTTTGTAACACGCAGACCACATTATAAATCTCAGATGTTTACACTAAAACAATTCGCTTTTAAAACAGCTAAAATGTCTACGTTTACCAAATTGTGATCTATTTTTTCGAAGCGAAATCGAATAGAACTTGTTAAAAAAATGTTAATAAAACGATTCAAACATTAACATGTTTTATCTGTGTCGTTGGAAGAGCTATATCTTTAATGCTGAAGATTATAAGACCTTTTTTACGTGGATTTTGTTTTTTCGTTTGATGATGTCGTTTCACTGGTGTGATGCACCTGATTATTTTACAGTGCTTTCACTTGATTATTCAATTACGTAATTGTGGAACGAGTACATGTGCTCCTTAATCCGAATTCACTGCATCCCTTGGAATTCGATTATATAACCCAGCCGTATTAATTCTGTATAAAACCCACGGTTTTGCCCCACGCTGGTTGTCTGTGTTCCAGAGGCGTGTGGTCACCATAGCTCCCTGTAGACTGCAGTTTGTGTATTTATGGATTCGGTCTTGTTATGTTTAATTAATAAATTATTGAGTACGGAAAAGTCTGTGTTCACTGTCTTTAATTTACCGAGTCCTTCATAGTTAAATTGTCAACTTGAATCCCGGATGGCCGATTGAAGTTCGTCCATCACACTGGCCAGGGCGGTGTTCGTCCGTTTCAATAATGTTTGTCGGACAGAGTCATAGCTGCCATATCGTAGATCTCCATGTGGATCCTAAGACCAGTGGTGTGCCTCTTCCAAATCAGGAAAACCCTGTAAAATAAACAAATTAATATTTTATGCCGATTTTAGACGATTGATGACTGATGAAGGAAAGATTTTTGCATCAGGATCATTTATGACCTAATACACTTCAGGGTCAATCTGACCCATTTCTGGGATGAAATCACACTTTTGGTTTTGGGGTCAAAATGACCAGGAAAATGATCAAGAGAGTGGCATTTTGATCCTGCAAGGTGTCATTTTGACGCCGAAATGTGTCAGGTCAAATCTGACTAATAGGGTTTGTAGTACCTGGCTTTGTGCTCTCCTGGCATGAAGTTTTTGAGCAAAATAATGTACAGCAATATTTGTTTTCAATCATCAACTTTTTTTAACACGTTTGTCCAAGTTGTCAGTTCCCGTGTAGTAAAGTGTTCAATTTTTGAATTGAATTTTCAAAATGTCTTATTTTTAACAGAATAAGTTTTCTGAAATTTGGAATTGAATTAATATCCCTTTTTCTAAACTCTTCCATCTGCGACAAATAAACACACCTTGGAAATTCCTTTTTTTTAGGTAAAATATATATATCTATTTAAATGAAAAAACCTTGTAGAACCTATTCATATAATTGCCCCCCTGTGGAGACCTTTACAATGTTTTGTTCACTATTGTGTGTGAGTCTCCACAAGGCAGCGAATTTGTGGTCAGCCAAACAGTGTGGGTGTGTGTGTCTTCTTTTAGGAGGGGCACGCGATTTGTTTTACACTCCAAACCAATATTTTCGAATTCGAAGATTACAACTGCAGAACATGGGCAGCTGTTTTGAGCACTCCCTGACTATAGAGCGCCCTCGTGGCGTTAATTGAGATCCAGCTCCTCCAATTCGCTCGTACACCCGCCCTGCAAACAGGACGCTGGGATACGATGATGAGAATCTTGTGAAGGAAGTGGCCTATGACCTATGTATAAAGCATCTGGCTGCAGCTGTTCAAGACCACAGTTAGACAATGTGCGCAAATGCTATCCGAAAAAATCCCATAGAAATGCACACGTTCCATACCGGATGTGATTTCTGTTTCATTGCGGACCATGTGGACACAATTTTGAGCGTCGCATGCAATCCGACCGTTCGTGATTCGAAACGTAGTCTGAGAAAGTGATGGGAATTGTAAATTTACAACACAGATAAGTTTTACATAATTTCCTACATTATAATGCTTTTCAATGAAAAAAAATCTCTAAACTTGAAAAATAGGTAAATGAATCAGTCTCAACGGCCGTTTCAAACCTTGCAGAGTCATGACCGTGATGACGCGCAAGTCACTGGTCACGCAAAATCCAACCAATCAGAGCGTGAATTCATCAGAGTATCCCAGCGTCCTGTTTGCAGGGCGGGGGGGGGGGTACGAGCGAACTCCTCCAAATTCACCAATCACCCCCTACTTTGTTATCTCGAAATTGATCAGACGATAGCCTAACGGACCTTTGAATAGTTTGTAAGCATTTGTTGCAGATCTGGCCTTGGTGACCCCCATAGAATAATTGGAGTGTATAACTTTTATTCATGAGCTTGGCGGACGGATTTTTGGCCTTTTTACTCGCTTGCACCCGTCAGATCAGAGGAACCACAGTATTGGAACTATGGCGTTGTGTGACTCACTGCACTCCAAAAAGCTTCTGAGATTGGTATACTTGCACAATGCAGGCATAAAACAGTAGGCAAGCGGCCAGACCACTATCTAGTGGCCGCAACAGGAAACAGCGCCACCAACCGACTGGTGGTGCTTCATTCTGAGGATGACTAGTGAAACTAGTCGAAACGTAAACGAAACTACGTATTAGTAATTGGCTGTGTTTATAGAAAATTTATTTACAAAGTAGGCATACTTATTGTTGGCCTTTGAAATCGAAATATCTGTCACAGTTGAGGAGAACACTTGTACGAAGTCCATAGGCTGTGGGATGCACAATGTATTATTTCGATTGCCCATGAGGTTCCCACGTGAGAAGACAGATGGCGATATCCGTGAAACGTTTTCAGGTTGCAGGCCAGTAGATAGTTCCAAAATTGCCCACGCTGCCAAATCATGATTTGCATGCCCTCAAATTCTTCGGTATTTGAGCATATTTTGGGCCATGAACTCGAGGGTTTGTAAAAACAAAATGGGTGGAGGCCTTGCACAGGACTGTGAGCTTGTAGTTCTGTGCAATTTGGATGAAAATGGGGCCCTAAAAGCGCTCTGTTTTGCAATAGAGGGTAGGCATCGTTTTTAAAATGGCGATGGGCTTCAGGACTATTTTAAGGGGTGATCATCTTCGGATGCAATTTCTCCTAAAAGTCATTAGTTAACCCCCCCCCCCAAAAAAAAATTGAAAAAAATATGAAAAATTATGAAATAAGCTTTAATTTGATGTGTGTCTCGAACACCTTGGAGAGATGTGAGTATTTTTCCTGCATTTCTGAAGCGCGGCATTTATCATTGGGGTCTATGGCAGTTTATTTACTGGTCTGCAACCCTAAAGCAAAGCAATATGACGTTGGCTGATAACTGCTACTTACTGTCCCTCATGCATGAAGTTTCCTTCGCGGTCAAAACCCTTGGCCAAGACGTGCTGGAAGACGAACCTAGCGTCCTTACCCAGGGGCGAGACAGAGAGAGTGGTCATGTTCATGGAGCCAACTCCCTCCAGCGCAGCCAGCGCAAACTGGATAGCTGTGAAGTCAACATTAAAAGAGGGTAATTAGTGTTCAAGCTCGTCACATAGTTTATACAAAAAGCAGTCACAATTCGGGCACGTGTGATGCACAATGCAGTGCGCCACCAAGAGTTTGCCATGGGGAGTCATTTTTCAAGTTTACGGTAGACAAAACATGGCCCATTCAATGAGTGTCAGTAGACAACTTGAGCTAATTCACTCAACCAAAAAAGAAAGTGCTCCCTAATAATTGTTTTGTCTAACTCAAAAAATACGGGCCACATCTTGCTCAAATTACGACTGATCAGCACAAAAATTCTGTAACAATCCAGCCATACTCTTTATTTGGCCCAAAACAGTGACAATGTGTACAAAATTATGCAATTTACGACAAGTGGTGTACCAAAAAAGTTGCACTTTTGTATACGTGCAAGGTGAGTTTAAACCACAACTTGCACGTATACAAAAGTGCGACAGTTTTCGGTATGATTGGTCATAAATTGCATGAATTCGTACACAATATCACTGTTTTTGGGCCAAATAAAGAGCATCACTGGATTGCTAAGAAACTTCTGAAACTGTTGAGCGGAAAAGCTAACAATTTCAAATGTCCCTCGCAATTTGTCCACAATGTCCCACACTGCACTGGGTAACAATGAACTCTCCCTGGCAAACTCTTGGTGGCGCACTGCATTGTGAAACGCCCGAATTCAATCAAAAACAACGTCACAAATCACGTTACAATTACCGATGAGCGAACTGTTGGGAGACGGGAAATCTGAATTACAGTCAGGCCACATTTAATTCGAAATTTGATAGGGAATTATTCCGTAACCACACCTCAGGCAATGTGTTTCAGACGATGTCCCAAATGTGAATAACTTTGGTACACTGTTATGATGAGGTTTTCATCCGGGTTACTATTATTTAGGTATCAAAGTGGTACACAGTGAGTTTGTTTCTGCATTCAATAGAGGACGTTGAGCTATACAGGACAATAGGGTGCAGAGTTCCCGAGAGGTCCCCAATTTGGATTCGTGTACAAAATATATATGATGTCTTCCTAGTAAACAGTGAGTTTGTTTCTGCATTCAATAGAGGACGTTGAACTATAGAGGACAATAGGGTGCACGGTTCCCGAGAAGTCCCCAATTTGGATTCGTGTACAAAACATATATGATGTCTTCCTAGTATAAGTTAACCCTAAAAGGGCCGGATTATTTTGACCATCTCTCAGCCGGGTCCGTCCCCCCCCCCCAAGATGTCTCGGCCACCGAGTGATGAACATTTTTTAAACTCGGTACATGCATAGAGCACCTCCTCATAAACATACCCAAGAAATTTCGTGACTATAGGTCAAAGGGTTATGGAATTATGGCTAATCAACTATTCATATGTACGAATGGTAATTCTGCTCTGTGTATACGATGTATATGGGAAAGTTCAGTTTTCACGGCACGTAGCGCGGAAAAATTTTCGCTGCGCGGCAACCCGTGGTCTGATTTTTACGTTTTTGGTATCAAAAGATGCGCAAGGCTTGAAGCTAAAAAGTCATAACAGCTCGGGTCGCGAAAAAAAATTCAAAGCTATCGCCGCCCCCCCCCCGGCCCTTTTAGGGTTAAAGTACGAACAATAGAGGGACAATATTGGGTCCCCGTTTAGCAGAACAAGCAGTTGAACATAATAATGTTCCAAAGACATGGATTTTGTGTTGAATATTGGAAGTGAATGACACAGTTGTCTCTCTCGTAGCTGTACAATGTCCTTAAGTGACAAAAACCAACAAGAAAGCCAGGATAGAAGAAAGAGATATCACCTTCCACTCCTTTGATGATGGGAGCATCGTGGTCGATAAGCATGATGGCCGGATCATACAGGTTGATAATAGCACCGCAGTTGCCATCCCTGACATGTTTGCTGTAGACGTGGATCATGTAGTCGACCTCCTCTCTCACCTCTGTAGGAACGAGGAACAGTATCACAAGAAATAGTTTTAAACAAAATTGCATTTCTACGGTTAAACTTTAGGGGCACAGGCTTCAACAGGAGAGGGGGTTTCGATCACCATCTCGCCGTTGTTTTTTGACAAAGTAATTGTCGTATTTGCGGGTAACATCATTAAAAAAGACAAAATATGTGACCTTGAATAGTGTCACCTAGTGTCAGTGACGAATCGAGGTATTGGTTCCGGGGGGGGGGCGGAAACACAGAAAACCGCAATGTTGACCTTGAAAGGCGTCAGGCCAAAATACATGTAGAACTCGGATTCCTAGCATGGGCTTCGCGAGGGGGGGCAAGGGGGGCACTTGCCCCCCCCCCCGGAAAAGAAAAAAAAGAAAAAAAAAAAAAAAAAAAAAAAAAAAAGAAAAAGAGGCGCGAAGACAAAGTGGTGTAAATTTAATGAGTTGGGGGGGGGGGGGCAAAATGTCCCTGCTCCCCTCTAAAACTGATAAATCGAGAATGTGTTGAGAAATACAAGCATTTTTTTGGCAAAAAAATTTTTTGCCCCCCTCTAGAAAAAATCCTGGCGACGCCCATGATTCCTAGTCATATCTTGCAGGGATTTTTGTTAAGAGTGTTTGTCTAAACAATGGGCTCACCTTCGTAGGTCATGGTTTTGTCAGCAGCGGCAGCCTTGGCGTTCATCATGGCTTCCACTCGTTCCTCGGTCCATTCCTCTACGGCGATGTCATTGACCTTGGTAGCTGTAAGATAAAATCACAAGAAGCGATCACTCAGTTCCAAGAAAAAACAATGACGATAAGCCCCCCCCCCCCCGGCATTAACCTACCCATTACACTGTCTTCGGGTTCAGCTGACGCTAACTCAAGTATACAGATCAGAACACCCAGGCAAGCGGTACGAAACATCACGTATGGTCCAAGAGCGGATCGCAATTTTTTGGGGGGGGCCAAAAAAAATTTGTTCCCCAAAAAGTGGGTAAAAATGTACGGCGTAGGGTTCAGGGCCTGGCTTAAGGGCCCCGACAAAAATTGGATTCTAGATGCCCTGTGGTGCGATCTGAGGCAATTTTTTACCACTTTAACCGTTGTTTTTTTTTGTCGTTTTTTTCTAAGAAAAGATGGTGGTGTACTCATTGCCTGCCTCTATTTCGACGTCACTTAAAAAAGCAAAAATTGGGTTCGGGGTTTTTTTTGGGGGGGGTGGCCCCCTTGGTCCCCTCCCCCCGATCCGCCCTTGGTATGGTCTTAGGAATCCCCTCTCGTCGAATGGATTTGAGAGTCCCGATCGATCAACACTAGTGCAGCCAAATACGAGGTTTGTGCGATTTTCTAACACACAATTAGGATTGCCAGGCTTATCCGCAAACCAAACAAAGTCTGTGCATTATCGGAGACGCACGATGATGGAGCATATTTTGATGTGGAGCTTAATCGAGTTTAGCTGATGACCTCCAATAAGGATTCAGATATTGTATCAAGCTGAAACTCTGATGTGCAAAGTGTCATCTTTATGCAAATATTGACTGAAAGACCGTATATAGTGTACATGCAGAGGTTGTCTAGACAATGGCTGTTCATTATCGGTGGTGCGTTCATAGCTTTAAGGCTGATTACCGTTCTGTACGTTTTGATTCGTTTTTTTTTTCAAGCTAAAGCTGATGACCCCAATAAGTAGGCCAGCCAAATGTGGAAAAGTTCTCTAGAAAATAATTTCACGGCATTTTATGGTAATAGCTGGCATCCATGCTAGATCAATTCTTTGAACCATAACAAACAAGATGTGGGTTGATGCCATCGTTAATTTTGACCCTTAATATGCATAATTTGCATAAGTTGTTAATCCCTGCCGTGTAATATATTTATTCCCATATTTGGGAATATTCTTAATTTGTTTATTTTTTTGAAAATTTTATTTTTGTAATGCTACTTATACATCCTACTTCAAATAACATTTTCTAGAGCATATAGGTGACTGAATAATTAAGAGGACATAGTAGCGATCCACAATGTCTACTACTATTATACCCCAAAGTTGCGCGCATGTACCTTGTCTCCAGATATCTTCAAGTAGTCTTGCCAAACCTCAGCATTGATGAGCTTCAAATTCACCAAGTTGCTTACTAACACAGTTACCCTATTACAACCCTATGGAAAAGCATGTGAGCAATGATAACGTTGTGATATTTAGCCCAGCGAACAAAAACGGTGAAAAACAAGGTGTCTGTTAATTGATCTAAAAAGTAAGGGGTTGCCTAACGTGGGAGAGTTGAAAAAGTTCAATGTTTTTGTCTTCAATGTAATTATACATTACATTTAAGCCTGACTGTTTTCAATCCGCTCCTGTTTACACCATTCCATTTGGGCCCTGAGATCCAGAAATACAATCAATTAAGTGGCAGGGTGTATATTTTACATGGGCCACGCACTCTCACCTGTGATGTCACCTACTTCTTTGCCTGTCCAATGCCTATTCAATGCTGAACCCAGATTCAGCATGTCCATGTGAGCGTGGCCCAAGTAAAATTCACATCTTTTCACTTAATCGATTGTATTTCTGGATCTAGGGGCCGAGAAATACTGTAACTAGAACCCTTTCTAAAACCACATTCAATATAATCCTTGTGTCCAAAGCGTTGTGTCCTGTACAATTGTCTTTCGGATAAAACCATTGCTCGTGAATAACTCAGAAGAATAATGATTTAAAGTGTGCCGTATAAAACCCAAAAATATTTAAGTCTTAAGCTACACCTCAACTTCTGGAAGGCAGGTGTATCCTGCCTAGGGACAATATCAAGCAGCTGCCCTTATGTCACTGCTTTCACCTTTCTATACAGACAATGAACGTATTATAGGGAAGCAACACACATCCATTTGTGCATTCGAAAAACCCGTAAAATCGTTTTGGGAAGAAGTCTTTGCTTTAACGGTATTTAGGTTTGATGTGGAGAATTTGAATCAATGTTGCCACTTAAATCTTCAGCAAGTCTTGGCTGTGTAGCAGACGTTTTAAGCAATCTGCATCTTGGCCGATCATTGCAAGGGATCGGTCATAACTTCTCTTTTTATTGTGTAAAGCCAATTAAGCCTATTGGATTTTTGAAATCCGTCACCCCGCAATGAAAAGGCGTCTAAACAGATAAGAAGGCTTCTACACAATAATGTGATTCTACTTCGCCCCCCTTGAGTTTACCTACCTGATGCGAACATCAGTCCGCAGATCAAGAGAGCACACAAGGAAGCGGTACGGAACATCGTGTACGAGCTCTGGGGTCTACTCTTGTCGAATGAACAAGTTTTCGGAGTCTCAAACGATCAACGGTGGCTCAAGCAGCTAAATAGAAGATCGTACGAGGTTTGTCTATTTCATATATAATGTTCAAGAGGATAAATCGCAAGCATTATAAAATCAAAGTCCATGGATTATGGGAGATGCGTTATCGACTGCTGGAGGGCTAACGTTTTGTCTCCTTGATTTGAATGTCCTTTGCAAAATTTTAGCATTGAGGCTGCTGCGCGCGTTTGAAGTGTCGTCGATGTTCAAATACTGAGTGACAGGCTTATCTCGTGCATAAAGTCCAAGAGAATACAATGCCCAGTCTATGCGCGCATTATTGGCCCTTGGATGACGAAGATGGATTAAAATGTTAACCGTTTGAATTTAACCATGTTAAGTGAAGGCTATTATTGATTACTTCCAAAATCTAAACAATTTGTACTTGCAGCAAGGACCACCCTAAAAAAAACTTTCACGAAAATCGGTACATAACTTTTAGATTGATCACTGTTATCTTGTTCACGGAGAAACCAACCAACCAACTAACCAACCAACAAACAATCCAACAAAGAAACGCCGATGACCTCTTGCTGAAGGTAGCCTACTTGTAGACAATTTAAAAATGCGGTAACAGGATTATTAGAGATAACCGATAATGTTATGTCTATACCAGCTTTATCTAATGCAGGAAAGCTTTTGTTTTTTGTTTTCTGTAGTTAGCGGTTTCAAGTGAGTTGCATTAAAAATTGACCATACTTTCTTGACTTATTTTTACACTTACAATTGCCGTTCATAGTGATCTCAGAATAGGTGAAATGTCTTCTTGTAGCCATTGCATTGAAAACCTTCTAGAAAGCACTCAACTGAACATAAACTCAATAAATTAAGTTCGAAAAAGTAAAGTATAATTTGGTTTTTGCAATATCAATAATAACCTCCGTCGTAATATGGTTAAAATCAAACGGGAGCAAAGTGCCTTTCAATGTTGAAACTCTATCTTTGCGGTTCGATCACGTGCAAGAGAGGTCACAAATGTGTGCCTGCCATATCTTGTTTTCAATACACCCTCTAAAGTCCGGGTATTGTTGATTGTGTCTGGTATGGCGAGCCTTAGGTGGCAAAATATGTGCAACCTCACTTCAACTATAATATTTATATAACATATTTGAATTCGAAACAAACGTAACACTTGCTGCCAACAATACTTTCAGAAGACTCATTTGGTCGAAATAATTCCAATCTGGTAACCTTTTATTTCAACTAGATTGGTATAATCGAATGACCGGGGTATTTTTTTTTATTAAGGGGATGGGATTGGTATGGTGGTGTTGTTTTTCTCGTTTCATACATGTAATGCAATGATTTGCGTACAGTGGCGCATTATGTCTGCATGCAAAGGGGATGGCTAAAGTGCTTAAGTTATTATTTCGATTATTCCAGGGGATAGATGGATGAAGATGTCCGTCCTTTTTTTCGTGAACAAATATGCATTCATATGCCTACGAGACAGACAACTGTATAATTCATTTTCAATGTTCAACACCAAATCCATGTCTTTGGAACACCATTACTTTCAAGTTTTTATTCTGCTAAACAGAATCGCACCGAGGCTGTTACAAACGCACCAAAGTGTGTATTTGCCTGCGATCGGGGCCCCCCTATTGTCCCTTTTTTGTTTCTCGGGACCCTTTTGTCCTCTATTGTACAACGTCCTCTATTGAATGCAGAAATAAACTCACTGTTTGCCACTTTGATACCCAAATATGTATCCTTGAAGAAAACAGTATACGAAAGTTATTCACCTTTGAATCGGACATCGTCCGAAACAAATTGTCTGAGATGTGGTTACGACATAGGCTAATTCCCTTTCAAATTTCGAATTAAATTCGGCCTGACTATAATTCAGATTCTCCAATTTCCGTCTCCCTTCAGTTCATCTGTAATTGTAACGTGATGTGTGATGTTGTTTTTGATTGAATTCGATCGCTTCACGATGCAGTGTGGCACCAAGAGTTTGCCACGGAGAGTTCATTTTCACAGTGCATTGTGGGAAATTGTCGACAAATTCGCAGCGCGAGACATTTGGAAATAGTTAGTTTTTTCGCTCAATAGTTTCGTAGGGGTATGATTCGAGGAACTGTTTGCCCTTTTCTTATCTTTTTATCAATATGGTTTTTTTTTCAGTAAGGCGGCAGAGCGCTATGCCCCAACTTATAACATTATTAGCTCAAGTTGTCTACTGACACTCATTGAATGGGCCATGTTGTCGACGGTAAACTTTCACTCTCCATGACAAACTCTTGGGGGCGCACTGCGTTGTGAATCGCCAGAATAGTGACTGATTTTGTTGTATATGTGACAAGCTTGAACACTACCCTGTTTAATGTTGAGCTTCACAGCTATCCAGTATAAGCTGGCTGTGCTGGGGCATGTTGGCTCAATGAACATGACCACTCTCTCTGTCGCGCCCCTGGGTAAGGACGCTAGGTTCGTCTTCCAGCACGTCTTGGCCAAGGGTTATAACCACGAAGGAAACTTCATACATGAGGGAGAGTAAGTAACAGTTAGTCAACTTAATATTGCCTTACTGTGGACCGTTTCCACAGTACCGTCATCTGTCTGCTCCCGTGGTTACCTCAGTGGCAATCGATAGAAATACACCCCACCATGTCATTGTACTCAACCTCGTCCCTAGGGTGTCGAGCAGTACGCGCCCACCACTACCTGCATTCTTACCCTGGTATTGGATCATTTGCACGTGTAAGATTTTTTAACACGTATGCAAATGAGGAATAGTCTGGTGCCTGCCTGTGTGTTACATTTGCATTTGTTTTTGTATGCGGTGTCTGGGGTATAAACAAAATCAATTCGTCTTAGAGCGAGCATGGCATGAGTTCCGAATATACGTTTTTATTTCAATGAAACTGTTACGATCTGAACGAGACAACATGCAGTATCACATTTCATATTAATATAAACAAATTGGAAAGGAAATAAATATTTTGAATAAGGCGAGGACGAATGATCGCCAAAACACGTACTGCACGTTGTGAATAACAACACCAAGTACACGATATAAATCCATTTCTAGCCAATTGCGGTATCGAAATAGGATACAGGAAGAAAGTTTCCTATCCAGGGCTTACTATTGGAAACGAGATTGGAAATCAAGTAAGCACTGGGGACGAGGTTGCATTGTAGCCTGCACATGATGGGACGAAATTGCATTGCAAAGCCCCCCCCCCCCCATTACCCCGTGACTACAAAGATGGCGGCGTCCGTGATACGGTCTAGCTGGTTCGTTAGTAAAAACGTCATACACGCGCGCGCGCCACTGGTTACTCGCGCCCGCTGGATAAACACCCTCGAGTTGCGTTAACGTCCGATTCCAATGGTTCCGATGCTACTTAATGGCCAGTGGGCGTGGTCTAAAGTGAACTGACGTCACACTTACGAACCGGATGGACCTCGTGAACAGGTGCTCTCCCCGACTATGACATTTCAACTTTAAAGGCCCACATTATGTAGGCCTACTGTTTTTTATGCCTGCATCATGCAAGTTTCCTGCTATCTGAAACTTTTTGGAGTGCAGTGGGTCACATAACGCCATAGTTCCAATACTGTGGTTCCTCTATTCTGACGGGTGCAAGCAAGCAAATAGGCCAAAAATCCGTCCGCCTAGCTCATGAATAAAAGTTATAAGGACATGTTGCACTGTACCTCTGGCCTAGACTGGGGGCTTCCGATTCGGGTTCGAAATGGCCCATCTCTAGATCATAGAGAAAGTGTCTGTTTGGCCCTGCAAAGTACAAGGTCAAGTGGGACCCTCATTCAAATCTCACACGGACCTTTAAGAATGTACAAAGCCTGTTACTTTGTTATTAGTCGTTTATCATCTAAACAGCATGAAATACTGATTTATTTATTTGCAGGACTTTCCTGATTTGGAAGAGGCACGCCACTGGCCTGAGGATCCACATGGAGATCTACGATATTGCATCTATGACTACTGTCTGACCATTTTTTTTATTGAAGCGGACAAATACCGCTCCAGTAAACGACCTCAATCCCCGCCTCCCCCCATTTTTTTTTAAATCCACGTCAATGTCTTATAATCTTAAGCATGAACGATGCAGCTCTTCCAAACGACACAGATAAAACAAAAGTGACTTTGTTATCTGTTTGTTAACATTTTCTATCAGTCATATTCGATTTTACTTCAATAAATAGATCACAATTTGGTAAAGTGGTCATTTGAGCTGTTCTAAATACGAATTGTTTTGGTGTAAACATCAGTAACAAAAAAAGAGGGTGACACAAAACCAATGCATTGCTGGCTGGAGTGGGTTTAATCGACGTTTCGAGACAGTAAAACTGCTCTTCTTCAGGAATCTATACAAGTCAAAAACAACAATAACAAAACTTAAACAAAATTAACTTAAACGACAATAAAAGAACCTAAACAAGGTGATAACTGTAGTGATTGAATCAAGTCGAAATGGGTTGATGGATTTACTCCAAGGGCATGTGGAGGATATCATCAGTGAAATATAACGTTGTCTGTGTGTAAAACAATCTTTAAATGTTAGATACTAGATGTAAATAAATACTGAATGACAGCAATGAATATAACATGACAGATTCTTTGTTTAACACAAGACATAACTTATGTCTTGTGTTAAACAAACACAAATTAATCGCATCAAACTTAACCTTAAAGTAAAATTTGATCCTCATGAAATCTTTCATATTTTTCGTAGGAGTTAATGATTTACAAAGAATAATAGTGAAAACGGTTTAATAACGTGTAAAATTATGTTATGTATATTATGTTGAATACTCCAGCGTTTTCACATTTAAGTTAACCGACTTTAAAAGGAGTACACAACATAATATGGAAACATCAAAAAAACAAACCACCAAATTATTATTAAATACCTTATAGGCACGGTTGTAAGGTAGATCGTGGAGTGTGTTGTCCTTCAGGAGACAAAATGTTAACATTTCAAAACTTCATTCAAAAAAAAAACCAGTCGATGACGTCATCGTAACGTAATATCAGATTTTGCATATTATAATTATTATCAAACCGTCCACCAAGTTTCGTGGCGATCAGACCTAACCTTATGTGGTTTTATATTTCAACCTAAAATAGGACCTACATTTCTCTAGATATAACATCTTGAATATCAACTTTAAGATGACGTCACATGACATTGATGACGTCACTTGTCTAGGACCCACTTTACTGTACAGAATGTATCTGTGCGTAGTTTAAAGTTTAAGAGTAGAATAATATACAAAATAGATAAACTTTTATATTAAAAATATCAATTTATGACGTCATTATGACGTCACTATATGTAATTTAAAAAAATCGCAAGATGACGCATAAATAATGACGTCAAACACTTTGACGTCAAGAATTTCGCATGTTTTTTCTGTTAATGAGATATGGCTTAAAAGTTCAAAAATTCAAAAATCGTCATAAAATTACACGATGAAGTTATCATGACGTCGCCTCTGTTATTTGTACCTTTATCCTATTCCAGTATACCCACATACCAAGTTTGAACCAAAGTGGACTTACAGTTCTCTAGATGGGACCTTAAAATGTGCTCGTTTAAGATGACGTCACGTGACCCAAGATGACGCTAGCACGACGTCACTGGTCGAGACACGACTTTGCTTTGTGGTTGATGACTAGGTTCCATACCCAAAGAAAAGACGTGTACAGAGTCTACGGGGTTAGAACGTCCACGAAGAAAAAAATATTGAACAAAAACAAAGACTTTAACGCAACTATGCAGAAAAGCCAATGAAGTAATATGTTGAGAAGCTTGCTTGCCTCAGCGATTACAGCACTTCATTAGCTGAAATGTCTCTGGTCGTTACATCAGCACAACGAATATGATTACTTCATCCGTACGCGTCCTGGGGTTTAATGTACATTGTCTGTAGGCTAACTACAAGAGATGCCTTTGTTTAAATTTGCATTGTTGGTTATTGTCAGTTCAAAACTTGAGACCGTTTCTCCGTAGGCCTATTCATATAGTATTCACCTAGCAGTGTTGCAACATTGCAGCGAAGACATACGGAAGAAAAAGTGATCTTCGCAATGGCAGCGAGAGGATATCATCTTGTCGGAGGTTGCGCTGGTTTGATTCTGGTTGTTGTGTTGGCGTACTGCAGCGAACGTGGTCACTGCGCACTAACAGGTAGGTGATGTAATCTTATAGGCATATAAGAATCATTCACATGCAGTGATGCCAAAACTACCCTACCAAATCATTATCAAAGTTTACCTGGATTCAAGATCGGACTGTTGCTGAACACCCCCTGAAATGTTTCTGTCTGACTGACGTAATTTAGTCTAAGAGGAAATCCAACGATCAGTTACATGTCATCGATTGATTGTCTGAAAACAAGTGTGTTATCGACTTAATCGTGCATGTTTTGTGATCAGAAGGTTGTGCATTTGCTTTTCTGTTTTGAAAAGTGTAATATCCCTTGAGCTGAAACTTTAACAGGTTAATAGGTTTTGGACATTCTTAATTTTATTTTGAGTGGTAATATTATTGAAAACGAAAAAAGGCATGAAAAGCAAAATAATGATGTTTTATGCATTTAAAAGGTATTAAAGTGCCCACATAGAATATAAACGCACTTCTGTTTTTGCTGGAAGCATCAAAATTGTTGGAAATCATTCATTTTGAAAACGTAAATTTCCCCACTTATTGATATTCAAATGTTTTCCTGCCACTGACCGAAGCTCAGACCACACCACCCTATATTTCCAATAACGTACCATTACCAAAGTATTTCAATGGGGTTAGGTTCATAGGCACTGTATTTTCCACTAACAAATTGAAGAAATCGAGGCTCATCACCCCTTGAGTATTCAAACAAATGGGAGGGTCGACCTTTCATGACCCATGGGGGGCCGGAGTGCTACCCCCCCCCCCCCTCCCGGTTCCGCAGCCACTGCTTACCGTGAAGTTTCAGCCCACTGGATGCAATATTTTTACAAAAACAAAACACATATGCACCTTTTGTGGTGTCGTGGGTAGACTTTACTGCCACTGCTTGCGGTTAAAATGATACATTTTAATCGTGCTTCTCGTGTACAGTCGTTAAATCAGCAATACATACCGTGCATATGTCGACAAGGTCTCAGTCGACGGGCATTATTCGCAATATTTAATGGATATAAATATTTCACGGATATAAATATTGAAAGTGTGTCCACGGGCACAATACTTTTTAAAAACGCCTTCAATGATTGCGTAATTGTAAACGACACCTTTTCAGGCAGAATGATTTCAAATGTTAGGTCCGCCGTTACGTATGATGTTATTCACGAGGTGCATTAGCGTCGTAGGTACACTCTAAAAAGTCCCGGGTCAGAATTGACCCAGAAAAGGGTCATGTGGGGCCTGACCCTTTTCCGGGTCAAAAATTACTCTTTTCTGTGTCAAAATTACACTGTGTGACTCATCTTTCGGGTCATTTTGATCCAAGAAAAAGTAATTTTTGACCCGGACAAGGGTAATTTTTGACCCGGAAAAGGGTCAGACCCCACATGACCCTTTTCCGGGTCAAAGCTGACCCGGGACATTTTAGAGTGTACGAGTTATAGGTCATACGTACGAATGTGCTAGGTTGTGTAGGTGTTAAGGCGCATGTCCGACATTGTGGTGTCGTAATTCGATTCTGTTGCTACTGCTTCCGATTCGAAATATGAATTTTTATTGCACTTAATGTGTACAGCCTCTAAATTAGCCTTTAGACAAGTCCAACGCGCTTACCCGGACACGTGACGCACCCCGGATGCTGACACGTAAAAAGACTAGTACGAGTGGCGAAGCCACGAGGGCCTTCACCATCTCGTGGAGAACGCTTATGTTTTTCTTTACATTTGTCTACCGATTTGGTAGACATGCATAATGCATTACCCGTTGTGAATTGACCAATGAAAATGCAGAATTACTAACGTAAATCAGCCGTCGTCTGGCGCCAGACAGCACGCACGCCATGGCGCGGGTGCTGTTGCTGGTAATCGCAAACCACCGTTAGATGATTGGTTTATATTACTCGATTTATATTACGTGAATAAATGAATAAGTGATTAGTTCCACGCGATACTAAAGGCCCTCGCGGCTTCGCCGCTCGTGCTAGTCTTTTTACGTGCCAGCATCCGGGGTGCCTTACGTGTCCGGATGGTCCGGGTAAAGGCGCGTGGGACTTGACTAAAGCCTACCTCTAAATCAGCACTCTATCGTGTATGAACGGATAATATATCTTCATAAAAATAAAAGTGTGTCCACTGCGACTTTGTTTTTAAACCGCCTCCAATGATTGTGTACTTTCAAGCGATACCAATTCAGGCAGGATGATTTCACAGGGTATTTGTCATTTCCTCACTCTGAGCTAGGATTTTCTCATTAACTTGATAGGTCCGCCGTTTCAGCGTAATTGCCAATGTTCCGTCATGCATGCCATAGTTAGAATAGTGACTGGTGTCACTGACTTTCTGTGAACTAACTAAAAGTCTGGACGAGTAGACGGAAAGAAAAACACACTCGTATCGGTTTTCAGCTCTTATTTTCGTTAAAATTTTGTCTTCATCGTTTCAAACTTTTCTCCATAGGGTTTGTACACGTTTTTCTTCCACCAGTACACTATGACACTTTCGTAAATCTGATCGACGTCAGACTCGGCACACACATAGACCACTACCCACAGATGGTCCTAGAATATTTTCGTTATCATGACGCCATCATAAGTACGTCACATAAAAGTTCATTTTTTTATCCATAGGTTTTGTACACGTTTTTTTTTTTAAACCAAACACTTTGGCACTTCCATATGTCTGATTGGCTTTAGACTAATTGGCAGACACTTAGAACACCTGCCGAAGATGGTGCCCCATGATTTTCGTTATGATGACGTCATCGTGTGTCACGGGACGTTATTTTAAAAGTGCATTTTTCGAATCGCTATCACTTCGGAACTACCCTTTTCGATAGGGTTCAATCTTGGCATGCACATAGACAGGGATGTGGTACATATGAAAATTGAAGTGACGTCATCTCATGTCATGTATTCCGTTTCATTAGAGGGGCATTTTTATAAGGCCTATATCTCAAGAACCATAGATCCGATTTAGTTGTCACTTGATACGTACCTATACCGGGATGTGTTGTAGATGAAAACACAAGTGGCCTCAAAATGTGACGTCATGTGACGTCACATTAAAGGGACATTTTCTATTAGTGGCCTATATCTACAGAAATATATGTTCGATTTGGTTGTAACTTGAAATGTACGTTTGCTGTGATGTGTTATAAATGAAATTTGAAATAATAATAATAATAATAATAATTTATTAATTTATAGTGCGCAAATTCCATTTAAAATATGTTCATATGCACATTACAGTCATAAAAAATAAACAGACGTATACGCAAAATTCAACAATAAAATGAACACTGGTACAGGATACGAAAAATCAATAAAAAGCTATCATAAAAAGATGAGTTTTAAGTAATTGTTTAAAAACATTCAGGCTACTTGCTTCTCGGATATTTAATGGCAGTGCGTTCCATAACTTAGGTGCAGCACACTCAAATGCACGATCACCAAGGGTGACCTTGGTTCGACTTGCTGAGTAACTGAGGAGTGTTTTGTCATTGGAAGATCTGAGATTGTAATTGGATGAAGATCGTTTTTGGATTAGATGGCATAAATATAAGGGAGCTAGACCATAAAGAATTGTATAAGTTATTAACAGATTTTTAAACTCAATCCTGAATCTCACCGGAAGCCAATGTAAATTAAAAAAAACAGTGGGGTGATATGACAGTACTTGTAAGCGTTACAGATTTATAATTACGTCATCATGTGCCCATCACGTCACGGAGTCATTTCAAACATCCGAAACAGCTGAGGTTTGTCCACAAACACATTTCTAGTTATGTTTGTGGTTCTTGGATTTCTATTCACCCTATAGATTTCCATAGCCAATATCCTTTACTTCAGAAGTGCAGTCGTTTCCAATGATCTCCAGTTGCAACCATAATCAGCTGGAAGTCAAGTTGGACTATTTTTTTGATGTTGTGTACAAACCTGTATTGGTGAACGAACATGCCTCTTACTTCTGCTAACCCGTATAAGTTCGCCTTATTAGGAAGGCCCCACACCACGCCTTACAACCCGTACGTACGCCTACGTCTACGTACGCCTTATCCGCTCCGTTCACAAGTACCCCCTCACCGGCAAAGAAAGTACAGTCGGGGTTGACCGAACGACGCCATCGCGGAGCGCGGACACTGCGTGTACATAGTACAAACCCCCTGGTGTACGTGCGTCACCCACAAGGAACGGTAGGCGCGCGTCAACCAGCGAAATATATTTGGCCCGCCCATGGGACGTCGTTGCTAGGTAAAAGGGCGCCCTCTTTGTTGGCGCACGGAGCCCATAACCAGTATACGTACGATATACATTATCGGTTATAAGTTGTAAGTACGAATTATAAGTCATCGAGCTACAATGTGTGTACGTCAAGGCGTATGTGGGCCATTCCATGTCAGACCAACGCACTTTTTTACCTCATGTCTTCCGATTTTGAAAAAAATTGCTGTGCTTTTCGGTCCTGATGAGCAATGAATGCACACCAATTTTTAGCCCGATCCGACCTACCATGTGGTCAGGGCAGAAACCACAAAAAAACAGACATTTTTAGAGTAAAATACCGCCATTTTGGTAGAAATATGTCAAAACCACCTAAATTTTCAACGAATATATGCGAATTTGGTATTAAAATAATAAGAATTGAATGCTCAAATCAACTTTTTTGTCAAAATTAAAGTTTGTGAAAAGGAGGTCACGTGACCTTTAATATGTTATTGTGACCTTTGACCCAATTTATGTAATAATGTATCATTTCAAAAATCAACGAAATTAAAATGACTTGAAAGAGCATGTCTTCCTCTATCAGAAACTACTTAAAATCAATTGGGGTCTTTAAAATTTACAACTTTATGACTAATTTTGTACAGTTGGTGGGTTACAAATGAGTCAATTTATAGACTTTACATTAGAAATCCACCCACATAACTTACTATTCTGTTTCTAAAGCCAGTTAAATGAATCTTGGTTTGGGACTTTCTCATGTTTGGGGCTGATGAGGTCTAAACAGACTCATAATATAAATTATCAGCAGTGGCGCACCCAGGATTTTGCTTTTGTGTGTGTGTGTGGTGGGGGGGGGGGCTCATAATTTGTTTGGTTTCAAATTTCTGTAGAAGATTCAAAAAAAAAAAAATACCCAACAATCAAACAAACAAATTACAGAAATTCTGGTGTCGTAAGTTGATTTTGTTGCTACTGCTTCCGATTCAAAAAAAAAATTTTTTTAACGCGCTTCCCGTGTACAGTCTCTAGATCAGCACTATATCGTGCATGTGTCGTTGAAGTCCAAATGGATGAAATAAAAGTGTGTCCCCAGGGATTTTGTTTAAACCGCCTTCAATGTTTGCGTACTTTCAAGCGATAGCATTTCAGGCAGAATGACTTCTCAGGTTATTTGTTATTTGTCATTTGCTCACTCTGAGCAAGTTTTTGTTAACTTGATAGGTCCGCCGTTTCAGCGTAATTGCCAATGTTCCTTCATGCATGCCATAGTTAGAATAGTGACTGGTGTCACTGACTTCCTATGAACTAACTGAAAGGTTGGACAGCCAGAGAAACACACTCGAGTCGGTTTTATGTTAATGTTTGCCAGTTTTCATGGATCTCTATTCACCCTGTAGATTTCCACAGTCAGTATCCTTCACTTAAGAAATACAGTTTTTAGAATGATCTCCGATTGCAATCATTATTTGCTCATTGTTTTGATGTTGTGCGCATAGTGCTAAACAGTGTTGTAGTAGGGTACATTGCCTTGCAACCTCGTTCCAAGTACTCTCTCACGTCTACCTGCTCTCTCACCCTGGTATTAGATCATTTGCATATTCAAATATCTTGCACATCTATGGAATTTTTTTTCTGGAGCCTGGCTAGGCTTTCAAACAGTGTTTGTTTTTGTATAAGGTGTCCTGGGTAAAAGCCCACTCGTCAAGACGTGAAATCCGAAAAACAAGATTCTCTTCAAAATGAACACGTGTTGTAGTAGGGGAAAATTGCCAGCCAGTATGCAGTGTCGTATTACATGTTATTATAAGCGTAATGGAAAATGGGGGAGTGATTTTGAGCCTTCGTTCCCGTGCGAGCCACTGCGCGCGGCAAGATACATCAGCCAGGATATCGACACAGCCCGTCCCGGGGGCGAATACTTTATTTATACAATAGTACAGGGTGCCCATTTTCAGGCGACTTGAATCAAGGTTACAGGATTGTAGAGCGCCGCGTGTGTGAAAGTATATAATTAATGAATTGCAGGGTTTGGTCGAGCACCGCCGTTTCCTGGTGGTTAGGCATGCTAGCTAATACTCAGAGGTTGGGAGATCGACTCCCTGCTCTGCATTTAACAGATTTTGCTCTTTTTTTCAACAATGTAAAGTTTTATCTTAGAAACGTTATTTTTCAGTCGGATACTAATTGTAAAGCAGCGATTTTCTGTTTCTTTTCTAATCCGAGGCTCTGGAAGATTTTTTTGAAGGGAAATAAAGTCCGAAATCAGCACCAAGTTGAAAAAAAGTAGCCTCCACTCAAGCCTGGTAATAAAAACCATGCTCCATAGGAAAGCGCACAAAGTACCCCAGAAAGTTGTGTAAAAAAAAAAATCCCGTCCCGGGGTACGGAGGCGATTTTACATTACGGCTGAGGTGTGATAGCGGGGGAGTTTCCACATGAAAAATGCACCTGTAGGGGTATAATGCATACCTATTGCTGTGATCGTTTTAAAATGTTTACGTGATCCATACTGCATATGCCCCAGTCTCGGAAAAGAGGATGGGGGAAGTGGGCGAGGGCAATTGGATGGAAGACAGGGGTAACCCTACTGCCTATCCGTGTCACTTCAGGCAAAACAAAAGGTAGAGAAGGGAACAACACAAATTCCTGGGAAGGCACGAAAAAGGGGGTCTACCCGAAGTTCCCCAATACCTATGTTCCCCAATACAGATGTCCCCATGAAATCCTTAGGATTAGGGTTAAGGTTAGGGCTAGGGTTATATGGTAAGGATTTTGGGGAACATCGGTTTTGGGGAACATTGGTATGCACCCCGAAAAGGTATTTAGGCCCGAAAATATGCAGTTTTTGTTAATTTGTTTTACACGAAAATCGGTGTTAATCATTTGTATTTTCCCTCCTCCTTTTAAACCCTGTGCTGACAATTTAGGCTGTGAATCCAAGCCAGCAATCTTCAGGAAGTTAAACACGGGAGCCGTGATCAGTAACTCCCAGTCCCTGACGAGCAAGAGGGTTGATTCGCCCTTCCAATGTGCCGGCTACTGCCACCAATGGGCCGGGTGTGTCTCCTTTGACTTCGCGGCGGGAAACGGCCAGTGTCGCCTCTATGGTCTGGCCTTGGCCGATGCCGAGCTTACTCCCCGCAGTGACAGCTATGCCTATGGTAAAGTGGAATAACTTACCCCAAGACGAAAATGACGAGTTTCCATCACGGTAGAGGGCGTTATAGACAATATGAATCAAGTCTTTGGAACTTTGGCACTCGGAACCAAGAAATCCCGAGCACTACTCATCCTGTCCAGGCATGTACTTATTATGGCGCCCATGAGGTAATCGGAATTCGTCTAAAGACATGACTAGATTGTTCTTGTTTATAGCGCCCTCTAGCGCCGAAGTGGCAGGGATTCGCTTCACTAGGGGAACAAAATCTAAATACAGTCTTGGAAAAAGACTTTTACTGATTACCTTAAACTCACCCCCTCCCAAAAATGAATTAATAATAATAAAATAGCTAGAGGTAATACTTGGACGAAAACAAAAGCTGTTTTCAATTAAAATTTGGAAACGCTAATCACGCCTATTTGTCTGACAAGTTTCATTCTTCTTATATACATTACTGCACTGATAATTTGTAGAATACAAACCAACTTTTAAATTAATATGTCTGGTAGAACTAGAAGGCAGGAGGTCGTGGGTTCGAGTCCCACCCGAGTGACTTTTTTCCAACTTTCACTCTGGAGGTTACACACTAAGTGTTCAGAGTTTATACGTCGGTGAAGGGCAAAACCTACTATTGATTTACATCACCCTGACGAAAGACTCCATCTTATGAATGTTTGGTATAGTTAATGATTTATAGAGATAAATCGTAAAGAGTATCATGTATATACAAAGAACGTAAAATGAATGACCTTTCGTGATGTTTGTTTAATAATTATATAATATTGGATGGGTTTGAGAAGTATGAAAGAATTTCTCTTCAAGCAAACTCGTTTCCTCAATCCCGATTGGTCGATCCATGGCAACAACAGTGTGATATTTAACAATTGTTGACTGCTGTGATCTGGGATATGACGTTTTGAATACCCGAGGGGCGCATAGTACCCGAGGCGACGCCGAGGGTGCTATGAAAAACGAAACCCAAAATTGCGTAAAAAAAACACGAGACCCAAATGTCGGGACCTTTGTTTTAGTAAAGTTCTGCATGTAGCTCTCTTTCAAAATCTGGGGTATAAAAACCCAATTTTTAAGCTTTCTTTTAGCACAAGAATCATTTAATTCACTTATGTAATGTTTACGTAACGGAATTTTAAACACAACCACCGTTTTAAAGTCCTGTCCACGGATCACGAAAAAGTAAGTATTCTTTCAGCAAAACGAAAACAAATCACAAATTGTTTTCGTTTTGCTGAAAGAACGCACACCTGTTTGGCAAACGCAGATCGTGGGCGATGTTGGTTGGTCGTGATAGCGCCCTCTCGCGGCTGCGTCTAACCCCTAGACTAGGCCGTGAGGTAATAGATTTCCTGTTTGATTTCTTTCGCCTCGCGAGGCGAAAAACTCAACATATGCGGTCAACCCAAGCTACGTGCCAAGCTCAAAAATTAAGTAGAAATTGAAAGCACAATATTCTTGTTTGTCGATGTATTTTGGTTCTAAACTGCAGGACCTATAACTATAAGTACGCAACTGACACAAAACAGACTGGAATCGCGATTAAGGAAAGGTAGCTTTAGGGGGTTGATCGTCAAGATATATAACATGCCTTTTTAGGGATAACTATTTGATGCAATGACGTCAGCAGATTGACTACTATAAAGGCTTTGTGCAGTACATAAGTCGTTGATTCAAAATTCACTCATGAGGGCGATCTCTGATTAGCCTGAACCAGCGGCAAAGTTGGTACATTTGTATATATAAAAGCTGGGCACGACAACAACAAAAATGTGATCAAGTTATTAAGTTAAAACAAATATTTATACAGTGTTTGATGTTTAGATTACAGTGAAGCTGCTACATTGCTTCAATAAACATGATGTTTGCTTTGTTTGTGCACAAAAACGGTGTCATTGCGCCCTCATTTTTGTTGCCCTTCCAAAGTTATCTAGTTGGACGGTAAGGCCAAAAAAAAAAATTCTCTGGTCAGCGCGCGCGTCGATTTTAAGCATGCGCGTCGATCTTTTTTTTTTTTCAAAATGTTCCGCGGTAACTCCAACAGCGCCCTCTATTTCCGCACCTCCTCATTTTTTTTTTACCAAAGAGCACCAAAGGAATGGGAAATTGCACCAAGGCAAATGATCGAAAGCACCAAGGCAAATTATGGAGGCCACCAATGTACAAGAGGACACCAAAAAAGCAAAATAGTAACCACCTTGTCTGTACAATCCAAGCTGAAGAAAAAAGGGAAAAAAAGGAAAAAAAAAAAAAAGCCGCGTGGCCGCGTCAATTCCTGAACTTTGGTCTGACCAGAGACCGAATATATATTTTTTTTTGGCCTAACACTGCGGCATTTTACAAATGAAACTGGCCGAGTCACCTCAGTGGTAGTCGTTCCAGTTGGCTGCGGTACGCCAGTGTCGCGCAGTCTTCATTGCCAACGTTATTGGGTTCCCTTGCCCCCCAGAGGGCGAACAAGAATATCGATCCGTCTAGCCACGCCCAAACCCCCTCAACGGCTCAAGGACCGAGGCCAGGTGGGTCGGCTGGCCGGGCTGGCCCCGGGCGACGCACATTCTCTCCGCGGTGTTGAAACTCAACGGCTGCGGCACGTAGAGGTAGCAGTGCTGGCCGTGAGCAGCCCAACCATCGGGACAGAGGTACCGCGAATACACGGTGGGCTGAACGATTAGAACAGCCAGTAAGATGTGGTGTTCATCGAAGAAACACACATCTTCAATCCAAATAATGATGCCTCACACGTCAAAGCTTGCGCTTAAATCTTGAGCGCAGCTCTTTTCAAAGGGAGCTGGTAAAATCGTGTAGGTGCGTGACGCAAGAACGCAGACAGAAAAAAACACATTAACATTCGTCCATCTTCTCGACAAGTCACGGATGTAGTATGATATCCATTTGATTTGATATGAAGTTAAAGAGGTTGTGGAATGCTCGAAGACAATTCCGTCATTTTTCGGGTATATGTAGCCTAAGGTGTGATGAAATAAAAACGATTATTGTTTCTGTCATAAAATGAGTACAAAAGGTACTTTTGAGAGCTGTTTTTCAAGTCCTGTCATGCCTGTTTCGACCCGAACGTGCAATTTGTGTAAAAGTCGTCGTTGGGGGCAGCAAACAAAACATAGTAAATCGTGACGTGACGTAATAAACAGGACTCCCGATGCAGAGTAGCATAAACGAGTCCTGTTTATTACGTCACGATTTACTGTGTTTTGTTTGCCGCCCGCAACGACGACTTTTACAAAAATTGCACATTCGGGTCAAAACAGGACCTGAAAAATAGCTCTCAAAAGTACCTTTTGTACTCATTTAATGACAGAAACAATAGTCGTTTTTATTTCATCACACCTTAGGCTACATATACCCAAAAAATGACGGAAATGTCTTCGAGCATTCCACAACCTTAACGTAGATCTTGTTCAACCCTGGTGTACACTTTCTAGATGCATGTCTTTGACAAGGGTAACTTATGTTTTGCTCTCACACAAATCGGGTTCTCTCTTCAGCCATTCCACTTGACAATCAATGTTCCAGGGAAAACACTTTTCTCACTTTCACTATTCACATCGCGATACACAATGACAGCTCCTTTTGGTGCATCCGGTTTAGTCAAATCGGCCTCTCCAAATGATGAGCATGGAACAGTTACATTCGATAAATATGACTACTTGAGGCGCATTGAGATGCTCGATATATGACCTGTAATTCACCAGCCCTTTGTTTAAAGTTGTATCCTTTGATGGGAGCGGAGCAGCATCAGAAATCATGTTGAATGTTTCATATCATCAGTCAGTTTTGTTGAAAAAAACGCTACCAATAAATATTAAGCAAATCCAAATAACAAAGTTATTAATCCACGTGAACAGCCCACTCGCTGAATTTAACTTCGTTAATGATATTGATCCGCGTTCCAAATGAAATTGTTTTATGGGACGAAATAGAGACGAGCATTCAAAAGGCAAATTCGAGTCAAATTATTGATCGAGTAAACACAAAGGGCCTCACGTGACTCGATGCATGAATGCGTGACTCAGTGCGTGACTCAACTTGCCCCCAGTTTTATTCAAGTGCCCTCTTGGGGACACAAATGTGACCCCAAAATGCGATCACGAAACTTGCCCCAAAAAATCGGATAATTTTTTTTCAGTAACCATTTCCCAAAATGGTACAGAGAGCCCTGATGATATGAAGACGAATATGAAAACCATGCCCAAAACCCTTACAATGCGCCCTGAAAATGGACACATGTATAATGCGTACTTTGTGTAATGGCCCATTTTGAAGAGCGCCCCCTTTTTTTTGAAAATGATACAACATCCCCCACCCCCACCCATACGGAGGCCTAGTGTTCGATGAAAAAAGTGTGTACATTTCAGCACGGATGTGCAAAAAAAAGATGCTGGAAAGGCTATTGCACGGACGGAAGATACCTTTTACTATAGCAAGTGCCCCTTTTAGTGTTGCCCCTCCCCCTCATTTGAAAACCGTTCCGCCGCCGCAGCAACTGACATATCAGTCAAACTTGGCAAAAGATTGTGATTTTAGTTTCAAATTTAATGACGATCAGTCATCGGTCATTGCAAGGATGTAATTAAATATACAGAAAATAATTACATACAGTCCTCTCGTAAGAGTTACATCTGCAATGTGCATTTAATCTAATGAAACACTTGGACAAAGACATCAATTTTAAAGCCGTCTATAAATAGACGCGTTTTTAGTCTATTTCAATATCCGATACGACCACAAGCCTAAGCGCATGACAAAAACAGAGGACCCGACAAAACAATAAAGAAAAGGTGATATAGAGAGAGGTGATTGTAAAAGAAATACAACAGACGTACTTTAAGATGGCTTTCAGTAAGACCATAGCGGTTTTTGGAAGGCTGATGAGCATGGAATGTTTACTTTGTTTGCGGTCGCTATCTGATCGATGGCGGCGGGAGACATGGCCCGTTTGATCTGTGCTTGCGCAACCTCGTCCCCAGTGCTTACTTTATTTCCAACCGCGTTTCCAATAGTAAACCCTGGATAGGAAACTTTCTTCCTGTATCCTGATTGGATACCGCAATTGGCTAGTAATGGATTTTTATCGTGTACTTGGTGCTATATATTCACAACGTGCAGTACGTGTTTTCGCGATCATTCGTCCACGCCTTCTCGAAAATACTAATTTCCTTTCCAATTTGCTCATATTAATATGAAATATGATACTGCATGTTGTCTTGATAAGATCGTAACAGTTTGATTTCCAAAATCGTGTTTTCGTAACTCACGCCGTGCTCGCGCTGCTACGAATTGACTCTGTTTTTACCCCAGACACCGCATACAAAAACAAACGCTAATGTGTAACGCATATCCAGGCACCAGACTGTTCCTCATTTGCATACGTGTGCAAAAATCTTGCACATGCAAATGATCCAATACCAGGGTGAGAGAGCAGGTAGTGGTGAGCGCGTACCGCTCGACACCCTGGGGACGAGGTTGGTGCTTGTACTAACTCCTTCTTTTCCTACCTCCATGGTAAGACAAATACATTGGTCGTTCATTCAAATAGTCTCATGAGGGCGCTCTGTGACAAGCCTAAACCAGGGCCCAAGATGGCCTTTGTAGGCGCTGTGTAGGAGAAACTGTCATCAAGTTATTAATAACAAGTAATGTCACCTACAGGTTATATTACTGAGCAAAGGAGGGCAGTGTTGGGACGTCGTTGCAGAGGTACAAACCATAGACATTTATCAGAAGTCTACGGTACAAACAGACGCCAATGACATGTTGATGATCTACATGTAAAATGTGATACACGTTGCCACAAAATACTACAGTTTGCAGTGTTTAATGTTTGCAATAACTAAAGTTGTTACAATGCTTCTATTAACTTGAAGTGTTTTCTGTTCGCAGTAGGGACGGCGTCATTATCCCCCTCACTTTCCCCAGTAATCAAGTTTGACGGTACCGCTGTGGCATTTTACAGATGTAGCCGACCCAATTACCGCAATTGTAGTCGTTCCAGTTGGCTGCGGTGTGCAGGGTCACACAGTCCTCGTTCCCAAAGTTGTCGGGTTGATATGACCGCCAGAGGCTGAGCGTGAAAGGCGACCCGTCCAGCCACACCCAAGCCCCCTCAACGGCAGCATCCGTGAGGCCAATCCAGGCGGAGCTGGCCGTACCGGACTGCTGAATCAACTCCGCGAGAAACAAGGCCTCTGCTGCGTCCAGGACAGAGGCCAGGTGGGACGGCCGGCCGGGCAGGCCCCGGGCGACGCAGATTCTCGCCGCGGTGTTGAAACTCAACGGCTGCGGCACGTAGAGGTAGCAGTGCTGGCCGTGAGCAGCCCAACCATCGGGGCAGAGACACCGCGAATACACGGTGGGCTGAACGATTAGAACAGCCAGTAAGATGGTGATGTTTATCGAAGAAATGGACATTTTCAAGCCAAACAAGTTGCTTGATATAAAGACGGAAAAAACATCATCATTCGTTCATCTTCTAGAAGAGACGTGGATGTAGTATGATCTCCATTTGATTTGAGTTGAAGTCACGTTTAATTCCGTACTAGATTTCTTTTCAACCCAGATGTACATGTACCACTTTCTAGATGAACAATGCAGCTTTTAAATGTCTCCGATGTCCAGTAAAGTTTGGTTCCTCTCAGACGAATCAGGTTCTCTCTTCAGCTATTTCACCTTATAATCAACATCCCAGGCAGTAAACTGCTCTCGATTTCACCACTAATATCGCATAATACAGAGTGACAGCTCCTTTTGATGCATCCAATTTATTCCAAACGGCATCTCCTTATGATACGCCTGGAAGAGTTATCATTCGATGTATACTTGGGGCGCTCTGAAATGTTCGATGTCTAAAACCAATCATTCACCGGCCCTTTGTCTGCAGTTGTATATTGTGATGGGAACGGAACAGCGTTGGGAAACACACTAAACATTTCATTCCATCTGTCAATTTTGGGGGAAGAACTACCAATAAATATTACAAGCAAAATCATTAGTATTGATGCGCGTGAGCAACCAACCCGCTGAATGGACCTATGTAATAAATTCTATTGATCCTTGTTTACACTAATACCATTGGTTTTTCATGAGAAGAAAAGAGACGAATTTTCAAAGGCAAGTTCGAGCGAGAATCATTGATCGCGAGCAATAATTGGGGCTGTCTCAGCTGTTCCATAGTCTGAGTATCATCCGTTATCAACGGAGCCAAGGCTCCTGTATGACGTCATATATGTCTAAACATGCAGATCAGTGTTGAGGTCGATTGCTTTTTTTCCGAGTTCCGAGTACTGCCGAGTACTGAGGTTGCCGATACGAGTACAAATACGAGACAGTACTGTACTTCCGAGTACAAGAACAGGCACCGAGTACGAGTACTTGTGCTTCCGAGTACGAATACTTCCGAGTACGAGTACGAGTACTTGTATTTCCGAACACCGTCCATACGGCAAATGGTGCGTAATTGGCACAGGCCCAGTCAGACCGATATACAGACCCAATCACGGCTAGCTGTTATATGTGTTTGTCCGGACACTTACAGAGGAAAATCAGGAAACTTTGACTTCTCCACAAGCCAATCAACCATTTCAAATTGAACGTATCTATAAAATAAGGCCATGGTAAAAAGTTAAGCTTTACCAGTTTCCCCCCGAGTACTGCTATTCGAGTACGAGTACTTTGATGATCGAGTACAATTTTGACATTTCGAGTACGAGTATTTTGCTGCCCGAGTACGAGTACCGTCATTTCAAGTACGAGTACTTTGACGTTCGATTACGAGCACGAGTACGACCAAAAAAGTACTTGAGTAGTACTCGAGTACGAGTACCGAGTACGAGTACTACAACACTGATGCAGATATATGTAAGCCGCGCGCCAGCCAATTGGTCATAATCTACAGGTCAAGATGCAGTTGTCTTGCCTGATTAATCAGCAATCAGTACATATGTAATAGACCGTGGCTTTCGCCACGGTCTATTAGACTAGCTGTTCCATTGCTAGCTAGAGGGAAGAAACCATCCTTAAGGTTAAAAAAGGTCCATATTGTGATGCTTATCAGAAGGGATTTTTTTCATACAATATAACAAGTTATGTACGAGATCACTGGCTGTATTGATCGTGGACTAGTTCTTAGTAAGGTACCTGGACTTCGACAACCGGCACTAATGCTTTTGCAACACGTATTTATGACGTTACTGCAAGTGTTCGCTGGGAGCACCGATCGATATAGTGACTGGATAGCGTACAGAGAACCGCTGCAGAAGAAAGTCATTTGAAGCCATGATGGAGAGACCGTATGGTGTTCTATAGAGAACAACTTGCCCTCTGATTGGACATGTTCTCAAACGTTGTAGGATTCACTTTTGCAGCATCATGGTTCATCTGATCACCATTTGTCCTCCACCCGTTCAAAGTTTTTGGGGTTTTTTTCAAACGTTTGTAGTTTGCTTTCTGAATGTCCCAGTTCATTTTGTTGCGAAGGTTGGAAATAAAATCAAGTCGAAAAATGTTCCCTTCAGAACATCATACTTTGTAATGTCGTGTGCTTAGATACTGTAATTTCAACGGTCTGGGACGGCCACGTGTCTAAACAATAGAAAATGCGTGTCACACACAAAGGGTGATATGCGTTCGCGTTAAGTTAATATTCTGCTTCACCCAATAGGCCATTATCATGTTACGGCCATTTTTTTCCATTTAAATCAACGTAAACAAAGCCAGGCTGGAAACAACTATAGTATGGTAACTATCTGCAAAAAAAGTTGTCATTCAATACTGTGATTGGTTACAGGGGATATGACTGAAATGATGGCAGCAGGATAAAAGTTTATAGAATGGTGCTATGAATTGGATGCATCGTTTTATTACTACACATCCAAACTACACATCCAAACCCATCACAAATCCATCTTAGTTAATTAGTGCTGATTTAGAGTCTTACGACCTTCACGCAACTAAGCCTATCACAAATTACCGTACACGAAGGGAAGCTTGACTAACGAAAGCCTCACGCACGGCCATAACACGCGCCTTTTAATGCGTCTCATTCATTAATCTCTTTTATATCCATTCGGTTGGAACTAACACTTTTATACTGGTTACCATGACAACTAGATGAATCCTCATAAACAACAGATGCTTGTTTGTTTCGCCGCTTGATAACTGGGGCACAGTAGCTGCAATGCAACACTGGCGCGCATCTGTGTGGGCAAAATTGATCACAAATCATTTTGAGAATCTTCTAAATCTCACTCTGCCAGTTATATATGCACGTTTGTGCATACAATCTGTCAGATTCTGCATTATTCAACTTCAGCAAGTTTGTTATAAAGACCTGTTTTGACACTGACTTTGAATGGAATCTGCGTCCATTGAAAAAAAGGGAATTTCATTCGGTCATTTTGCCTTTGTATTATGTATGGGTGTCTAAACAAGTGCAAAAAAACGACGAAGTTAACTGACACTGCGTAGGTAGGAAGGTGATCAGTTCAAATTTCAAGATTCATACCACAATAATGAGTCCAGCAGGGATTTTACTGATTCTTCTCGTGAAAAGCTGCCATGCCCAGTGTCGACATTGGTTGACTCCCGAGTTCCACTTTGCAAGCAATCGCATCCTGCAGGGTCATGTGTTTCAGACGAAGACTGTATCTTCTGCTGTGAGCTGTGGGCGAGACTGCTCTATGGACCAACATTGTGCATCATTCAATTACAATGCAAGCAGCCATCTTTGTGAACTCAACAATAAAACAAGACTCCAGAGCCCATGTACCTTCGTAAAGAAGCAAGACGTTTTCTACTTTGATGACAACAAGAAAACTTCAGCAGGTACAGGTAAGATGGATTCAGTGGCGTAGCCAGTCGCCCCCCCCCCCCCACTGAGATTTTGAGTTTCTAAAAAAATTATCATTGATCTACATGACGCCCCCCATGAAATGTTCCGGGCCCCCAGCGCCCCCAAGAAAAATAGCCTCGTTCAAATGTTTGCATATTGTTAAAAGAAAGATGATCTCTTTCAATCAAAATAGGCAAAAGTAGTTACATAATCGTTTGAACGAGTAGTCTGCGTATCACCCATTATCCACGGAGGCAAGTCCTGTATAACGTCTGATATGTCTAGACATTATGCAAGCCGCGCGCTCTTTCCACACTCCGCCTTAGGTATGCAGAGCCTCGATCGGGCAAGTTCACCCAATGAAAAAAGCCGGTTTTGTGATCTGATGCCCGACACGGGAATCACTGAACCGGCTATTTTCCTTGTGTAAACTTGCCAGATCGAGGCTGTGCATGCCTATGGCGGAAGCGTGAAAAGAGCGAATTGGAGTCGACTTTACTAAATCGTGACGTCATTTCATTCCCAAATCAGAACTAAATGGTTTGATTGGTCAATTCGAATGCAGTGTTTTGTAATACAACAGCCGGGCGCATTATCGCGTAACATGATCCACAGCGCGTGACACAGTGTTTTTTTTTATCCATTGTCTATGAAGCGCAACGGTGAATTACCGAAAACCTATTGTAGAAAGCGCCCGCTGATTGGTAAAAATCTACGAGATCAAGAGGCGGGGTCTTGCCTAATTAATCAGTGAATCTGCTCGCATATCATAGACTATTGAATTAGTGGATACGTATGGCTTTTATAACTCACAACCGCTTGTAATGCCCGCAATTGTGGCAAATGTTGTAGAACAAATCTTGAAGTTCTCCAAAGGTCTAATTTGCACGAAATATTTGGTTTCTTATAATTACAAAATAATGTTTTACAGATGGCTCTCGGGCGTTTAGCATCGTTGGTCAGCCGGCCCAACAAAGTTCAAATTACAACGACTGGTTTGCTGGTAAAGCAGTGGACGGCAGTAGTTCAACAACCAACAGGCATTGTTCGCATACCCGTAAGTCAGATGAGCCTTTGTGAAATTTGGCTTGGAAAGGGGTGGGGAGCGAGAGTAATTTTCATTGCAACTTCCTGCGAGGTGGCGGTAAACGATAATAATAATTGAAATATAAATTAGCTCGGTATTGGAAAATAGAATCCCTTGACACATCATACTGTTTCGACGTTTGGAAAAAAATCAAGTCAAATTGCATATTTTCCTCACAAATAACTTAACTCATTATTGGAGGGAGAAAAATGCACGGGTTCTTGGCATTGATTAAAACCAGTCAATTGTTTTTAATTTAAAAAAAAATTAAAAAAAACATTAAGCGCTGATTTCTCACAAGCGGCTTTGTATGTAAATTGTCTTGACCCTTTCTTTCTGGGGTTATAATAGTTGACGATCAGGCTCCGTGGTGGAGAGTCGATCTTGGAGAGGACCACTGCATCAGCAAAGTCCGAATTCTGAATCGTGCAGGCGGCACCGGTAAGTCATGAGCATTACAACATCAGGACCTGGGAGTTTGGGGTCTTAATTCTTGGGGGCTGCCCGAAGGTTGGGTTGTCTGAATTTAGAAAACTTTTAATTAGTCCGAAGGCTCAAAGATAAGGTTCACTGGTCCGAAGGTTCATTATTCCAAATTGAAAATGAGGATCGATAGTCCGAAAAAAAACTGTAGGGTTCGATAACCCAATAGTCCGAATTGTCAATAAGGTCAGATAGTCCGAAGCGTCAGACTGACGAACCGTATTAACCATTCGGACTGTCGGACCTTATTGGCAATTCGGACTATTGAACCTTATTGTCCATTCGGACTATCGAACCTTATTGTCCTTTTGGACTATCGAACATTATTGTCGATTCGGACTATCGAATCCTGACGTCTATTCGGACTATCGAGCCTTCGGATTATTGAACCTTATTCTATTTTCGGACTAATTGGCTCTTCGGACCATCGAACCTTCAAACTATCGAACCTTCGGACTATTGAACCTTTGGACTAACGACCCTTCGGACGTTCCAGCCAGACGGAATTGTGGGATGATAGCATTGTGTTCCCATTATCCTTTTTTCTAAAGATTCCCTTCTGGGGTGATGTTTTTCTATTGTGAAAAAAAGTGGGGTGATGTGTCCTGAAAGGAACATCACCCCACAAGGGTGGTATGGTCAGAACGGACTGACGAACCTTCGGACTAACAAACCTAAAGACAGTCTGACTGTAACCTTAATTCTTAGGACTGGGGAGACATTACCCCCACCGTAGTTGCTTATTCTTTGGCCGATTTTCGCAATAAGATACAGAAGTGTAAATAATTCAGGAGCCTATTTCATCATTATCTTCACGTGGTCAATGTGCAAGAACTGCATGACAATGGATATTTCTAGCAAGCTTGTACAATACCTATTAGGCCAAAAAAAAAAAATTCGGTCTCTGGTCAGACCAAAGTTCCGGAATTGACGCGGCGACGCGGCTTTTTTTTTTTTTTTTGCTTTTTTTTTCTTCAAGCTTGGATTGTACAGACAAGGTGGGGTACTATTTTGCTTTTTTGGTGTCCTCATGTACATTGGTGTCCTCCATAATTTGCCTTGGTGCTTTCGATCATTTGCCTTGGTGCAATTTCCCATTCCTTGGTGCTCTTTGGTAAAAAAATTGAGGAGGTGCGGAAATAGAGGGCGCTGTTGGAGCTACCGCGGAACATTTTGGAAAAAAAAAGATCGACGCGCATGATTAAAATCGACGCGCGCGCTGACCAGAGACCGACTTATTTTTTTTTTTTGGCCTTAAATGCATTCAAAATTTGCTATGTACATTCCTTGAGTCATTACAATGATTCAAGTCATCTACAGGAAAGACAAAGTTAATAGTTTATGCGGTACCCGCTGCTATGTACATCAGATTCGAACCAGCCAACCGATCCCGTTAGCTCGGTGGTCGAGTGGTAAGACATCTGCACTAGAAAGCAGGAGGTTGTTGGTTCGAGTCCCACCCGAGTGATTTTGTTCCAACTCTCACTCGGGAGGTTACACACTGAGTATACAAGTGTTTAAACGTCGGTGCAGGGCAAAACCTAATTTGATTTATATCACCCCGACGCAAAATTCAATCTTATACAAGTTAATTTTGTAGGAAAAATATTTGTCGGTATATGAATTCGTCAAAACATTACGGCATCCATTTTCGACAAGAAAGAGTCACAATAAAAATGCACTGCCAAGCGTCGGTTTCTGTAACACACTACCAACCTGGAATGTCGGAAACGCTTTTTCGAAGCCGACAACATGTCTTAAACGTGACTGTGTGGAGTTTTAAACCAAATGTGTGGATTCCTTTCAATTGTGTAGGCCATCGATTGACGGGCGCGGTTGTTCGCGCTGGTGATAACACCACTGTCACCAACAACCCGACTTGTGGTTCACCTGTCACCCGTGCCCAAGCCAAACCAAGCGGTGGCACCATCGAGTTTGATTGCTGTCCGGAGTTGAGGGCGCGCTACATCAGCGTCGATATCCCCAGCAAGAGCTACTTGCAACTGTGTGAGGTCACGGTAGAGGAAATACCCATTGACTACTGCCCGGGTAAGAGCAGTGGCGAATGAGCTTGCAAAACTGCCAGTACATGTACAAGCATATGGCGTATTTTATTTTCATCTCTCTTCAGCAAAGTGGTTTTTTTAAACTACGTCATTGATAGTGACCTCGCATGGTATCTACGATTAACAGTGGAATGTATCCGAGACATAATTTCATTCGGTCCTTTGACCACGGATCCTAGACACCAGGATAAACGACTGTTCTGAGCTCTAGTACAAAATGCACTGAGCGGACTTGCCTTAATTGGTTAGACGCGTGATAACAGGCATTAATATCCGTTGGCGCGTAATCCCAAATTTTCCAGATGTGCCATTGTGTTGGGTTTTTGCATGACATCTAAAACGGAAATATTCATAAAACTGTAAGCAAAACTAATTCTTATTTAAGATATAATTGTTCCAAATTATTTAAGAAATAAATACTTCAGGATATAACAGATGGTATTGTGCAGTTTTTGTCGTCATAGATGAGGTATTTACCCGGGAAATAAAAGTCAAATTTCGAGGAGAACACCGTTTACCCAAATTTCGTTGTTAATGAGGCTTTTATTAAAAAGTTTGAGAGAGATGTGATGCCGAACCGATGAAACAAAAGCTACATTTCATTGTTCATCTTAAAGCTAAAGATATTGTGCTCGGCATTACCATGGTTATGTTTATCACTTATCAGAATTGAAACATGGTGGAAAGCGCATTATAAATGTTGTAAGTTATAGTTAAGTTATAGAATTCAATAATAAAGACCAAAAACGTAGACCCATGAATATTCAAAAATATAATTCGCTGGCTTGACAGACTTCGAGGCCAGATCTGAAAGCCACCTTGCAAATCTGAAAGCCACCTCGCGCAGTGGTCTTTGTTGAAAAGTATTCATGATATTTGCCTCTAGTACAGGCCGTTATCACGCGTCTAACCAGGAGTTGGGCCGAGTCGTTTATCTTGGTGTCTAGGATCCGTGCTTTGACTAGTGATTTGGTACGCGTGTACAAAAAAATACATTCCACGGGGTCAACAACTGCAGTATTAATTCATTCATATTCATTAATTCATTCATTAAGGGTGCAAAAGTGACCGTTGATTGTATAAAGTGATCATGCCGACTGGTATTTTTTGGTAGAAAGACTTCGTTCAAAACATAAAACATCAATGTCCGTAGGCCCTATTTGATTTTGAAAAATCTTTGTTGATACAAAATTTAGATTTTCATTGTACATTGATATTAAATCTGTAGATTCGGCTACATGTACTTTTTCAGCTACAAGAATTTGTTGTAGCTTTAAAAATACCAAAAAAAAGATGGTTTTATTAATAAGATGGGATTTTTGCGTTGGGGTGATGTAAATAACACTTTCACTCGGGAGGTAACACACTGAGTATACAGTGTTTATACGTCGGTGAAGGGCAAAACCTAGCTAATTTGATTTACATCACCCCGACGCAAAAATCCCATCTTATTGATACTTAATGCGGTACCCGCTGCTATGTGCATTATATGTACATATCTACGCTGCAATGTACATTAGATTCGAACCAGCCAACCGATCCCGTTAGCTCGGTGGTCGAGTGGTAAGACATCTGCACTAGAAAGCAGGAGGTCGTGGGTTCGGGTCCCACTCGAGTGATTTTTTCCAACTTTCACTCGGGAGGTAACACACTGAGTATACAGTGTTTATACGTCGGTGAAGGGCAAAACCTAATTTGAAGATGGTTTTAGCCGGTATCGAAGAATGGACGAAACGGAATAGGAACCTTATGGACATGCAGTATGTAAATGTATGTTTTCATTTCTGAGATCAATGATGGATGCAACTTTGTTAAGAAACCATTTCGTGGAAACAAAAGAAATCATTTTGAAATTACTACTTTTCAAAATAAAAATAAATAAGAAAATATAAGACAGATATAAACTTGGCTGGATTCTTCAATGATCTAAAAAAAATATTATTCTAGTTTATTCATATAAAAACACGAGGTAGGCAGCCACAAAAGAGTCGCTGATATAACCACGTTTACACTTTACAAGAATTAAAAAATTTTACATAGCAGTTAAAATGAGTAGAAGCATAAAATAACAAAAAGTATAGGATCATATATATATATAAATATACATGTACAGCACAAAACAGCACAATATAAACAAAAACTGATTTATACACTTTGAAAAAAAATCAAAATTGAAGACAGATCATTCAGGGAAGTTGGTTTAATAAAAAGTACTCACTTGCACCTACATTGTAAACAATTAAGAATTACAAAAGTTCAGCTAAGACAGGAATTGTAGACTTCGTGTATCTATCAGTCTTGCACTTGGGTACAACTAGCGTAGACGTGGAATTGTCTCTGAGTATTCTGGTAGTGGTGTTGATCAATTTAAGAGGGGGTAGCATATTTCTAAATCAGGGGAATGTAATATAATAGTTTTGTGCCAAAGTTATACAGTAAGGTGTCTCTCCTAGTTTCAAGGTTAGAAATACCTAGAACGTCCAAAGCATTGGAGTAACTGTGATACTGATGAGAGCCTAACATAATGCGACAAGCACGTTTTTGTACATTTTCAATTCTATAAGCCAGTTGTTTACTTATCGAGGTATGCCAGACTTGGCTGGCATACTCTAAAACTGGTCTGATGTAGCATATGAAGACCGAAACTAAGGGAGCGTCATATTTTTTTCTAAAATACACAAGGTAAAAAAGAGGCTCTAGAGACAATATCAGCAACATGAATGTCCCGTTTGAGATCACCCTGAATCGTGACTCCCAAAAGTTCCATGTGATTGACCTTGTTTAGGGATATGTCATTAAGAGTAAACATGGGGTTAGGTGTAAACATGGAGTTTTGTATTTTGGGTGCGATTGGAAAGGAAGCCGCAGACAATTGGAATAATTGAACGTCTAACCCCAAGGTTTATAAGTTTCTTGATAATAATATTAAGCTAAAGTTTATATGAATTGTCTTTATTGTTGAATGTTAGAAATAGTAAAATAAAATTTAAAAAAAGTAAAGTAAAAAAATAGTGATAATAATAATATAGATGTTATTTCATAATCAATTTTTTCGGAGCATAAATTAGCTTAATCCATGTGAGGCGCCATCATTTGTATTTAAATTGTAATCAACCACAGTACTGAACTTTTCAGTATGATGGGACGTGGGTGTTACGGTCTAACACAATTCCTTCAGTAGGCGTTAGGATGATGAACATAGTCCCTTCTCAGTGTTTAACAATTTCAAGCCAAAACAATTAGTGTATACATGTCCAGATTACAATTTGGTGGGTTCCCATGCGAAAGAAATTCGCGTTTCATCTCTTTGTTTTTTGCCTGGCCATCCCACCAGCCCACCACAACAGTCTGAAGCTATTATGTATATAGCTAAAAAGAATGAGGACTACCTGTTTTCAGGTTTCAAGACTGGGTCTTTTGACGGGATAATCATTGATGGCCTTGTGATAACAGCAGCTATAGACCTTTCTGCGCTTGGTTGGCAAACTGCATTTTTGCCAACCACGTCCTGCAAAACTATGGAAGGTCCAACACTGCAAAAATGAAGAAAAGTTATTACAGATCACCAAAATATTATCTGACACTTGAAAATACAGCATTTTCCACGAAGCTATTAAATAATTCCTACACATGCCTTTTTACTATGTGTTGATGGCGTTATGAGGACTTTTTTGGAAAAATATGTTGCCAACCACGGCTTCAATTTATGCACTTACGGCAGCCCATACAAAATGGCGCCAATGTTTATAAACAAAAGAAAGGCCTATACTTCACATACAAGCCTTGTGCTTGGAGTTGGACAAAACTAATGATACGGGAGTTGGCCTGGGTCTGGTCTTTGCCTTAGAAATTCTTGGTGAAAAGTTCAACCAAAGTTAAAGGAGTACTCACAACACTTTGTAGCTATGTCTCAGTAGGAAACTTGTGGAATATGAATTTTTATGATGAAAAAAATTACGAAATACTTCAAATTATTTTAAAATATGCTGGAAAGTATACTACTATGCTTTACCATTATGACTGACTTTTTAAAAATGGTTCGATATTTTAATTGAATCTGCAATTTACAGTGTTGTCTTTAAATATCAAAAATAAGCGCAACTTATCGTCCTTCATTATTTTCTTTAGATATCAACAGTCAGCAAACAACTGGTGCTTAGGCCAAAAAAAAAAAAGTCTCCGGTTTCTGGTATGGAGCTTGCCCAAAAAGTGGTGCGGCGACGCGGCTTTTTTTTTTTTTACCTGTTTTTTTTTTGCTTCAAATGTCGGCTGATGACTACAAATGGTGCCCGACTAAACTTAGTGCAAATATATGGGAGTCCAGAGAGGCCACATAAAGCTTATTCTCGACCATAACCCAATCTAAAAACACGTTAGAATTGTGCAGCAGCAGGATTCCAGTCAAACCAGTGAGTTTGGCGGTTTTGAGACATCATCTTTCATTGAAAAAAAAACTTTTTCATTTTGCCGACGCGCATGGCTACGGCGACGCGCGCGCATACCAGAAACCGGAGACTTTTTTTTTTGGCCTTAGTATGTGTTATTTTTTTCTCGAAAAGACAAAGAAAAGAACTATTCTCTCCAATCTACTGGATTTGTAATTCAGAAAACGCTATTTGGCTATCTAGTCATTCTGAGCTATACATTTAAAGACATTTGTAATTCGGACATCTGTAATTTACAGTGCTGTCAAACCCTCCTTCACAATGTTCTTTAAAATATCAAAAGTAAATCAGCAAAGAACTAGTGTTTGGTAGCAAATCAAACTGTAAAATAATATATGCAATATAATAGTGCATAACGGAGTGGTTATTAATATATTTGTTGATATTTTTTGAGGGGGGGGGGTCCATATATTCCGGTCGGAGAACCCCAACTAGAAACGTCAGTAGGGGTAGGTTTAGGTGGATGCACGCCCCGTTCAGCAACTGTCGTATGTTACGATACTAGTAAACTGTGGCTACAAAATATAATGCTTAAGTCTCTAATTATATTCTTAAAGTGCCTTAGAATGCTAAAGAAAGCATCGTAGATGTCAAATGTTTTGCGGTAAATTACATACACCAAAATAAATAAATGCTTCACACGAAATGAATGAGCTCTGGACTGACCATTTTTGCAATCAAAGGGTAATTTTTTATTATTAAAGGGCAAATCGCTGGAATCAAACAAGAAAACTTTCATCGCATGATTCCAGAAAAAAAGCCTACGAGACCAGGCTTTCGGTTACGCTTTGAAGAGAAAAGTAAAACGATTTGTTCTTTGGAAAGTCTATTGCGTGATTGGGTTACTCTGGAAATGAGACAATGAGAAACGTTAATGCACAAACTTAATACAAAATATTTAAAGTTACAGGGCGAGCCAACAAAAGCATAGCCCAAACCCCATAAAATATATTTCATATTTGCAAAAATACGTAGCACCACAAATAATAATGACTGGAAAGCCAATTTCACAAGCTACTTTTGGATGAAGAAAATTACTGAAATTGCCTAATCCGTTTAAAGAATATCACCATTTAAACACCATGACCCTAAACCCTGTCTCGTCCACACACAAAAACAATTCATTGTGTGTTTTGACTGTTTGGAACAACAACAAAAATGACACAGAATACGATTTCAACAGTTGTCAGCAACTGTAGTACACAATATTTTTTTAACAACCCAGGTTAGGCAAACAATGTGATTTATAGAATCTAATTTGCTTTTAAAGGACGGGCCTTCAAAGGGATTCTGTTGAATTTTTTAACGTTTAAACTGAGATTTTATCGCTGGTGATGTTTGAAGGAAATTGCGACGAAGATTCTTGAAATCGCATTTTCTTGGACGAGACAGGTTCTAGGGTCTTTGTGTTTAAATGTTGATATTTTCTGAACGGATTGACCAATTTCAGTCATTGTTTTCATCTAAAAGTAGCTTATGAAATTGGCTTTCCAGTCATTATTATTTGTGGTGTTACAAGTTTTCTTGAATATGAAATATAATTTTGGGGGTTTGGTTTCCGCTTTTTTTTACTCCCCCTGCATATCGTCACCGTTTTCACGAAGAGGCGAATTTAGTATTTCACTGTCTGAACAAACATTCGAGATAATCGCGTTTAAAGTTGGTCCTTTTTTCATTTGACAATTTGAAACTAACCCTAACCCCCAGTGAAGCGAGTCCCTGCCGCTTCGGCGCTAGAGGGCGCTTTAAACAAGAACAATCCGCCGTATATATATGGAGAGAGTTGCGAAAACTTCAGATAATGGCCGGCGTACGAGTTGTCTGGCGTACGAGTTGGTTCGCGTACGAGTTGTCCTGTTTCGGTGTATTTCATGATATGTACGTGCGCCGTTTTGATGGTAGGTTAAGGGGCGTAAGTATTATGATGTACATCTGCATCATGAACAGCGCCCTCTAGTGTCATGTGGTAAACTCCCCCTCTCCCTCCCCATCCCCGGCAACCACCTCTGGCTTTCGAATTTCCACAACCGGGAAATTTTGTGATTTCAGTCATCCCCATCCTCCCAGTCTCCGGCACATATTTACGTCATTTTATTATAACTATTCCTCAAACCATAGTTGTTTGATGTCAGAAAATAGACGGACATAAAACAGCCGCCGGGAAAATGCACCTGTATTCCAAAAGAGGGCGCTATTGTATTATTACTCCTTAGCGACCACGTAAACGCACACTTCGAATGTGTACACTCTCTGTTACAAATCACTGAGAAATCTCAGTTTTATGCCTCATTCTGAGAACCCATTTTCCTGTGCCAGACAATAGAAATATCCTTTGAGTGTTGTACCGCCGGTGATCAGACATGGCAGTGCCGTTCTCCAACACAAAGCTGCGAGTTCCGAGAGGGTTCCAAAATCTCCTGGAGGGTCTCGCCAGGGAAACGCTGCGTAACCAGCCGGAGAACATCTACGCGTACGCGGCGGCCTATTTTGAGAATCTGCTCAAAATCCGCGAAGGTAAAAACAGCAGTACAGTAGTCAGGTAGACTTGTGCATCCCAAAACAAAATATGTATAACTGCTTGTGCTGGTCAAGACCGGATTAAGAACAACATTTGGGGGGAGGGCCAATTATTCTTTTTGCCTTTTTTATTTTGGTTCCCAGAAAATATGGGTGCAAAAAATTTCCGCCCCAAAAATTTAAAGCACATAGACCATGTAGACCTGCATGGTAACATGGCTTTATATCCTTGATGTAGCCCAGGTTAGACTCCATTGTGTATACGCAATGGAGTCCAGGGTATGAATCTCTCCTGCCGTAGCGGAAAAAAACACATTTTTTGCATATTTTTACCTGACGGAGGAAGCTGAAATTTCGCTTACATATTCCTTGTGTCCAGAATTGTAACTGCGCTAGGTTTAGAAGCATCTATGTCTGCGGCGTTTATAGGCTAATCAGAAAGTGCTGCCTTTTTCGTTGAAAACATTTTTAGTACGAACTCCCCGCATGAAGATAACGCACGCGCTTGCATGCACACCTAGCATGCTGCCGCCACAGCAGCAAACGGCACGTGCGTGTATGACTTCACGCGGGGGGTCATACTGAAAATGTTTTCAACAAGATGCGTAGAAGTTGCAGTTTATTTTCGGTAAACATGCCGCCCTCGTACATATTTGCCTTTTCTAAACCCAGCGCAGGTACAATTCTGGACACAAGGAATATGTAAGCGACTCCTATGAAAATCGGTCCCCTTTTTCTTATTATTGGTTAATCCCTCGAACGTGACTGGTCACTCTCCCATATGTGATCCTAAAAATAACATATTCTCGCACTTACACATGCGCAATACTACCAATGAGTCCATATTTCATGGAGTCGGATATTCACTCTATACCGTCATTTCATTCCTAAATCAGGACTAAGTGGTTTGATTGGTCAATTCAAATGCAGTGCTTTGTAATGCAACAACATCCGGCCCCATATTGCATAACATATACAGAGCACGTGACACGTTGTTTTGGTCAAAATCTAGGAGGTCAAGAGGCAAGGTCTTGCCTATTTAATCAGCAAATCTGTGCAAGCGAAATAGACCACGGCATTCTTATAGACTAGGTGATACACTGGGGATATATATATAGAATGTATAGGGTTGCATTTTTCCGGCCTCTTACGATCTAGTTTTTTAACATAGTTGTGCCTCCAGCTCTAATGCAATGAGCATTGGAGCTGGAGTTACTCAAGCTAGTGTGGTTCCAATCTGCGTGTATGCGTCACAGAGTTCAAGCCTCGAAAACTTGTTGCCTCGAAAAACAAGTACACGGGTGATATAGGGCCTATATTGTCAGACCCCTAAAACGACATGGTCCTATTTCGACACATTCGCATTCAATTTGCGTCGCAAGCATTACCTGCGCTGATTATGGTGAATCGAGGAAACCCTTTCTCTGTTTATATCTCTGGACTTTTCGAAAACTTCTGTGGCAAAAAAGTTAGACTGTTGTATGGGCTCCATTTTTCCCTCGACAAATCCTTTGCCACTGCACTGCACTGGAAGTTCTTGGATAAAATCTTAATAATATGACATACATTGCTCGTTAAATTTGGAAGTGGAAGGTCTCAAACCAGGATTTCCAACACGTCGAAAGTCCAGAGAATATAAATGAACCATGGCTATGTATAGCCATGTTCTCGAGTTGGGAGGAGGGGGGGGGGGCACATAGCCCCACTCTGCACTGGCATGCGACGATATTGCTGCGCTTTAACATCACCTAATCAATGGGCCTATGTGAAGTTGGGGCCATCCTAACTGAAGTTAAGACTGATGCAATACATGTAGTTGGGATGTGAAGATCAGTGAATATATAATTAACAATTTATGTGCAGTCAGACAAAAGTTTAAGTTACGTTATTCCCTTCTTTGTATTGCCTTCCAGAGCAAGGTATCGACCCAGCAGACATTGGGGCCAGACATGAGGACCGCTACTACAACAACCAAAGCTTCAAAATGGTAGGCTGATCTGTTTAGCTCATCCTCGCCGTACGTCGTAAAACTGTTCCCAGACAAACCGAGTCCAAAAATGCAAGACGTCAGTGATCAAGACAATAGTTGCATTGCTGTGTAACACCCTTACATAATTGTTTTTTACTTTCTCGCACTTTTTTTTACGTCTTGGTCATTTCAGAGCAATGGGGAGGGGCCATTTTATGTAAAAGACCGTCTGAATAAATTTGTAACAACACTTTCCTATTTATAGCTCCATACATGTACTTGATCACCGCATGTATAGCGGGAATGTTTACAACCAGCAGGTGAACCATTGAACCTTTTCTCGATCGCTGATTGGTTCCCTAGGAGAGCGATGATGCTTGATCACCGCAGTAGGGGCTGTTACAACTGTCAGGTGTGAGCCAATGAACCTTTGCTCGATCATTGAATGGTTCCCTGGCTCTAACCCCACCTGAAGCTACAAAATACTACTGAGTAGTAACCTGTAAATGTATTTCTGTAACACACGTGGTATTCTGTAGTGTTTGGTCCTTGACCCCCAAAGAGCCCTTAGGACGTTAAAGCTAGGAAAGCCTGAAGAGAAAATTATATAACCGACATACGGATCCTTGTCATTTGATTGGTGGAACTCACATCACGTGACATTCGTTATTGGTCCCATTCACGCCGCGGCTCACAAAGTACTATCCGTCCATGGGGAATGGGAAATACTATTCAACATTTAGGATCATGACGCGGTATTTGTGTGCAAATGCATGCTGGTGAGCGCGTTCAGCGTTGCGCGTAGTGCGTATTGTTCCAAAGAGCCAGCGCTACAGCGTTGGGTTCAAACATTTTCGTGAAGCGTGGGTGGTTTGGAAGAGAGAAATACATTTTCCTCCAGTTTTGTATTGAAATAAAAGTTCAAATATATCAAATGACAAGGATCTATATGTCAGTTATATAAAACAAATATTGAGTGGCTTTAAATTGTGAAATGGGAGGAATATTATCGCTCGGTAAAATCTGGACTTTTCCAGTTCCCTCGGCTTCGCCTCGTGAAATGGAAAAGTCCAGATTTTACCGAGCGATAATATTCCTCCCATTTCACTCTGAGCCACTCAATATTTGTATACTATTAACCGCTCAAACGAAATGGCCAAGACATTAGTGTGAGTAGACCCACTGGTCTAATTGTTATGCCACTTGAGGGTGCACTATGCACCGTCCACTGTTGCCCTTTTTATGTAGTTTTCATGATATGTGTTTACATGCAATAAGTCAGGTCTCCGTGCCAACTGCGAAAGTGAATTTGTTATATATCATAGAGCTATATTAAATTACTAGAGCGCTAACTCGATGTACAAAGTTAATGCCTGATGGGCGCATCCATGTTCGTGCACAAACCTGCGGAAAACTCGAAATTTTGTACGGCTTTGTACGGCTATTTGCATATATCTGCGTTTGTATTCCGTACCGGTGCGTCATCCAAGCCGATACGCCCAAAACCGAAACGTACGATCAGCAAATGAGCGTTTCATTTTGCTCTACGCAAACAGCGCAACGTGTGCGCGTCCTTCCTCTGCAAATGCTTTTCGCCGTGACGTTTTTTGAACCATCATGATGATGTGCTTAAGTTGTTTGCATGTCTTGTACTTGCGCATTGCATTTAGAGTACACTTTTAAAATTCAATCCATCCATTTTGATTACGTTCTACAAACATGCACATTAATTCAAAATGTCTGCGCCCAGAGTGTCTCCACGCGCAAGAATGAAGAGTTAGCGCTCTAGTAATTTAATATAGCTCTATATTATATATATCCATCAAGTTACCACTACACGGTTTTTCGTAATTTTTGAATCACCCAAAGAGACTGTTTGTCATGTACTCGGGGACAAACATTACAAGGCTTGCTGTGACTTGTTATATATTTTTCACCAGGGTGCCAAGGCCAACATAGGCGACATCAGCGACCCGCAGCAGCAGGCCGCCGCCGTCACCCTCCAGAGCTCCGTCCGAGGTCACCAGGAGAGGCAGGCAGTAGAGGGCGACAAACAGACAGTAGAGGGCGACAAAGAGCCGGGCAGGACAGACGAAGAAGCAGCCGCCCTCAGGATACAGACGAGCTTCCGGGGGTATGAGGCCAGAAAGCGTGTGAATGCTCTGAAGTGCGTAACTAATACACTCCTTTCTCTTTCTCTTGCGTTTCTTATTCTTAGGGCCATGTCGCACGAGGTAATCTCCAAGAAGAAAATGGCAGGCAAATTATACTTCCCTGTATTGTTCTGAGGAATTTCCATAAATCATTGGGGAAAATGCGGTTTGTTCATCCGGGGTTCGGTTATGCCTGAGGGGGAGTGGTCGCCTCCAGGTTGCTTGTGAAAATAATTGCCTCGTGTGACTTGGTCCTATAACACCCAGGGTTTAATGTTGTAGGAATCTTCCCAAATCCTCCAGAATCCATCAAAATCCACCACTGGTCAGGAATCAATGGCAGATACTTTGAATTCGCATTCCATTTTTTGTTTTTTAACCCGGCGGATTCTGAAGGATTTGGGAGGGTATTGGGTTGGCTCAAGCAGTCAGTGAAGATTGTGATTACTTTGTAGTTTAGAAAAAGTCGAATTTTGAGCATGGGCATGTGCGATTCTCTGCACCGACTCATTGAATGGTGGATAAAAACCTATCTGTGCCCATGACTGTACAAATCAGCCTGATTGTGTACAGTATCCCTAAGGTGCTAAGGTATTAAGACAAGATAAGTTTTTGTGAGTATGTGTGGTTCTTAAAAGAACCGGAGGGACTCTACGTTTCAAACAGTATGCCCTGCCCGTCGTCAGGAGAATGAGGGATTCCAACGATGATGCGATGTTATAAGGATGGGTGCAGTGAGGCATGAAGCTCGAAACCGGTGAAGCTGAGAAGGATGCAAGTCGACTGAGGGATGCTGGATGATCACTGTAGCATGTCAGTACACAGTGAGGGGGGGGGGGGGAATCCCTCATATTCCTGACGAGAAGTTCCCCTGAAAAGTGTGCATTGAACACATGTACATGTACGTGTACATGTGCCGTACATGTACCTTCAGCAAAGTTCTAGCGATTCTTGAATTTTTTCACCATTCCAAACTTTCATTATTTCACGGTTTTCCTGTTTTTCCAATTGGACCTGGGCTACTGCAGCTCTTACACACTTTTTGCCGTGTTGGAGCTCATGCACTAGTTTGCTGTTGATCTATTCAAACTTGTCTCACTGTGTGGTGCTTTTATAGCGCTTTCCACCGTTCATACTAGTCCGAGTAACAAGGACTCTACGGATCGCTTTTCAACATTTGGACATGTTTGCGATCCATAGAGTCCTACCGTAGTTACTAGGACTACATTCATACATGTAGGTCTCAATGTGCTTCACAATTATGACCCCTGTTCCACAGGCCATGGGATGCTTTTCTGCAGCCGAGATCAACGCAATCTGGTCTCTTAAATATACATGTACTCCTTGATGAATGGAGGCAATTATAGTAAAGTGTCTTGCCCAAGGACATCGGCATGCATGTTCCCCATTACAGTTCAAACCCACCTCCCAATTGGCACATTGGTTGAACACCGTTGGACCACATACCGGTACACTCTAGATACCGTAGTCCTTGCTTGCCAAGCTATGGTAGTACACGTGTATCATGCAGCATTTGTGTACAGTGTGGACATTTGAAGAAGCATGTACATTGGTCGTAATTAATTCATTGAAAGATGTTGAGAAACTTTTTCTATTAGTCTCATCATTTGCCTGATTAATAATAGTCACTTCTTGCAAGTCTGTTCAGTTGCCCAACAGAGGGCGCTGTTCATGCCCTCTTATTAGACAACCCATATATTGTACTGGTGTGGATATTAGGCCTATATTGTACATAACATGTGCATTTTCCCATACATGTGTGCACACATGTACACATCACATCACAAAAAAAAAAAAAACACATAGGCCTACCAGTACTGGTGAAGTAATATTCCATATCTACATGTACATTTATATGTGGATGGATCTGGGATCTCTTTGTTCGATGTCACATTAAAAAGTGGATTGAACTTTTGTATCGCCAAGAATTAATTTAAAAACAAAATCTATCTTTTGTTATGAAACTCGAAAATAGCATCGGGAGCAAGTTTAACTCCGTAATATACAGGTGTATTGCTCAAAATAGCAGCCACTTCTCAATTGGACATTAGTTCTACAAACTACCCCTTCATTACTAATTAATTCAATCAAAGTCCATAAAGCAAATTATAGTGTAATTGAGCATGTAAAGTGCTTTCACTATAATTTTTTTTATGGGCACTTAAAAAACCTATCATCACTGTACCAAAGAACCACAGCCAGGTGGTAAGAATTCCCCTCCCCTCCCCCCGTCCCTTTGATTGTCACTCCTTTGAATTATAGATGAAGGAAATTTGACACGCTCTTTGACTGAATAATGGCCCTAATGTGCATCAATTGAAGCTTTTGGCGATCTGTGAAATCTGACACATTGTATTGGATTGATGACTAGAAAATTAAACTTTTTTTTTAGATACCCAAGATAACTGAGAGTGCAGGGTTGTCACTTTCAGGAGAAGGGGGGGGGAGGGATGTTCATTAAAAATTATTTTAATTTTTCAAGATCTTTAATTTTTTTTCCCTGAAGAATTGCAATTCAGGCCTTATACAGGTTTGAGTAATTTTCCTGAATGAGCAATTTTTGGAACGATTTTGGAATTTCTTTATATAAACAAGTGTGGGGAATTTCGAAAAGATTTTAGACATTTTGTTATTCCAAAAGAAAGAAAATCGCTACATAGTCCCCCATGCTCCTTCGGAACCACACTGGATTAAATTTTGTCATTTTTAAATATATGTGATGAAACTGAGAATTGACATCTGACATGTCTGATTCTAATCTAAATGAAAAAGAAGAAAAAAAGGAAATATAAATAAATAAAAAAGTTTTTCGTTGTTAGTCGCTGTAGCACCCGAGATCACCCTGCCTATTTCCCACTGAACTGCCCTTAAGCACTCTATGGTTGTATTAATTCTTCAGTGAATTTAACACAATGTAATACAATGTAGTACAGATGCTAATTAATAATCGGTTAAAATCTTTCATGAAATTTTGATTTTTTTTTTTAATTATAAATATCAAATTCAAGTGGAGTAAAATGAACATTTTAATTCAAATAATGAAAGAGAGGTATTACATTTTTAATTTGAGTTGCCCCAGATGACGAGGCTGCCCACACCGAAAGACCAAGGGCCACCCCACGATATAAAACAACGTCATCGCTCCCCGATTAACCCTCCATCACAGTCAACAGCCCTCCATTCCAGTACTGAGAAAACTGATTGAATTATAGTCTCCCTCCCAGCCCTTATCTGACCTTGTCCATTGATAGTATTTTTTTCCAGATTATTTGTTGATTTTTTTCTTTTTCTGTTAAGCACGTACATGTTTTGCCTTTGTTTTCCTGGCTTCCGTTGTTCCTACACTGATGACGTTATTTTTTTCATGCATGATAATTGGACAATTGAAAAAAAAATTAAAGAATAATGGATCTGTCTGGTCGTTATATTACGAAAAATTTTGTTTAGCTCTAGGAGACTCTTGTACATTGTCTGAACATCATTAAGTACACTCAACGTAAAATTGGGCAAAAGCTTTGTTTTGGGATGAGCATCTATAAACCCCCATAGCCCCTCTCTTCTCTCTAGTGGGTGCAAACCACCAAAAGCTGTACTGCGAGCAAGCTCATTAATATTTTGTGAGCCCACAGGTAATGTAATTTTGAGTAGGAGGTCCTTGTGGCCTATACAGGGTGAGTAAAAAAAAACCGAAACCCAAATGTCGGGACTATTGTTTATTTGAAGTTCTGCATGTAGCACTTTCAAAATCTAGGATATGAAAGCCCAATTCATTCAAGCTTTCTTTTTAGTACAAAAATCATTCAAATTACTCATGCACTTTTCAAGTAACGGAGTTTTAAACACAACCACCGTTTTAAGGTTCTGTCCACGGATCACAAAAAAAGGTGTGCGTTCTTTCAGCAAACCGAAAACAATTCACACACATCCCTACACGTATGTGATTTCTTTTCGTTTTGTTGAAAGAACACTGATCTTTTTTTGTGATCCATGGACAGAACCTTAAAACGGTGGTTGTGTTTCAAATTCTGTAACTTGAAAAGCACATGAGTGATTTGAATGATCATTGTACTAAAAGAAAGCTTAAGAATTGGGCTTTCATATCCTAGATTTTGAAAATGCTACATGCAGAACTTTTCCAAAACAATGGTCCCAACATTTGGGTTTCGTTTTTGTTTACTCACCCTGTACTTGGGACAGATTGTAGAAATATTTCTGGAGCTCAAGCATTTGTGACTTGTGGCTTCCAACTTGGGCGATTTCATGCACAAATTAACCCAACTTGTGGGTCTATTTCGCAATGAGGCAGGGGGCTACATTAAGACTTGGGCCCAGGGATTGGCGACCATTTTGGGGAGGGGAATATAAAAAAAAAATGTAAAATCCAGTAGGCCTACTCAGTAAAAGACACTAGGGAGTTAAGGTTAAAACAACATTTTGCAGGGCATTTGCACAGCCCATCCTCTCCCATTAAAGGCTTATTTTCAAGGAGATATGATTTTCTTGTACAGCCCCTTGGCCACGGTTTCTTTCTGTTTGTTCTGCGTGATATAATCGTGTTTACCCAGCATTTGATCAGGCATGTGGCTAGTAAATTACGGCCTCCCTTCGAGCAGTGCTGAAAACTCTAATCTCCATCATGTCCGTGCTGCATTCCCTGGTGAACAGATGGGAAATTACCATCTCATCGCTCTTTAATTAACCCTGAGGCATTCACTAGATAACAAGAAAAAAAAATTAAAGAGACACTGCATCCTGGAAGAGCCCAATTGGGTTACAAAACGCGCTTTGAATTAAATAATATTGATCAGAAAGAACATTTAGAAGTAGGATATAAACACCCACACGACTATATCCTTTAAAAAGTGGGCCTTTTTTGTGTTATTTTATTATTCGCGCGAGAACGACTTTCGGGGTCCATGTTTGCGACCCCAACAAGTTGAGCTGTTTGGGTGATAGTTGTGATTTCATCCGAAAAGTGTTCGCCTTTTGCGGACGTTGAAGAAACCACATTTTGTGCAAATGGTTGCTCACCGCTGTTCCCGAGCACGGTGCTGTACACGTACACACACAACGTAATATCGTACATTGACTGAACGACAGTCAATGTACAAACGACAGTCAACATGTACGATCAATGTAATATCGTACATGAACAACATGAAAAACATATTCGTACTCATTCATGTCCGATGTAAACAGGCAGGGTTTTTTTTGTCTTTTCTCGGGAACGGTAAGACATTAGGTTGGTTTCCTTTTAACCAGATGTTTGAAATAAAAATAAACAATACAAAACATGACATTTTCGGGGATTTCAGATACTAGAACCCCTTTAAAGATGATACCCTGTCCACCTAAAATAATATATTGTTGTCTCCTTTAACTCTTTCAGTGCCAAACTCGTACATGTACGAGTTATTTTTGTTAGTCCAAAAGCGCCAACCTCGTACATGTACGAGGTAATGTTCGTGCTTAAAATCGCCAAACCTCGTTCATGTACGAGGTAGAGTAAACATGTTATCAAAAGGGGGCGCTCTCACTCTTTCTAATGGTACCATTTTCATGCATGTACGACCTGTATTTATTTTATATTTGAGTTCTTGTGAGAGGGCGTCACACTGAGTTTCGATTTGTTGACAAAATGGCGGCGCCCATAAACCGAGCTCGCGTGTTATCTCCAGAGAAAATCAGTGTATTTTTTCGCCGATTTGGACAGGGTAAGGGATTACTTTTCTGATTCAGAATAATCCATGGATATTTCAGAGCTGGATGGTGAGTCAGAAGACGAACATTGGGATACCGATACAAATGATAATGATGGTGCTAAAAGTGACAATCATGACAATATTTATGATAATGAACAGAGTTTGTGTGAGGAGGGGTATCAGACGCGACACACGTATATTCTGCAAAAGTGCAGAATTCCCCTGTGTTCAGGAGAGTGTTTCAGGGTTTATTACTAGGTGCGTGACTAATATTGACTTTTGAAGGTAACAAGAATATACCAGAAAGCAAGACACAACAAGTTTGGTGATTACAACTTATTTACTTTTTTTTTTATAGAATTTTGAATAATTAAAAAAAAAGCTCGAAGTTGGGCACTTTAGGGTTAAACTGTTAAAATGTCGCGGGCACTGAAAGAGTTAAAAGAATGTTCAATCTGTATGGTTGTTTCAATTAACAAAAACAAAAAAAATAGTCTGATTATAGGCGTCTAGCAGCCAATAATTATAATATTGTGGAGTTAACTTACACGTATCAGTATTAAACTAAACTCGGTGGATTATTTTGTTCAATGTCTCTCTCAGAAGTGATATATTACTAGGAAAATAAACATTGAAATAAACAAATTTGTTTTTCAAGTTGAAACTAAAATATAGCGAGGGTGTAACTTTAAACAACTCAGAAAATAAATGAGCACCTGTATTCCTATAATGTAGGGAAAAAATACGATATTTTTGGATCTAGGAGAAATTCCAAACCTTTAATCACAGGTATTCATTCCCAAATTTTGTTTTGGTGAGGGAGTGACATTTAATTGGTTCATTACTGAACCATTGTTTGTCAATGTTGATGGAGTAGGCCTAGTGGCCAGTTGAACACCCCTGCTTTTTGAAATGGAGTGGTCTGCTATCATCATTTTGTGCCATGGTGTATTATTAGGCCAAAAAAACAAAATAAGTCGGTCTCTGGTCAGCGCGCGCGTCGATTTTAATCATGCGCGTCAATCTTTTTTTTTCAAAATGTTCCGCGGTAGCTCCAACAGCGCCTTCTATTGCCGCACCTCCTCAAATTTTTTTTACCAAAGAGCACCAAGGAATGGGAAATTGCACCAAGGCAAATGATCGAGAGCACCAAGGCAAATTATGGACACCAATGTACATGAGGACACCAAAAAAGCAAAATAGTACCCCACCTTGTCTGTGCAATCCAAGCTTGAAAAAAAAAAAAAAAAGCCGTGTCCCCGCATCAATTCCGGAACTTTGGTCTGACCAGAGACCGAATACTTTTGTTTTTTTGGCCTTACTACTGTACTATAGATCAGTTTTGTTGTTTAATCCTGCATTAATTGAGGTGTCCTTCAGAAATTTGGTTTTTTTGGGGGGGGGGGGTTTGTTGATGTTTTGTGAATTTTTTTTTTGGTGGGGGGAGGCAGATTGCCATGATTGCCGTACATAAACTGTAATGCAGTGCATTGAGTGTCCTTTAGAATTTTGGTTTTGATTTTGTTTTGATGGTGTTTGTTTGTTTGTTTGTTGTCGTCGTCAAATCTTTTTTGGAGGGGGGGAGTAGTAGCAGTATCATATTCACTTAAAGTGTTGATTAGGAGAGTTAAAAGTCAAAAAAGGTATTAGATACCGGTAAGCTGGCATAAAACTGAAATATGGTAATCGATCATGCATAATTCATCATTGCTTTAGGCCGATCCATTGTTTCCCCCTGCAGTAATACACTGTACAATGTACTTCATTAAGTTAAATAGCCAATCATGGTGATTTGGTCATGCATAATTCATTAAACAAATTCTGGTCCTTCAAAGATACATGAACACTGCAGTATGCAGTCTTGACTCTGGCAGTTAAATACAAAGACTGGTCCATTTTGCTTCTTGCAGGGTGACATACATTGTGTAAGTACCCGTACATTAGGCAAAAAAAAAAATAAGTCGGTCTCTGGTCAGCGCGCGTCGATTTTAATCATGCAGGTCAATCTTTCTTTTTTTCAAAATGTTTCCCGGTAGCTCCAACAGCGCCCTCTATTGCCGCACCTCCTCAATTTTTTTTTACCAAAGAGCACCAAGGAATGGGAAATTGCACCAAGGCAAATGATCGAGATCACCAAGGCAAATTATGGAGGACACCAATGTACATGAGGACACCAAAAAAAGCAAAATACCGGTAGTACCCAACCTTGTCTGTACAATCCAAGCTTAAACTAAAGAAAAGAAAGAAAAAAGCAAAACAAAAAACAAACAAAAACGCATCGCCGCATCACTTCCGGAACTTTGGGCTGACCAGAGACCGAATATTTTTTTTTTTTTGGCCTTGTCATGATTATGCATGGGTACATGACAAAAGATAATACTGTCCATGCATTACCAGTACATGCAGTACATGTATTGGTATTTATGAGGTTGAGGACAAATCCGTTAATGCTTCAGGCTGGGTGACGTGAATGGCCAATGAGAATTACTGGCCTAGGCCTATAGCTTGTCCATTTGACAATGTTTGATGTACCAGTACAATACCGGTATATGTACATATTGATGAGGTTCTGGACTGATCCATTTTGCTTCAGGCTAGGTGGATGACTTGGCCAGTGGGAATTAGTATAGCCTTGTCCATGTGATGCATATTCATGAGGTTGCAGACTGATCCATATTGCTTCAGGCCGGGACATGTAGGATGGTTCAGCCAATGGGAAGTGTGGTATTGTACATTTTGTGCATAATTCATGAGTTAGAGTTTTTGTAAAAGGGTTGTGAAATTCTCAGAGAACTTAAGGAACAGACACAGGACGAGCGGGGTGCTTCTTTCGAAAGCAGAAAGTGCCTAATAGCATTGTAGGAACTCGTAACAGTTTCGGATAATTTTTTGACAGGATTCTGGCAGGTATGTACCAGTTCTTATGTACGTGCGAGTCAAGTACATGTGTCATTTACATGTAAATTATTCAACGTATTCAAGTTTGGCAATAGCTTTCCACAAAATGTCTTGCTTGCAGGACTTGGTGTACACTTTGAAGATAAGATGATGTTCACGGACCGTACGGCTTAATATTCTGATACTGAACTGGCTGGTGTTGTTGGATTGTAGACATGTAAAGATGTCAAATTTTCGGAAATACACGTAAATTGGACATACCGGTACATGTACATGTACGGCATGTATGCAATACAATTTCTTACATTATGCACTATTCAACTTGTAATTAAGTTTTTGTACAGCATAAATATTGATTGCTTAAATTTCTTTTCAGAATATGCACTATTATTCTGTTTTTATATGGTTTGTTTTTGTTGCATACATTTATGCACAGTGTGTACATGAACTGTATAGTACAATTTATACAAAATAATTTGATCTTTCTTTTTGACAATTCCCCTTTTTCTCCTAATTGTCAGTATGGAAGTTATAGTTTTGTCGTTCAGTCACCTTCAGTCATCTATTTTCATTCTAAAGAATGAAAATAGATTTAGGTTGTCGCTTACTGGTAGCTGAAACCAAAGAAAAAAATTGTGTTTTTTTTTTCTTCTTTTGAATTTTTGTTTTTTAAACATTAATTTCAAACCTGAAATGGATGTCAGGACTCACATTCCAAAAATGGATGGCACTAGGATGTTCAAACAATTATCAGAGCAATTAATGACGTGTGCCGGTACATGCACGTTGCCTGTGCTTTGTACCGTACAGATAACAAAAGAAAACATCATGCCATTAACATTCCTGTCCTTCGGCTAAAGATTAATTCCATTAGTTATTCCCAGCAGTTTGATTACGCACAACGACGTCCAGCGCTTCATCTCGCCTTCCCTCCCCCTCCCTACCCCCTAACCCCCCACTATCTCTCCTACACTGTAAATTACAAAGCGGTCCAGACTCTCCAGGATGTTAGTAAATGGCCCTGGCGTCCTATTAAGACATTTTAAACATTCCACTGTGAAGCTGCATACATTAATACCCTGTGCCGTTCTACAGAAAGTATTATGGAATCATAGTGCACGCCATGTACAAATAATTTAATTAACGCTTGACTTTTTCCTACGGAGCATCTGATCGAAGACTCTTTTGAGCAGAATTTTAATTTTTGTTTTCCTTTTTTAGTGCCCGCCTTTGTAATTTTTGAACAGTGAAAGATTCACATCATGTCCAAGCGTTTCGTTTTTGATGAATTTTTCTGATGACATGTCAGATTTTGTACAAAGTCTTGTGTGGTTTGGAATTTCCTCGTTTTTTTTCCTCGTTTTTTTTCCCAGTTGCAAATTGCCTGTGAAGCATGATACAGGCAAAATTGAAAGTTTGTTTTTGGTTATTGCCAGAAAAAATGGTGACGAAGCAGTCAAAAATGAGCACCTGGGTTTTTGGGGGTTTTTTGGGTTTTTTTTTTTCAATTTTGAAAACTTAAGGCTTTGTCGAGTATACCAAATATTATAATACCTGTACCGGTAGAATACAATAAAGTAGAATAATTTTATTAGTCGCCCATTAAAAAAACACATAAAAATTGTTTTTCTGATACTGTACACACACAATTATAATAATAAACATTATTTCAAAATTGTATTTAACTATACATGGACAATTACACTAAAAACTCAGATACAACTACAATTACAGTGTATACCGGTATATCCCAAATGCACAGTAAATTTGAACAGGCGATCAGTTTTTTTTTCAATTAAAATTTTCAAAAAAATGTGAGAGGTTTGGAGGAGATGATGAAAAACATATGCCAGGTTTTGATTTTAGAGCTGCCACGAGGAACTTAAGCTCAAAAGTCTTCTTGAAAGTGGGTCAAATATCGGTATCAGCCATTCTTCTACTTTTTAAAATAATAATAATAATTCATTCTTGTATACTAGCGCCAAATCCGTCAAATAATTGACGCTCAAGGCGCTTCACATAAATACAAAAAAAAACAGTTAAAATTTTAAAACAATTTAAAATAATACAATAAAAACCTTTAAAAAAAATACAAGTAGGTGTACATTAATTAAATTGTTTAAAACAGGCAGATATAAACGGTCAGACACAGAACATCAAGCAAAGTAAACAGCGTGACAGCCACTACAAAGAGACTTAAACGACTACGGCAAAGAGACTTAGAAAAGACTTACATACTAATTATCTATGTAAAATCTTCGACAACCGCATGAGCGCGCAAATCCTGAATGGCGGCCAGTTTAGGCGCATACATGTATGGCTAATGTTGATCATGATCAAGTTAGAATAATCAAATACTTAATTATTCAAAGTGCACAGCCAAACAGATGCATTGGCATCAAATCCAGGGGCATGGAATATTCTCGCTTCGTGCCAAGAAACTGGAGATAAATTCCTGCCTAATGAGCCATGTTGGCATTAGAGAAAATGATAATGGTATGCCAATATAGACAAAACTTTAAAATATATTTGTTATTATCTCTTCAGAGACGAACAAGCCAAAGAGTCAGAATCTGTCACAGAGACTGCCGCAGCAGCAGAACCAACACCAGAAGCGGTGACAGAACCCCCGACAGAAGCCCCCGGGGAGGCAACAGCAGAGGAGGAAGAGGTGGACATTGACTTGGAGGACCCTGAGGTGCAGGCCGCTGCAGAGAAGATCCAGGCGAGCTTCAAGGGCTTCAAGGTCAGGAAGGAACTACAGGAGAAGAAGTCGGCCGAGGAGGTTCAGGTGAGCAAGAATGAACCCTTTAATACTGCCCTGAATCCTTCAAAATCCTCTTACCAAAGTTGAGGAATTTGGAGGATTGAGGTTACATGGCAAAATCGAGTTACTGATTTCGTAGGATGCACTTTGTCAAGGTCTTGGGCCGGACCTTGTGTTGTTTTTGCTCAGCAATGCATAAATATAGGCCTGGGTTATACTTGAAATTCTCCGTACTGCTCCAGGATGTCACTGGCCAAACCTCAACATACATGAATTGACAGTCACTGCCGCAGGATTTTGCAGGTTTCAGGCAGTGGTCACCCCACCACGGACCATATTCAGGACGTAATTGTGAATTTGCAGGACTGAGGCTATGCTATTTTCCCATAAGGCCAATTGGAGGATTTTGCAGGATTGAGGCTACATGTACCGGTACGTCATAGCAAAATGGCTGAGGGAGTTATGGGTTCAGGACATTTTTGCATGGGGGCAGATGGGTCATTCTGTTAATTTAGGGTCCAAAGTGTGACATTTTTCCCGCCCCTGTTACATTGGTACTCTGTAATTTGCCATTCAGCTCCCTGACGTAGCTTCCTGACCAATGCAAACGCACTGTCAATTTTATCACCAAGGCCCCCTTCAGTGGCAAAAGCATTGTATACAAATACCAGTATGGAATGCTTTGAATGGTGTAGTAAAACTATAGCCTCCCTCGGTGATCCACGGACATTCTATTTCGCCTCGGAAAAATAGAATGCTCCATGTATCACCGAGGGAGGCTAGTTTTACTTCACCACGAGATAAAGCATTCAATATTCGTTTATAACACTTCGCCCACAGATTCTGAGTTGGTTTTAATATTTTAAATTATTTAAATCTGAACACAGTTAAAATAAACTTTAATTTCAATACAAAATTAGTGGGAAATGTATTCCTCTCTTTCAAACCACCCCTTCACGAAATGTTTGAACCTAACTCTCTGGCGCGCTCTGTTGGGAACAATACACGCAATGCTCAACACGCACACCAGCATGCATTTGCACACAAATACCGCACCATGGGTATAGTTCTTTGGTTTACTAATGGTATAGTACTTTGGTTGCTACGGGTATAGTACTTTTGGCCATGCACTGAAAGATAGCAAAAATGGAAAGTACCATGTGACTCGCTCTCGGCCAATCATGCTCTAGACACAGAATATGTGGGTGAGGTGTTATTGTTCAGATAATCTGTCACAGGGCAGTTGATGTGTGCAATAGCGTGCACAATGGTTTCTCCATTGAAGGGGGCCTCGTGAGCATACAGTGATCACGTGCCCAGATTTGCTGTATGTCCATTCATGTAAGTCATGTGTTCATGAAGATTCCACTAGTTCCAGAGACCTACATTTTGCTACGGTCTAAGGATGACACACAGGAAAAGTGTCTCCGTTAATTAAGTTCCATTGATTTTCCAGTACAGAAACCAGGCCATATTTTCCACACGAACACCCACCGACACTGCATATCCACTGGCTGTATTTACCGTGACACCAATAAGCTTTGCACCCCCAACAATAACAGAACTCCATCTCTATCAAAAGCACAAAGTCATATTGATCGCATAGGCCTATCATCTCTCTTCACATATACTGGTACCCCATCCTGACAGCAGCCTCTTCTATTTTTTTAATTAAAAATTTAGCCACTTTATAGCCACGGTGTGTGTATTACGCAGCTCGGTGGATCCATAACTGGTCGATTGGCTCGGGTGGGCTTCATCAGTTTGTTTTCCCCTGGGGGCACACAGCGGATTTAGATACATATTTCGTAGATTGAATATGCCAGGCCGCGCTGACATAACAGAATTAAGTGGCGGCCAGGCCTGTTGGTGCCGGCAGCACAACAATTGACGTGTGGCATTTGAGTGCACGCAGTGGTCGTGGGTGGACGGACAATTCAAAGCAGAACGTCGCCAGAGCTCTTGTTTGTTTAGTCTTGTTTTTTTTTTCTTGGAGGATTGTCATTTGATACGTCGGCTTTTGTCAAGGTAAGACTGGAAACCTGTTAGTGCCACTTTGGGATTTTGAAACTGAGGATTTTTCAGTTGTTGGTGACTTGTCTTGCAATTATTAGGCCCAAAAACAAAATGGAATTTTCAATGGAATGTTTGCATGAACTTTAAACAGTGAGACACCAACTGTGGTATGGCAATCATTTTAGTGAATTTTTATGAACACTAAAAGCCCGGTTAACAATCGGCGCGAAAGCGAGCGCAACTACTACTCACGCTGCGAATTCGCTAAAGTTGAACACATTTCAACTCCGGCGAATTTCGCAGCAAGTGCGATGTGAAGTCCTATTTGCATCACATTCGCATGAAGTGTGAACCAGCCTTAACTCTTTGGGGTGGTTGAAAAATTTTCATTAAAAATTTGAGGATTCTCATTCAGGACTGAATAGGGTTAATGGAATTTTCAATGAAATGCTTAAAGAGAGGAGTCGAAGTTAATTTGGAAGGTATCAGAACTATGAAAACCCCCCCTGTTTTGTTTTTATGGCAAATAAGGCAGGGGCTGTACAATTTGGCTTTTCAAAACAAACTTTGGGAGATGTGTTGTGCCAAATTTTATGTTTACATATACAGGGTGAGTCAAAAAAAGCAAAACCCAAATGTTGGGACTATTGTAATAGTGAAGTTCTGCATGTAGCACTTTTAAAATCTAGGATATGAAAGCCCAATTCATAAGCTGTTTTTTAGTTCAAGAATCATTCAAATCACAAAGGTACCGATACTTTCCAAGTTACGAAATATTAAACACAACCACCGTTTTAAAGTTCTGTCCACGGATCACAAAAACAGTGTGAGTTCTTTCAGCAAAACGAAAACAATTCACATACATCGTATGTGAATTGTTTTCGTTTTGCTGAAAGAATACAGTGTACTTACCTTGTTGTAATCCATGGACAGAACTTTAAAATACTGACTTGTGTTTAAAACTGAAAAGTACATGAGTGGTTTGAATTATTTTTGTACTAAAAGAAAGCTTATGAATTGGGCTTTCATATCCTAGATTTTGGAAGTGCTGTATGCAGAACTTGACTAAAAACAGAAGTCCCGACATTTGGGTTGCGCTTTTTTTTTTTTGACTCACACTGTAGCTTGTAGACTGCTCATCACATTACAGGAGCTTAGACTGCAAGACCAGTTGAGGTTTAAACTGCTGAGTATTTGCCGATAAATGTATTCTACGTTACAACGCCCCTGGACGATAATTAACCTTTTTGACAGTTTTTACAATTTGGCTCCAATGGGCACAGCTGGTAGAAACGCTCAGGTTAATTAAATTGATGTATTTGATTCCTTTCTCTTGGACATGTTGGAATTCCTGTCCATTTCCATACTATTATTCATTGATTGGAAAACACCTGCAGTATATTGGTATCATCGCAATTATCCACACGCCCACTGACCATTAGTGCACAGAATCACACATTACGGTCTGGACAATGGGAAAGAAATAACATAATGTAGAACCAGATGGGGTTCCTGTTATAACTGTTGTGTAATTACCAAAAAATGGAAACTTGAAAAATTAACAAAACTCCTGGAAACCGTTAACTGACTGGATAGACCTGAACATACATGTACAAATCATAAAAGTCAAAGTGCCCCCCATTTCGGTAATGGCAGAAACTTTTTCAAGGGCAAGAATAACACATGTTTCAGTGTACATGTACATGTACCGTTAGATTTTGCATTTTTGTAGATGATCCTACCAGGTTCAAAACTCCCTTAGTTTCAAAATGAAAGCGTGTTCAAATATTTGGAACACGTACCGGTATGTTGTACCTGAGCTACCGGTACTGTATAGTGTAATAATTAAAATCAACTTTAGAACTCCAAGATTGCCTTTTACAAGATTTGCGTACAATAATTGCCTTGTTGAATTCTTGAAAAATGAGCAAAAGACAAATCAATGTATTCATATGCAGAGCACAGTGGTCCAACATGCCCAATGGTATCAGACTCGTGTCATGAACATGACAGAGAACAAGGCGAAATTTGGTATTGTTATGACAAGACTTTTTTTTGCTGCAATTGTGTCTCTCCTTCCTTGAGTATAAATGGATACTTTTGAGGGTAGACCTCAGATCGCGCTGACTTCAAGCTGCTGTAGAAAACTGGCCTCGATCATGGCCTGATGAACATGGATAATAACTGTCAAGCGCATTCAGACTTTGCTAAAAAGCGCTACTATAATACCACAATACACTTTTGAACTCAGGCTGCAACTTTTCCTCGGATCCGCTGTTTTCCTCGTTTTGTAATTTCTCAAGAATGCCAGTACAAATTGAAAAATACCATACAAAGTCTTGTGTGGTTTGGAATTCCCTCATTTTTTTTAAATTCCCAGTTGCCAGCCTGCAAATTACAGGATATTTTAACAGCAAAGATGCCTACATGTACCGGTATGTGTCCTTTTTCTGAACTTTTTTTCATATAAAATATTGCGTGATGTCACTCTCTAAATAGACCATTCTTCGTAATAAAAAGAGACCCAATATAAGACACTGTAAAGTACATGCCAGCACTTTGCAGATTAAATTTCAGTTCCAAACAGACAACACTTTACAGATCCGTTATTGCTCGCTACGTTTTGTACACGGCTTGCATTTCCTCAAATTACACAGTACAATGTTCCTTTTGACTTTCGATAAAAAACGAGTCCATTCATTTCTCTAGTTGGTCGGTGTAGCCTTACGGCACTTCTTTTCAACTCTGCGATTCTTTTTTTTGGTGCCGTCGCTGTCCATGCCTGTCCATTCTTCCTGTTCTTTCATCGAATCTTTAATCCCCCCCCCCTCTCGCCCCCGGAAATGTTTACCTATTCGTACTTCAAAGTCGTCTTTGAAAAAAATAAAAGAAAAAAGTGTGAAAAGGCCTGGGGCAAAAAAATATGTTTATTCAAAACAATCTATCTTACATGCACTTGAAATTGATGCCATAGGGGCGTAGAACCACCCTCACCACTTGCACAGTTATTTGAAATTGAAACTAAGCTGTGAAGTGGCCGTGACTATAGCTGTGTTGTGTAAAATAAACATGTTTATGTCTGCAGGCGACATTCAGGGTTGCATTATACATGTACATGAGAATTAATAAACAAAGGATTGATCGATTTTGCCCCTGGCCATGTTGTGAGCACGAAGGAAATTGGGTCTTTTGAACAACAAATTGAATTTAGACATGTTAGATGAAGTCTGCTTCAGCGAAAAATAACAGAATTGATAACAGATTTGTTTTTTCCTCAGATTTAAACCAGTGGCCATGCAGATTTTGCCCCCAAAAAGAGATAAACTGCGAGTGTGGGTACAGAAAGATTTTTAAAAAACAAATTAAAAAAAAGACAATAAAAGCGAACTATCAGTTTAATAAGCATGCTCACTATCAACTAAAAGCCCAAATTGGTTCATGAAAAGTGACACAATATACCTGGAATCATGGAGCTATAAAACTGGAATATAGTCTCCATATATTTGTACATGTATGTTAACCAAAAAATTGCACTGTGGAATACCAGTGCTTTAAGATGACTACAATTTTTAGTACTATACAGTCGCACAACTTTCCTGTTTACTCTGTAGACCATGTGACATTAGTTGTAAATACAAAATTGAATGTCGTGGTCACGTGATGCCAACTTTCTGTTAAAATGAAGAGTATACATTGTATTTCCGAAACGCAATTTATACGCCAGTTAATTGTTCCCTTTTAGAATCCTAGCTTCTTTCTCGATCCTGGCTTCCAAAAGCAGTTACTTAAACACAGTGGATGACGGCTGTTACTTTTAAAAAGACAACTGCTGTACATAGCAGCCAAAAGAAATTATAAACCGGCACTGTATACGTGTACATGTACGTGTAGACCCTGATGATCCAAAATCAAATGTACCGTAGACGGATGGAAAAGATGGTGGGAATTGAATCCCAGGAAACACAACAAGACTCGGCTGGAAGAAGTTGAGAGCACTGAATTGTTTTTTGGGGTGTCCTTCAATTTCAGTGGGATGGAGGGCAGTGTTTCCAGCGTCCGTCCGTCTGTGGCGTATCCATTCCACCCTTGATTGGCCTCGGACACCTAGCTGTGAATTGCCACACCAACCCATGAATATCTGAGCTCTAGCTTTCTCAGCTTCTGGCAGACTTCTGTAAACGGTCCGGGGGGGGGGGGGGGGGGAAGGGAGGCACGAGAGTGGAAAATTGGAAGAAGTTGGACTGGGAGTTATAAGATGCATCACATTCACGACAATGTTCTGGCTGACTGCTTAAATAATTATCCACAGAGTTGTCAAGTGAGCCAAATTGATATAAATTACCATTTGCTAGGTTTTTTTCTTCTTACTTTTTTCGCAATGTGAAGAATTCCTGGATTCAAAACTCTCTTGATCTTTGTGATTTGTTTTCCAGGATTCACACTAAAAGCATCAATTCAATCATGAACTTGAACAATGTACCTAGCACATTACAAAACTCGGATTGCATGTTACATGTATAGGGAGTGTTTGTTTTAATTTTTTACATCAAATGGCTTATCTGGCTCCCTGACTCATTTTCATGAAACTCAATGTTTTTTTTAGTCCAGAGTGCTGAATGGTAACTCCTTGCAACCGATAAAAACTGGTGTGCAAATAAATTTTTAAAAATTCATCAGCTGACGTACCGGTTATCCCACCCCCACCTATAACATGATCCTCCCCATGCCTTGCAAAGATTGTCGAGCATCTAATCACTCATCTTCTAAAAATAAAAAATTTATGTTTGAAAAAAAAATAACATGCATGCAAAAAAGTAAATTCCAAGTATACTGTCAACCATCATGTTTTGGTTTCACATGTCCATTAGTAACAAACTGCGAGACGTGAAACGGTAAAAAGCACAATTTCACCACAGAGAGTAAATAATACCACACAGATTTCTGTCCAGCACTAAAAGTGCTTTTTATTTGCTCACACAATGTAAAGTTATTCCACAGCTGGAAGCATTTAGCACCAGATGTATTAAGAAAGAAAAAGCTTTCCAAGTCTCTCACACTACGGTACATAAAGCATGTCAAGAGAGAATCTCTCTCATGAAACGACCCTGAACTCAGCTGGCATTGGCTGCCCACTGACAGATATAAGCGCAACATAATTACATTAAGATTGTCGTATCGGCTGCTATGACGACACTGCATGCCTTGTGCTCTGACAGGGAATGATCGCGTTTGACGCTTACGCTGTGATCGCCGGAATTTGCACCTGTCTCTTTGATGTCCTTCTCTCGATGAGGAAAAACGAGTGGACAGTATTCAGAAAAGGCATTTAGCTGAAAGGGATAATATAATGTGCATGGTGCTCTATGGAAAAAAAACATTGTACCATTGTACCATCTTTTGTAGGTGACAATGACATTTCTTGATTTGAAAATTACTTACACATATGTTGGCATTATGGAGTGGTGATACATGTACCGGTACATGACAATTATGGACAATATACATGTAAACATATGTATAAAATTATCTGTAATGCTTCACGCAGAGATGCTACATGTACATTGATTTGTGGAGATCTCGTGGTAAATTGTAAATATTTTTTGTTAAAGGGAATATACAACATTTGCATTATGGAGTGGTTGTACATGACTTTTGAAAGGACAATATAAACCTACGTATAAAATCATCTGTAATGCTTCACTCAGAGATGCTACATTGGTTTGTGGAGATCTTGTGGTAAATTGCTAATATTTTTTGTTAACCACTTATTTCCATAAAACTTATTAATTTTGACAAATTTCAATGCATTTTGCAGGCTTCTACATGTACATGTACTAATGTGGGGTATTACATTGTCGTTACTCTCTATATAGACCTCAAGTTTCAGTGCGACGAAATTAAAGAATAAGGCCAAATAAAAAATGTTCTTGTCCGCGCTTCTTCAAAAAAAGGATGGATGAGGCCCTTTTTTATTTTTTTTATTTTTTCCAAGTTGGCAGATGGATTCTTCTATTTTCTCGAATCTTCTGTCGAAATAAGCCTTCGCCCATTCTACCAGCTTTTGAACAGTTTGCATACACAATACAAATGTTCACAGGAACTATTTTACTGGAAATAAAAAGTCAAGTGTATGGTGAAAAAAAGGAAGAGGACGGGAAAAAGGGAGCAGGCGGGGACGAGAAAGTTGTTTATTTTTTACTTTTTACAGTCCTGTGTTCTTGGCCGGTTTTAAACACTCTGTTTAAGACCGGTTAGAGTCTTTGACTGTTTTGTCCAAAAGTCAAAACAAGTCAAAAATTATAAATTTCCAACAGTTTTGTTCAAGTTAACTGCATGTTTTTGAAACATCCCTCTAGCTAAATTGTGGAATGTCCATCTTGCAAAAAGTCGTAAACAACTCCTAAGATTGGCGCTCGCGTTGAGTGTACTGCGCGATGTGGCGCAGAACACAGCTGTGCCGGTGTATTGAATTAATTAGGACTATGAAATACTATCTCACTGGTAGTGTTGCATACATGTACAATGTACATGTATGCCTACGTGAGGATTGTTAACGTTGAACGGTGAAAGGCACTGGATTTCGTAGGAATCTAAATTTCAGACCAGCCAGCCAGTCTTTAACAACCGTTAAAAACCTGCCATGTGGCGGGCTCTCGACCAGTAGGAATGGGTAAACAGTCTTAGATATGTACATACTTATGAATGTATTTCTAATGCATGTAGGGGAGATTTTGTGATTAGAATTCCATTTTATTGGCGTCCCCAGGAACCACCATCAGAGACAGTCGCCGAGCCTGTAGCAGAACCAGAACCAGCCGCAGAGCCTGAGGCCCCCGCCGAAACACAGGACACAACCCAGGACACAACCCAGGTCGCAACCCAGGAGGAAGAGACAGAGCAACCCGCTGCCCCTGCCGAGACGGTATCAGAGGAGGCACAGCCTGAGCAAGCAAAGGTAACGTGTTATGTACAAAATGAGAATCATTCTGGAACCCAAACTTACTTAATTTTTTTTAAGGAGCCTTTGTTGTTCCAAGTACATGTTCCCCAAAGTTCAATAATGTACAGGTGTATAAAAAACAAGTTCATCTAAAAAAAAAAGGTAAATAATAAGCAACAACATATTCAAAATTCTCCCCCCCCCCCTCTCCTTCAACACACTTGTCCAGAGCGAAAGTGAATTCTTTGGCCAGCTTAATTGACCACTGAGTTAGCAAACTTGGAAACAAAGGGTATTTTTGGCCTTTGTTTTGAGATCAGTGGTGCTTGGACATCCATGACTGAAGAGAAGCAAATATGGTATTAACAAAAAGTTAATGAACTACCCTTTTAATGATATAAATGGAACTTTGGGTGGTCAGTTATATATTTTCCCTTGATGATTTCCTTAGACTGCTGAGGAGGCAGAGCCAGCACAGGAGGCAGAACCAGCACAAGAAGCAGAGCCAGCAAAAGAGGAGGAGCCAACACAAGAAGCAGAGCCAGCTAAGGAAGAGGAGCCAACACAAGAGGCAGAGCCAGCACAAGAGGCGGAGCCAACACAAGAGGCGGAGCTAACACAAGAGGCAGAGCCAACACAAGAGGCAGAGCCAAAACAGGAGGCCGAGCCAACACAAGAAGCAGAGCCAGCTAAGGAGGAGGAGTCAACACAAGAAGCAGAGCCAACACAAGAGGCGGAGCCAACACAAGAGGCGGAGCCAACACAAGAGGCGGAGCCAACACAAGAGGCGGAGCCAACACAAGAGGCAGAGCCAACACAAGAGGCCGAGCCAACACAAGAGGCCGAGCCAGAGGCAGAGCCAGCACCAGAGGCGGAGCCCGCACAGGAGGCAGAGCCTAAACCAGAGGAGGAGGAAATCGATATTGATCTCAGCGATCCAGAAGTGCAGCAGGCAGCACAGAAAATCCAGGGAGGCTTCAGGGTGAGAAGGAAACATCAGAATCAGTCTCCCAGGGCCGTTTTAAAAAAACTGCTTAGGACAGACGTTTACAAAGCACAGAAAATAGTTGCTAAGCAAAAACAGGATACCAGCTTAATATGTAGCACATACATACTGCTTGTGACTGATGCTAAGCACATAATTATTATTATTTATTTCTGGTAATGAAACCAAGGATTCCTCAAAAGCTTCCGAAGCGCTGTAGCTCGCAAGCCTGAAGAAATCTGTAGAGAAAAGACAGTGAGAAGAAATTACAGTTTTTGAGGTTAATTAGAGGAAAACCCCAGAAGAATATTCCGGGGGAAACCCCCGGAATCAGGTAGGGACTGAAAACCCAATCCACCTGTTGGCCCAGGCGGGAATCGAACCCGGGTCACAGCAATGGAAGGTGAAGAAAGTACCTGACTCCTAAGGCCGTGTCCGCAAGTGCAACTATGGAAGCCATTGGCTTGTGGCTACAGCCACTTCCCATAGCAAGTGTGTTACTCTTGGCCGTAGCCAGTTGATTCGGACACAGCCTTAGTTTGCTAGGCAACATTTCAGCTTATCAGCTCCATGAAATAGGGCCCAGATGTGGAGAACCCATAGAACAGCAGCAGCATGCACTCTGCAGTGTCACAGCCAGCATGGAGAACCCATAGAACAGCAGCAGCATCACTCTGCAGTGTCACAGCCAGTTATTCAGCTTGCACATTGAACCAAGCACACTACAGGGTGTTTCAATAAAAAGGACACCCAACTTTGAAGAACCAGTATGGACAGACTAAATGTTTACTGGCTATAAAACTGGTATCATCTGAAAGCGTAATCTCTATGCTTTTCAATGATACCTTGTTTACATTTCCAGGGTCATGCATCACTGAGCGCCATTGTCATGAGATTTTGATGCATAATTGCAGTTGGTTCACTTTCATGTCAAACACAATAGGCATGGTGTGCATATGAGAATAAGTATTCAAGAATCTAGAAACGAGTGCATAAAAAGAAACCCCAAAACAAGTCGGGTTGGTTTCAAAACTGGATTTTATTGTTTGTCGTGAATTTTCTCGTTTTGACCAAGCCACGTTCAAAACAAAGTGCCATTTTCCTGAGGATTACATGTAACATTCAAGCCATTTCACAGACATTTTCGTAACAATAGGCACACCGTGCCCAGTGTTTGCTTTTTATGAAAGTGAACCAACTGCATTTTTGCATCCAGTTTTCAAGACAATGATGCTCAGTGATGCATGACTCAGAAAACCTAAACACGTTATCACTGAAAAGCATAGAGATTACGTTTTCAGATGATACCAGTTTTATAGCCAGTAAACATATCATCTGTCCGTACTCATTTTTTGAAGTTGGGTTTCCTTTTTTTTTAAACACCCTGTATAACCAGTTCTAATTCCTCCTTACGCGCTGCGAGTGCAGTGTGATTATATTTGCATACTATGTAGATATGTAATACCTTCGATACTTTGGCCTTTTTTTTTCAACAGCGTATGCAAGCTAAGAAGTCCAAGGAGTCAGTCAGTGAAGACAGTAAAGAGATGGAAGCCCCAGCCCCTGAAGAACAGGTCAGTTACAGCACTTGGACAATTTGTTCATGAGCTTTGTATATCACAGTTTGAAATGGGCAACAAGGGTGATGCAAACAAGTCGTCAACCACAGACTGATTATAGGCAGTGTTGTGGTTGAAAAGATAGACCTATTTTTCTATAAACCTTTGTTGTGTGTGATCAATATCTATTTTACGTGGTAGTATTGAATTTAAGCCATTAAAAACACCTGGTTCACCTATAGCAGAGGACGGTGCTAAATTTAGTGTGTACAGTTACGGAGTTATATGCATACAAGTGTAAAGATATTCCTCTTGTTGCATCAGTACTCGGAGCACATTGTTCCTCTAATATCGCGCGTAAGCGCACTTTATTATTATTATTAATCATTTCTGGTAATGAAACAAAGGATTCCTCAAAAGCGCCCTGTGCACTGTAGCTCGCAAGCCTGAAGAAACCTGTGGAGAGAAGACAATGAGAAGACGTTACAGTTTTAGAGGTGGGAGGAAAAGCCCAGAAGAATATCCTGGGAAAAACCCACGGTAGGGACTGAAAACCCAATCCACATATTGGCCCGGGCGGGATTTGAACCCGGGTCACAGCGGTGGAAGGCGAGAGAAGTACCGCTACGCCAACCTGACTCCCCTTTCATCGGTGTTTCGCTTACTGCTACACTGGTATTGTATGTAACTTCCTCAAATTTAACCAGAAAGCAGGTTGTTCCTTTTTCATGTAAACCATTTTCAATGGACTTTTATTGCCTTTGCCTATTGCCACAGCCACTAATCTTGGAAGGGCCATCTGACCAAAATTTGAACGAAGCTGCGACAAAGATCCAATCAGCCTATCGCGGCCATGTAGTCCGAAAGACAAAAGACGTGGCCTCCTTGGACGGCCCACCAGACCAAATTTTGAAAAAAGCAGCAACTAAAATTCAATCAGTGTATCGCGGTCACTTGGTCCGTAAAACAGACGATAACACCATCGTGGAAAGTTCAAGCGACCAAAATTTGAACGATGCTGCAACTAAAATCCAGTCTGTTTATCGTGGTCACTTGGTCCGCAAAACCAACGATAACACCATCGTGGAAAGTTCAAGCGACCAAAATTTGAACGGTGCTGCAACTAAAATCCAGTCTGTTTATCGCGGTCACTTGGTCCGCAAAACTAAAGACGCGGCTTCCTCAGAAGGGCCCACTGGGCCGAAATTGAACGAAGCTGCAACCAAGATCCAGTCAGCCTTCCGTGGCCACATGGTCCGTAAAACCAAAGATTTTACTAAATTTTTACGAAATTTACTATTCTGATAATAGATCATTTCGCATCAGACGGCTTAGAATAGAGGAAAGCTTACGCGGCACACTCATCCAGGTGCACACAGTTGTGTTTTACATAACTCTCGAGGACAAGGCGTTGTCTTTCCCTTAGTCTTTATTATGTAAGACTCTCCCATAGACTAAGCACACAAACTCACGATCGAGGACCGTTTTCAACAAAAGATGAACTATCGAGGACAACAAAGAATCTGTTGTTCTCGCTTTGTCTATCTGTCCTCGGGTGTATGTAATTCATGTACGCATAAACATGCACGTACATGTACCGGTACATGTATAGTCACTGTAGAAAATTTATAGTCGCAGTAGAAAATTTATAGCCACAGTAGAACGGTTTTTCACTAGCCATGAAGTATTGGAAATATCACACAGTAGAATGGCAGAAATAGTACAGTAGACAAAATTGACTGTAGTTTTGTATACATCAATTTAGTTTAATTGCACGTAATGCATTTAGAAAAAAATCCAAGTGAGTGAAGTGACACCAATTACATACAAATGTATACCAACATGCCACATGTAAAAAAAACACTGGTTGTAACATCAGATAAAAAAAAAAGATTAATGTAGAAATTGACAAGAATCCAGAATCACAAATTACCGGTACATTGTATCCAGTCATTGTATCCTTTGTCATTGTTCACTGTTGTAATCCAGTCACAAGTCCATCACAAGTCCAGTCAAAATTACAGGGGATGAACAATAACAAAGGATGCTTTCGTCAAACTCAAAGCTCATTTGAATAGCTATTGACTTGACTTGTGATTTGATAGGGCTGTTCCTGTTTTTAATAATTTAGTATTCGATTATTTGAAACTACATTTGACCGAATATTCGAATATTGTAAGTATGTAAGTTAAATATATACCGGTAGGTATGAACGTTCGTGCGACGCGCTGATCGATATTATGGGCCACTGGAGCATTTTGCAGCTAAGTATTTTATAACTGTCAAGGGCTTTAACCTTCTAAAAGGATGGGAACAATGAACCGCAGTCGATACAAAAACAGTGGCATCTGACAATAAAGCGTGCAACTTTATGGTAATGGGGTGTCTTGGGGGTTTTTTGGGTTTTTTTTTTTTTAATATTCAATCCAGCCAAAAACAATTCAAATATTCGGTTGATGATCAAATAATTGGTATATTCGGGACAGCCCCCTGACTTCACTTGAGACAGGCTATTGACTTGACTTGAGACTTGTGAGTGACTTGTGATTGACTTGTGATTGACCCGACTACAAACAACTCTGTCATTTGGAATAAACTTCAATTCGTGTCTGGTAAAAAAAAACGTACATATTTGCACTGTACTTGCAACATCCTCACCAAATACGCAACCACCTGTAGTATTACAACAGTCAATAGATAGATCAAACAGAGCACATACCGGGTACATGTATGCATGCACGTCCATTTTGTTGTACAGTCGAGTCTCATTAATACAAACTCGTTCGGGCCTAGCCAAATTGTTGGTTATATCAGAATCTTGTATTAAGAGGAACACCAGTCCCATTCATTGTGCACATAAATGCACAGTCGGGACTAAGGCTTTATGTTAGTTATAACCAGAATTTTGTATTAACAGAGTTTGTACTAACGAGATTCGACTGTACTGTGAAAAGTGGTAGTCATGTTGTGTTTGCATGCAACTCCTTGTTTTTAGGAAAATGCAACGGAGGAAGCACCAGCAGAAGACGACGCTACGCAGGAAAACACAGAATAGTTGTGGTTCGTTTGTCCCTGTTTTTAAGTTGCATCACCTATACTGCACACAGGAGCTTTCCAACTCATTTGCTTTGGTGTCCAGAGGTTGCACATTTCTTGCATGGTTCAGGGTGTACTTACTGTGGCTTTGCGTTTGCATTATTACATGTATATGGACTCTGTGTACAAGTATACGCATACCCCCTCAACAGTTACAAAAGAGAAAGTTGGGAGGGGCCACTGGGATATGCACTCTTGAAGGCATTACTGACGACGCCTCACGCGAAGACGCCGTGGGTTTGTGCACATTTAGAATAAAATGAGTCATGTACTTTGCGTCATACATACTGTACAGCATGGAAAACAGTATACGTACATTACATGGCGTTTGTTTATGGTGTAAATCGAGGACACACGTGCAACATCATCGATGAATTGAGGACAGGAACCAAATTGAGGACGACCTCAATTAGAAAACGTGTACAAACCCAATGAGAGCTGTTGCAAAAAAATTAGAGTATAAACAAAGGAATAGGGAAGAGAAACAAAAGAAAATACTTGATTTACACCATAAACAAAACTAAACTGCATCTGCTGCTCATGCACAGAGTTCATAAGCTTGTCCTTTTATCTCTAGCTTGTTTCATTGCATGACACCGTATCACATTTTTTGCACCACCATGACATGCGGTGTGACTGTTGAACCCTTTGCATGCATGAACATTTGATCATGCAGTGATTTTTGAGTTGGTGATTTACAGATGTGGAGTTTTGATTGTGAAAATTGCAACAGAAATATGCATACGGTAGCATGATCATTATTCCATGGTTTTCAAAACATGTGTAATGCTGTATTACCGTAACGAACCTATATACCGGTAGGATGGAAGATGTATGTACGTGTATCTCATAACATCCCTACGGTACGTGTATTTTCTGGTGGGCTTCCATAGCAAACATGTAGATACGGTAGTCCAAAACTAGACTGCATCTTGACCCCCAGATTCTGACCATTCAGCGGGTCTTCAACCTTCCATCTGGTCTTCAGTAACCCGTTGTACGTTGTATGACAAAATCATGGCGGCCAAATTGACCAATCAACAGCTTAGTCCGCATTTCTGATCGAAATGACACCACAATGTCTAAAGTTGACTCTGATTGGCTGGTGCGTGGGTCGCATAAAATTTGCATGCTCTTGCATGCTCTTGCATGCTCAGATACATTCGTTCATAGTGTGGCTCTGCATGCATGCACACGACAATGTCTGGTCCTCAGACTACAGCAAATTAGACTCTTTATTTCTAATATAAATGCAGTGCAGCTTAAAAATGCAGCTTAACAAGTGCACAGCCCTATGTACCAGAAATACGTACATGTACATTTACGTGTAGTGGTTGCCAAAATATCGGGAATTTCTTTGTGTGGGATGAATTCACGCGTGGTTGACAGACTTTCAGATCCACTAATAAATGTACACTTAAATGAGAATTTTGTCCCACGCAGAGATTTCACACATTTTGGGTTCATAAACTCTGTTATTTCCATATGCATTATTAAACACAGAGAAGCTCTTTGTTTTGTGTTGTTGCCAGGCATACATAGTACGTGCTCCGGTAGCATCCATCTTAAACAGTTAAACATATCTGCATTTAATTTAAAAAAATGTATCTATCTATCTAATACATGGCCTGCCTAGAACAAACTTTCACTACGCTAGTAATTTGTGCTGAGTGACTGCAGCTGAATTCCCATAATGCTTTTATTGAAGACAATCATGTGTAGTGCCATGACATGATGATTGATTGATTTCATTGCAAAGATCTCACTGCATCAAAGATCGTCACTAATCATGATTTTCTCACCCACAGGAGTATAGCCTTCTTCTTAAGCCCGGTTCATACTCGGCGCGAAAGCGAACGCGAAGTTGTGACGTCATGGCAAGTATTCGCGCTGCGAATTCGTAAAAGTTGAACATTTTTCAACTCGGGTGAATCTCGCAGCGAATGTTTCATGACGTCAAATTCGATTCGCATTCGCATTCGCGTGAAGTATGAACCGAGCTTTAGGCTCCAAACGCCTTTTCTTCTAGCTACATGTATATGTAGTATTAAACACACTGTGCAGTTTATAATTCTAGACTAGAATAAGTAGAAAGGAACAACATTTTATGGGTAGATGTAGGCAACATAGTTGTAGGATATGGGCCATTGTGGGTTTTTTTGGTGGGATTAATTGGATATATATGCCAAACTGTTTACGATAGTCATGTATGTACCATATGTTATCATTTTTGGAGTTCCTATTCAGGAATACTTAATGTATTACATGTCATTATACATGTAGTTACATGTGTATCACAGTTTCAATTGTTCAATCTTAAACATGCCACCCCTCTACAGTCTTAAACCATGTTCTCATAACCATCATCCATAACTCTTCATCCAAATCTCATAACCCTTCCCACTCGCTCTTATTAACCCCAGTATACATGCTAACATATCCCCATGCACCCTGTCACCCATGTTTGTTGTGTTTGTTGTGTCTCCATATAGGCTGTACCTACCGAACTCCATGACAGCACCCCAGGACAGGAAGATTTGGGACAGACAGATAGTCAGGGGGAGGGAAAAGGGGTAGATGAGGATGACAGGTTCAGGATTGTAGGAACCGAGGTTATTTTGGCTAGTCATGCTTTAGAGGGGATGCAGGCTATTCAGGATATTATTCAGGGGGGTGTTAGAGAGGAAGGTGCTCAACCAACTTCAGAAGCCCCTGCCGCTGAGGTTGTCTCTGAGGTTACCCCCGAGGTAACAGCAACTGCCGATGAGTCAGATGTTGAAAAAGTCAGTGAAGCTGTTCAAGAGGTAACAGAGGCTTGTATTGCTACGTCTGAAGCACCCACAGAGACCTTGCCGGAAGCTTCCACTGAAATTTCACCTGATGTTGCTTCTGCCGAAAAGACCCAAGAAGTGGACACCCAGGCTGAACTTGGTGTTGAAGATGTTCAAGATGGTGCAAAGCTTGAAGCTGAGGCAGCTGCAGATGCTGAGACAAAGGTGGCAGTGGAATTAAGTTCTGAATGCCCTCAAGAGTCTGGTGTTGAAACCCAATCCACAGCTGCTTGTGACGTCCCTCCCGAGGTTGCTGTTGAGGTAGCTGCAGAAGATGTTGAGGATGGTACACCTGCTCAGGCAAAGGCAACTGCTGATGCCGACACTGAGGCAACAGTTGTAGTGTCCGAAAGCATTCAAGAATCAAGTACGGAGAGTACAGAAACAGCTCCCGAGGCCACTGTTGAAGTTGCTGTTGACACAGCTGTTGAAGACGTTGAAGAAGGTGCATCAGCAAAAGCTGAGGCAGCTGAAGGTGCAGAGACTAAGGTGACAGTCGAGGATAGTTCCGAAGGTGCTAAAGATGCTGGTGCTGAGACTGCATCAACAGCTGCTGAAGATATTGAGGAGGCTGCTCCAGCAAAAAGTGAGTCAGTTGCCAAGGCTGCTACCGAGATGACGGTAGATGTAAGTTCTCAAGGTGCTCCAGAGCCTGCTGAAGCTCCCACTGCTGAGGTAGCTGCTAAAGATGTTCAGGAAAATGCATCAGCAAAAGCAGATGCAGCTGCAGATGCCGAGACTGAGGTGACAGTTGAAGTAAGTCCTGAAGGCACTCAAGAGTTGGCAGCCACTGCTGTTGCTGATGCTCCTGTAGAGGTTGCTATCGAGGAAGTTGCTGAAGCTGTTGGAGATGATGTATCGGCTAAAGCTGAGGCAGATGCTGAGACTGAGGGGAAATTTGAGGATAGTTCTAAAGGTGCTCAAGAGTCTGGTGCTGAGAGTGCAGCCACAACTGTGGATGAGGCTCCTGTAGAGGTTGCCATCGAGGAAGCTGCTGAAGTTGTACGAGATGATGCATCAGCTAAAGCTGAAGCAGCTACAGATGTTGAGACTGAAGTGAAAGTTGAGAACAGTTCTGAAGGTGCTCAAGAGTCTGGTGCTGAGAATGCAGCCACGCCTGCTGCTGAGGCTCCTGCTGAGGTTGTTGTTCAGGTAGCTGCTGAACCTGTTGATGATGGTGCATCAGCTAAAGCTGAGCCAGCTGCAGAAGCTGAGACAGAAGTGAAAGTTGAGGAGAGTTCTAAAGGTGGCCAAGAGCCTGGTGCTGAGACCCTGGACACACCTGCTGCTGAAGCTCCAGTTGATGTTGAGGTATCTGCTAAAGATGGCCAGGATGGTTCACCTGCTAAAGCCGAGGCTGGGGCAGATGCTGACATTGAGGTGACCGTTGAAGCTACCTCTGAGGTAGTTGCTGTTAACACATCCATCCCCGAAGCTACCCCTGCTGAGGTTCTGCCTGAGGTTAAGGGTGATGAGGTAACCATTGATACCAGTGCTCCTGAGGTCAAAGATCCAGAGACAACCACTGAGACCGCCCTTGAGAATGTCACCACGGAAAACAAGGAATCTCCTGTTCTTGAAGATCCCAAGAAAGAGGTTGCTGATGATCAAGAGAAAAACATAGCTGAGGATTCTGGGAAAGATGTAGCTGAGGATTCTGGGAAGGATGTAGGTGGGGATTGTGGGAAGGATGAAGTTGGGGGTCCTGGGAAGGGTGACCAGGAGGACTCTGGTGAGGCAGAGGCTCAAGATTCAGATCAGGCCAACTCTGTTAACACAAAGGAAGAGGCTAGTGAGGTAGGGCTTAGTAATACATTTAAGGATGTGAAGTCTGAGTTTTAGGGTTTTTTTAGGGTTTCTTGAGTGTTCCAGTTAGGTTTTGAGTAATTTTTTAACTTGCATATACTGAGCAACCATAAAATCTCCATGTAGGATAGGGTTGCCTGTCATAGTCGTACTTTAGTTTGATCAACATTTTTTGTAGTTGGTGCCTTTTATGCAGCTTGCAGCTTTTCCAGCTTCAAATTCATCTTGAAATCCATCTTGAAATGCACTCAAGTCGAATCTTTCAACAGCTGTTTTTCTTGTGTTCAGCATTCAAACTTATACGTGCACTTGTATTTTACTCATGTGTTCATTGTATACAACTTTCCAGGTCAACAGCAAACCTGCTGAGGCCCCTCAGGATGCCATGAAAAAACAGGAAGAGGAAGAGGAGATTGACATTGACCTCAACGACCCGGACGTAGAGAAAGCCGCCGTCAAGATCCAATCCAGCTTCAAGAACCTCATGTCCAAGAAGAAGAAGAGCAAGGAGGTGGTGGATACAGCTGACGGAACGGCAAGCTCTGACCAATAACTTACCTGAATAGGGTCTGATTTGGAGGTTTTGAAATATCCTAGTTTTTATAGTGACTTTAAGGTGGTACTTATAACAATATATTAATTTTGAAAGGGGTGTGGCTCTGACAAGAACCAAAATTTTATCAGATCTGCAGCCTTTTACCCATATGAGCATAGAACCACCACAAAATCACCTCTAACACTGTATTCACATTTTGACTAGCAATACATTACGTACAGATTAATCCAGTGGTTTTGGCATTATCAAAATTTGTTTCAATATCAAGAGTGTTGTGAATACATGTATGTGAAATATTAGGAATGTTGTGACAAGCACATATGTGATATCAGCAAAAGTGTTTTAAACAGTGATGCATTGTGTGTCTGTTAACACCATCTACATTAATAACACATAGAACATGAAATTGTTAGTTTCACCTTCACTTCTTAGAGCTCATATTTCAAAACCTCCAAATCAAAGTGTTTTTTTTTCTATGCACCTCTGTATCACTCATATTCATATATTTCTTGGGAACTGTTTTGATAGAAAAGCAAAATCATGGTTATGGTAGACATTTGTATTCACTGATGCTGTATTCTTATCAGTTAGATATTTGATACAAGAAGATGAAAATATCGACAGATCAGTACTTTACCTCAGAGTCAGATAGTTTGGATATATAACTATATAGAATATTTATAGAATAGTTCTATAATAGCAAATATTTTTCTCTTTTGAAAGTCAGTGATTGTGGTCTTTTCAGTGTTTTGCAGCACAAAATTGTTCTGGTAGATATGGAAAACAATTTTTGAGAGTCATGATGATCAGTTGCCTTGTAAATTGCTTTTTCCTTTTTGCTGTTTTAATATGGTTCTGAAGTTTAGCGTACCTCTTTGTCTCTAAAACAGAAATGCACAACTATTTATTACAAAGAATACTGCGTATTCAAAACCTGCACAGAAAAGTATAAAGTGGAGTGTAATTACACCTTGTCTTCTTAAAAACGTGTTAATTGTGATTGGTTAAAACACACGACTGTTATTCACATTTTCCAATTAGGCCTCAGAATTGACCAATAGCGTTCAGCAATACATACATGTATTGGCAAGGTCTTCCATGATAAGGCATTCTATTGGTTCCTCGTTCAGTCACTACCTTGAACATTTCACCGAATTTTTTGCAAACAAAAACACCCTTGATGCACACACAGCAAACTATGTCCGACATGTTATACTTTATATTTTTGTTGTAAAATATTAATTTTTGGTTGCCTTCTCTCCTCATAACGGTGTACATTTTTGCGCTTAATATTTTGGTTCAGTTTATGGTTGTACATAGATGTATGTTTATTTTAGTTTTGATTTTTGAAAATTTAACGGTTAATTTAATTTTTTTTGTATCATACTTTGATTTGAACACTTTCGGTGATTGCTTTATCTAAGCAACCCCAACACCAACCAGAATTTGTTTTAGTTCAGTTGCGGCAATCACATGCAGATATGTTTCAGTCGACGCTGTCTGCTCCTGCAGTAATGCCACTGGTATGCTTTCATAGCCTGTGCATACAACCTTCCACTTCTGTGTACTATTTTGTGAAATCTTGATTCATTGGTAATAAATAAGCATACATTTAAATGTAAGCTCAGATTTGGATGTTGTGAATGTGTTTACTTGTGTGACTATCTTCAGGGTACTTGTCAAACTGCGTTTGTTGCGTTCCAAACGCAGGGTGATTGGGCAGACATATTGTATTGGTAGTAGCCCAGTAACGTTGTGAATATTTTGTATGCCAGAATAAAAAAAAAAAGAATCACGCAATTCAACCTTTTCCCCATTTTGTTAAAAATGCAAGGCTAACCCCTTACCGTTTTGAATTTTGGATAAACCAAAATCGTTTTTGCCCCTTTTTGATAAAAATGCAAGGCTAACCCCTTACTGGTTTAAATTTTGGATAAAAATTAGTTTTTCCCCTTTTTGATTAAAATATAATATATATATATTCATGATAAAAATGTGTTTTCGTCCCTTTTTTGATAGAAATGCACGGCTAACCCCTTACCTTTTTGAATTGGTGATGAAAGTTGTTTTTGCCCCGTTTTGAAAAAAATGCAAGGCTAACCCCTTACCGGTTTGAATTTGTGATGAAAACTTAACATCCCCCATTTTGAATAAAAATGCAAGGCTAATCCCTTGTTTTGAATTCGTGATAAAAATGTGTTTTCGTCCCTTTTTTGATAAAAATACAAGGCTATACCCTTACTAATTTGAATTTTTGATAAAAATTGTTTTTGCCACCTTTTGATAAAAATGCAAGGATAACCCCTTATTGGTTTGAATTTGTGATAAAAACTTAACTTTCCCTCATTTTGATAAAAATGCAAGGCTAACCCCTTCTTGTTTTGAATTGATGATAAAAAGTTGTTTTTGCCCCGTTTTGATAAAAATGCAAGGCTAACCCCTTACCGTTTTAAATTTTGGATAAAGAAATTGTTTTTGCCCCGTTTTGATATAAATGCAAGGCTAAACCCTTACCGCTTTGAATTTTTGATTAAAATTTGTTTTTTGCAACTTTTTAATTAAAATGCAAGGCTAGCCCCTTACCGTTTTCAATTTGTGAAAAAGTAATTTTTGCCCATTTTTGATAAAACTGCAAGGCTAACCCCTTACTATTTTGAATTTGTGATAAAAACTTAACTTCCCCCATTTTGATAAAAATGCAAGGCTAACCCCTTCTTGTTTTTAATTCATGATAAAAATGTGTTTTCGTCCCTTTTTTGATAAAAATGCAAGGCTAACCCCTTACTCTTTTGAATTCATGATAAAAACTTGACTTTCCCCCATTTTGATAAAAAAGCAAGGCTAACCCATTATCATTTTAAATTTTGGATAAAAAATTGTTTTAGCCCCATTGTGATAAAAATGCAAGGCTAACCCCTTACTATTTTGAATTTGTGATAAATACTTACCTTTTCCCTCTTTTTGATAAAAATGCAAGGCTAACCCCTTACCATTTTGAATTGGTGATAAAAACTTAACTTTCCCCATTTTGATAAAAATGCAAGGCTAACCCCTTACCGTTTTGAATCGGTGATAAAAACTTAACTTTCCCCATTTTGGTAAAGCTGCAAGTCTAACCCCTTACCGTTTTGAATTTGTGGATACAAGTTGTTTTTTGCCCTTTTTTGATAAAAATGCAAGGCTAGCCCCTTACTCTTTTGACTTCATGGTAAAAACTTAACTTTCCCCCATTTTGATAAAAATGCAAGGCTAACCCCTTATCATTTCAAATTTTGGATAAAGACTTGTTTGAGCCCCATTTTGATAAAAATGCAAGGCTAACCCCTTACCGTTTTGCATTTGGGATGAAAGTTGTTTTTGCCCTTTTTTGATAAAAATTTGTGCTAAAAACGTAACTTTCCCCCATTTCGATAAAAATACAAGGCTAACCCCTTACCATTTTAAATTTTGGATACAAAATTGTTTTAGCCTCATTTTGATAACAATGCAAGGCTAACCCCTTCTTGTTTCGAATTTATGATACAAATGTGTTTTCGTCCCTTTTTTGATAAAAATGCAAGGCTTACCCCTTACCATTTTGAATTTGTGATAAAAACGTAACTTTCCCCCATTTCGATAAAAATACAAGGCTAACCCCTTACCATTTTAAATTTTGGATACAAAATTGTTTTAGCCTCATTTTGATAACAATGCAAGGCTAACCCCTTCTTTTTTCGAATTTATGATACAAATGTGTTTTCGTCCCTTTTTTGATAAAAATGCAAGGCTAACCCCTTACCATTTTGAATTTGTGATAAAAACGTAACTTTCCTTATTTCGATAAAAATACAAGGCTAACCCCTTACCGGTTTGAATTTGTGAAAAAAAACTCAACTTTCCCCCATTTTGATAAAAATGCAAGGCTAACCCCTTCTTGTTTTGAATTGATGATAAAAAGTTGTTTTTGTCCCTTTTTGATAAATATGCAAGCTAACCCCTTACCATTTTGAATTAGTGATAAAAACCTAACTTTCCCCATTTTGATAAAAAATGCAAGGCTAACCCCTTCTTGTTTTGAATTCATGATAAAAATGTGTCTTCGTCCCTTTTTTGATAAAAATGTAAGGCTAACCCCTTACTATTTTGAAAATGTGATAAAAAACTTAACTTTCCACTATTTTGATAAAACTGCAAGGCTAACCCCTTACCATTTTGAATTTGTGATAAAAACTTAACTTCCCCCATTTAGATAAAAATGCTAGGCTAACCCCTTACCGGTTTGAATTTGTGATGAAAACTCAACTTTCCCCCATTTTGATAAAAATGCCAGGCTAACCCCTTACTGTTTTCAATTTGTGATGAAAGTTATTTTTGCCCTTTTTTGATAAAAATGTGTTTTCGTCCCTTTTTTGATAAAAATGCAAGGCTAGCCCCTTACTCTGTTGAATTCATGGTAAAAACTTAACTTTCCCCCATTTTGATAAAAATGCAAGGCTAACCCCTTATCATTTTAAATTTTGGATAAAAAATTGTTTGAGCCCCATTTTGATAAAAATGCAAGGCTAACCCCTTACCGTTTTGCATTTGTGATAAAAACGTAGCTCCCACCATTTCGATAAAAATACAAGGCTAACCCCGTACCATTTAAAATTTGGGATACAAAATTGTTTTAGCCTCATTTTGATAACAATGCAAGGCTAACCCCTTCTTGTTACGAATTGATGATACAAATGTGTTTTCGTCCCTTTTTGATAAAAATGCAAGGCTAACCCCTTACCATTTTGAATTTGTGATAAAAACTGACCTTCCCCCATTTCGATAAAAATGCAAGGCTAACCCCTTACTGGTTTGAATTTGTGATGAAAACTTAACTTTCCTCCATTTTGATAAAAATGCAAGGCTAACCCCTTACCGTTTTGAATTTGTGATACAAGTTGTTTTTGCCCCTTTTTGATAAAAATGCAAGGCTAACCCCTTACCGGTTTGAATTTGTGATGAAAACTTAACTTTCCTCCATTTTGATAAAAATGCAAGGCTAACCCCTTACCGTTTTGAATTTGTGATAAAAGTTGTTTTTGCCCTTTTTTGATAAAAATGCAAGGCTAACCCCTTACCATTTTAAATCTGTGCTAAAAACGTAACTTTCCCCCATTTCGATAAAAATACAAGGCTAACCCCTTACCATTTTAAATTTTGGATACAAAATTGTTTTAGCCTAATTTTGATAACAATGCAAGGCTAACCCCTACTTGTTTTGAATTTATGATAAAAATGTGTTTTCGTCCCTTTTTTGATAAAAATGCAAGGCTAACCCTTACCATTTTGAATTTGTGATAAAAACGTAACTTTCCCCCATTTCGATAAAAATACAAGGCTAACCCCTTACCATTTTAAATTTTGGATACAAAATTGTTTTAGCCTCATTTTGATAACAATGCAAGGCTAACCCCTTCTTTTTTCGAATTTATGATACAAATGTGTTTTCGTCCCTTTTTTTGATAAAAATGCAAGGCTAACCCCTTACCATTTTGAATTTGTGATAAAAACGTAACTTTCCTTATTTCGATAAAAATACAAGGCTAACCCCTTACCGGTTTGAATTGGTGATGAAAACTTAACTTTCTCCCATTTTGATAAAAATGCAAGGCTAACCCCTTACTGTTTTGAATTTGTGATAAAAGTTGTTTTGCCCCTTTTTGATACAAATGCAAGGCTAACCCTTTATAAAAATGTGTTTTCGTCTCTTTTTTCAGAAACGCTCGCTGAATTGATTTGAAATTTCGTCTATTGCTTGACCCTGATATATTACACAAGTCTGTTGAATTTTGAGTGAAATCGTCAAAAAAATACAAAATGATATAATCAAATCAACGTTGTGTGTTCAGCGCGGGAAATACGTTAAAGTCAACGTTCATGCAAAAAATGCAACAGACCAGTTTTCCGGACAATAACTAAATTCAAACATGGTGTATTGACTTGCAATTTCGTCAAGTGATTGAACGTGATATATAACACAAGTCTTTGGAATTTCCAGAGAAAACGTCCAAAAATAATGATATACAATCCTAATTCAAGTCAACTTTCTTGCAACAAAAGCAACAGACTCTGTTTCCGGACAATAACTAAAGAAAAGCGTGTTGTAATGATTTGAAATTTCCTCAAATCATTGGACGTGATAGCCTATATATAACACATGTCTGTTGAATTTCGAGATCAAATGTCAAAACATCGAATCAACTTAGTGTGTTCTGCGCGGAAAATCGTAATAATCGTAATAATAGTCAACTTCCATGTAAAATGTAAAATATAACACACAAGTTTTTTTTTGTTTTTTTTTTACACAACTGGTTGCTAGGTTCATATAGTACACAACCGATATTGACTTGTAATTTTCCCAAATGATTGGCGCTGATGTATAGCACAAGTCTGTTGAATTTCAAGAGAAACGAAAACAAAAACAAAAAAGATAGTTTGTCAGCTCGGAAATTACAATCCAAATGAACTGCGAACACTACGAAAGCCCGTTAGTTTTTTTTTTTTTTTTTTTTTTTTTTTTTTTTTTTTTTTTTTTTTTTTTTTTTTTTTTTTTTTTTTTTTTTTTTTTTTTTTTTTAAAGAAACGAAGGTCCATGGTTACATAAAGGCCGCGCAGTCTATTTTTTTTTTTTTACCTACCTGCTGTCAGCGGCGCCCTTCCCTGAATAGTCTGGTTCCAGATTCATCAGGAAGTCAGAATCTTTTGGTCTGGGAACCAGACTACTCAGGGGAAGGGCGCCGCTGGCAGGTAGGTTAAAAAAAAAAAAAAATCAAAAAAAAAAAAACCACTCAAAAAAAAATCTAAAAATCCAAAAGTTACTAAAAATAGACTGTGCGGCCTTTATGAAACCATGGACCAAGAAACGGCACTCCAGTTACTAAAAATAGACTGTGCGGCCTTTATGAAACCATGGACCAAGAAACGGCACTTAACTTTCATTTTTCTTTTTAAAGAGCGCGCTGCACTAATAATGGTCACCACCCTAGAAGAAACCAGTTAAAGTATTGTAGACTTGTATAATCTGCTATAGACCCCTGTGATAAAAGGAAATCGTGATTCATTGGTGATAACAACAAGTACATTAATGTAAGCTCTGCTTTTGATATAGTGTATGTGCTTTTTAATTTTTTTCCACTATCTTTAATGCCTCTGGGCACTTGTCAAAATTGGTGGGAAGTAAATTTGTTCAAGATATCCTTAAGTTTTTAACCCTGCGCAGAGTGACCTGCTGCCCTTTGGGCCCCAGGTAACCGATTTTTTTTAATAAAAAACAAAATTGAGGGCCAATAACGTTCACCTCCTATCTAATCCTCATTCAACCCTTGCCAAATCAGCTGGTTCAATGAACTTTGCAGCCAGGGCTACACCCAGGCCGTGTCAACAAACTTTCGACCAGGCCTCCTGCCAAGTCTCATTGAAACATCAACAAAGACCTGTAACTTGACACAGTCATCTCCCTTCATAACTGCATACCACAGCCGCCAGTCAATTATCTTTCCAGCGCACTGTCTGGCAACTGTCTGGACACTGTCTGGCACGTGGCTTTTTGTTGTATTGCTATGAATAGGGTCTTGCGTAGTGCGGGAAAGTACCTGCTGCCCAAAGGGCAGCAGTTGACGAGTTGTTGCAAAGTTTTTTTGTAAACGCTGCGCAGGGTAGAGCTCACAGCCAAAATAAAACAAAACGGTCAGTCAGTAACTCAGTTTATCTCTCTTTATTTGTCTACACCTTTCTACAAATTACTCCTATAAAAAAAACACATTTATTTCATTTCAACTTAAAAAAGTATGTGCAACATTTAATTTTGTTTCGCATCAAGGTGATATTCTAATCTGTAGCGATTTTTTTTTTTTGAAAAAAAGCAAAAATACATCAGCATGACAGACGAAAAACATGGACGGAGTAAGTTCCGTGCAAAATCATTTAGGCCTATGGCTTTCAGTTCACACGGATAAAGTTGATGTAAAGACTGGTAATTAAGTTAGATCAAAGAACACGGGCAAATACATAACATCACTCAGAATAACCTCTTAATTGCAACAAATAAAAACACGACAGAAGATAATTTAAGTTACTAAATTTTAAACTTTCTATATAAAAACAAACCTCATTTTGTACAATTTCAAAATTTCCAAAATTTACATAAATCCAAAGAAAAAATATAAAAGAAATACACTGAAAGAAAAACCTGAGTAATCAAAGACACTTCATCTGATAATTCAACATTAAAACAATGAAATTCTAAATCCCCCGACATTGATTTGAAAACCTTAACAAAATACACAGCAAGTTTGAAATATTCACAGAAATACTACCAGTGTTGAATATCAAGGTTGAATACAAAAAGTGTTGATGCGTAGTTAGCACAGCATAATTATTTTTCCGACTTTCACATTTTCTTTCATGAGAAATAAATAACGTTGTTTTTTTTATATCTAATTTGATCAGTTGTTCAAAGTTTTTTTAAATACTGTGCATAATCTGTTGTTTGAAATGGACGGTGATGAAAAGATTTTATTTCAAAAACAAAAATGGACGATTGGAATTTTGGACGGAATAAAAAGCTTTCAAAAATATACAAAAAGTTGATCATTTGGCTTGGGGTTCATATTTCCTGTAATCAAATTTTAATTGCTACTTTATTTAATCACACACAGAGCAGTTGTAAAAATATAGTGTGTGCATCTCTGAGTATTAAAATAGTTTATAAACAAAATTGAACGAATATGTATAATTCCATTAAAGACTTTGAATTGACATCAAAATGTCGATTACGTTAAAAAAATTAATCAAGGAAAGAATCGTATTTTTAAAGCGACAAAGCTTACTTTGTAATACAAGGTGATGGAAAAGTATTTACAGCTGCATAGGGAAAGTCCATTACATCTACTCAAAAAAAAACCACACAATTTTCCAAACCTTGCGTCACTATTCCATCTGAACAAAAACTAACTCCTAATTGGACTTTCTCTGTTGAAATACGCCCTTCTTAATAACTTAGTTACAAACTTCAAATTTATGTCACGATCACAAATTTGTATTAACTTTTATTACTGGTACCACATTTTCTCCCCTTCTTTCCTTGAGTTCTGAAAACAGCGTATAGAATTAGACTTTCTAGCCAAAGTATTTTCCCAGTAAATTCTTTAACAATTTCATAAGGCAACTTAGTCCTGCACAAAACAGGTTTTCAGGTGAGTTTTTGTTTGATTGTGTCATTACTTGGGCATTATGTGAAAACATTCCAGACATTGAAGAGAGGTCACCTCAGTGTTTGCCGCCTTTCCCCCGGACGTAGGACTGCAGCTGCTGTTGTTTCTCCTCCAGCTGGCCCCGGTAGGTGTCCAGCTTCTTGGAGATGGTGTCCCGTCGGATGGTCAGTGAGGCCAGCCTGTCCTGGGCAGCGGTCAGTTTGGCTGTGGTCTCCCGGATCAGTGCCGGCTAAAGATGAAAATCCCAAGCAAGAACACGGGGAAAATTAAACAAATCAGTCATGGGTCTTGGATTCTGTGTAGAAGTCCCTCGCAATGTCAAAAGTAGAACAAATAGCTACTCTACTAGCTTGTTCCCACGTTCTGTATCTCTTTGGAACTCCTTGCCTAGTGCGTGTTTCCCTCCATTCTATGATCTAGCCTGTTTTCAGAGGAATATCAATTCCTACCTCCAGCATTCCTGATTTGTTTTAGTGTATTTTTCTTTTTTTTCCAGTCCTTTGCCAAGAGTGGCTTTTGAAGCCTTGCTTGGTGCGATTTTCCATAAAAAAAATTACTGATGGACACTTTCCCAACACTGATGCAGTGCTTGGGATATCCTCTCATATAAAGACAACACAGCAGGGTGTGGCCACACCTCCATAGTGGAGTCGATTTTTTCCCCCTTCTCGTCTCTCATTGTCATTCTCAAAAAATTGTGATTCTGGAACGACTCCTATGATCTGGACTCCTTTAATCTATTATTGGTTAAACCCGCTCACGTGACCAGTCACTCTTCTAATTATCTTCACGTAGACATGCACATTACTACCAAAGACTCTACATTTCATAGAGTCCTAAATTCACACTTCACCGGCTAGAACTGTGTTTATGGAACTTGATGTCTGACTTGGATGAAATCAAAACATCGTGCAATTACACCATGTGCCAATATTGCTACCAGGTATCATTTCAAGTCAATATATCAGCTTTACAGATACACAAGGTTGAAGAATGACTTAGTACCCATTTTTTGGAGGCATTTCATTTATAGTCAAACTATTTGCGAGGCATTCTGGCAAAATGAGAAGGAAAAGGGCAGAGGTCGTAGTGGAGAAAAATGCAAAGACCTAATGGGGGGGGGGGATTTTGTTTTGATTTTCAGATTTATTGATATTTGTAATCTTTGATATGTCTACTAAACATCTTTTAAAGAAATAGTGTAAAAATTGTGGAATTAAAAGTTTTCTGAAGCAATAACAATTGGCATCTTCCATTGTCACAACTACAAAACTGGAAACTTTAAAGGCCTTTTTCTAAGGACAGTACTTTAAACAGCCATAACTTGTCAACGGAATGTCTGATTGAAGTGTATCAAACAGTATCGTAAGGAGAAATTTATTCTCTTGCAAACCCTCATTTTCGACTTCTGCACTGTTCTGTCTCATTGGCCAGAACGCCTCACACTTTTGTTATGTGTTTGGCGTCTACTCACCTCTGACTCGTCATACTGGCCTTCCCTCAGTGCCTTTTGGGCCTCAAGCTCCTGGGACATGGACTCCATGGCTTCCTGCGTCTCCACCACCTGGGTGCTGAGGGCTGAGAACTCCACGCTCATACCGTCCACCTTGTCCTCTAAGGTGTTCACCTCATCCTGCACAAACGTAAACACGGTTAAGTGTTGTGGTGGAGTGTTAAGTAGGGAAGTATGTCTGCAGATACACCTCAGACAAATCTCTTTTTTTGAGGAAGTGTTGACTCTGGAGAGAGCCGGTGGTGAGAGTAAGGTCTCAACATTCCAAACAGTTTGATACAAATACAGCATGGTTTGAAGGGAAGTAGTGTGAATTACTGGTCCCTCGGTGTAGGTCAGCATGACTACCTCCCAAGGCAAAGCGGAGGGAGGTAGTCAAGCTGACCTACACCGAGGGACCAGTAATTCCAACTATTTTCCAGAAATAAACCATGCTGTATTTGTTACTCTGTTGCCTCAAAATTTCCAACTCCAAAGTGAGACATTTTTTTCTGTCCCTGTTACCTCTGAATTGTGTAATTTGCCATTCAATCCTCATTAAAAAAAAATGACTATTTTTTATTTGTTGGTTAGGATGTTTGCTTCACATAATCACTCTTGGAGGAAGAATACATTAACGAGTGCATCAAAAATTACAAAATCATAGATGTCACGTGTAACACTGACAGGGAAAAGTGGATCTCCAATAAATGGAATGACCCAGATTAACATGCACAAGAGGACTAGTGAAAGGGCTTTAGTACCTACTGACTAGAAATGAGGGCGCTATTGATTTGCAATGAGAGCACAAGTGACTTACAATGAGGGCAATAGTCACTGTATATTGGCATACAGGGCACTAGAGAATAGTGACTGGACATCAGGGCACTAGTAAATATGGACTGACAATAAAGGCACTCGTGACTGTTGACTCACACTCAGGGCACTAATGACAACATGGCGCCCAATGAGGGCACAATTGCATTCTGACTTGTAATGGCGGCACTAGTTGCTGCTGACTATCAGAACAAAAAGATAGGTTTCAATATTGGTTTTGACTAGACATCAAGGAACTGGTCTTCCATAATACGCCATCCGTACTACAGGAACAATCAACTAAGTTTTGATTCTCAGGCATGCAACAGGGAACTTAGAAAAAAAACAAGGACATTGCAAAATACACAAGATCTTTATACAGTATTTTTCAATTTGAAATGGCATTCATGAGAAGTAAAAAAGGAAGAAATCAGCGGATCCGAAGAAAAGTTGCATGCCTGGATTCTCTGGTACGAGAACTTTCAAACTTATCGTTGATTCCAGGAAATCACAACAAAATGTCTACCTGTAGGATATCCCTCTGCAGGTCTTGTCCCTTGGAGGTCTTCTTGGATGATTCCTGGGCCATCCTATCCCCTCTTGGTTCAGCGACGGTCTGCCACAGCGCGGTACCACTCAGCTCTCCGGGCAGTTGCTCCATGGCCTTCTGGGCCAGCGTGGCTGCCGTGGGGCCGGCCTTGGTCGACGGGGCCGGGGCTCCTGTCAGGGTGGCAAGGCGGCTGTCCACCGCTGTGTGGGCGCCGTGTTGCCGCGCTAGGGCCATCTTGTCCTCCGGTGTGCCCAGGAGGGCGCGCATCTCCTCGTTGGCTGCGAAGCCGCCGTACTTGGACAATCTGTGGTGGAGGTAAAACGGACATAATTAGAACGTGACATGATGCCAAAACAAACAATCTGTAAAAGTACCTTCCAAACCTTCCATTGCCATTGTAGAAGGCAAAAATCATACCAATAATGAATAATTTTTTTCATTTAATTAATATAAAAACACCGGTTTTGGCTGGTGTGTCAAAATATCTACATTTTTTACTCAATTTTGTACCAGAGTTAAAGTGAAGCTATTTACAAGTTTAGGAGAAGTCAAAACACAATACAAGGAATGACTCCACTTGTGATTTGACTTTTTAAGGACTTGATTCGCTCCAGCACTGTATGCTTTTTTTTTGCTTAATTCATCATGGAGTTCATACTATGTAAGGCTGCATCCGAATCAGCTGTCTAGAGCTAGGTCTGCGCCCATTGAAAATACGCGGGGACGCGCTGACAATAGACGTAGCCGTAGCTCTGGAAGCCAGTTTTGGAAACGGCCTAATACACGTACAGTGCATCATAGGGCTTTGAATGACCCACGTGACATGGCCTACATCTGAGTACCGGAAAGTCAGCGCTGCCATTGTAGAAGGCAAAGATTATATAGTGCCACGTGCAGTGGGTAGTAGGCAAGCCTTCAAAGCTGTGATGGATGGCAAAAACTGTGAGAAACATGTGGAGCCAACACCCTATGCTGGGTCTGCACGAATATGACAACTGCACTGGTAGTGACCTTTATGTTACGTGACGATTAGGCCCTACTTTCTAGTTTACAATGCATGACGTTTGCCTACTGCAATGGTGGCCAATCACAGGGAAACCAGATGGTCACACGGTACTCTGACGTCACACGATCAGAACCTCTACAAGTACTAAAAGATTTATCCCCTTATCATTTCTACCTCTTCTGGAGGTCCTCATCGGTCATATGCACCCCGTCGGCGTCAGTTCCTCTCAGCAGCTTGACGTCCAAGAGTTTCTCGATCGTCTCATCCCTCTCCGCCTCCGTCTCGGCCCCGCCCATCAGGGCAGCCAGGACCTTCTGGCCACTGCCGGCTGCCTCCGGGCTGTTGTCCCCTGGGGTGGGGAGGTTGGCTGCGTGACGGTAGCGGGCGAAGAAGAGGTCGTTGCAGACGGCCGAGAGCGCCTGGTGGAACTCCCGGTTGAAGCCCGACGACGTGTCGTCACGCATGTCACCTGGGGTGAAAGCAAGAGATTTCTGGATTAGGCAAACGTTTGATCAAATGGCTCCAATGAAAGCAGTTTTCTATTTTTTATACAAGTATTCCAACATAGCAGTAACTAGCCAAACTTACTTCATTTGAAAATTCAATCAGAATTATCATTTCCTACTAGCATGACGGCAAAAGCAACCTGGTGTCCTATTTGACCAGTCCACACAATTATTCTTTGGCATTCTTTGAACTTGTTGCAGCATTCATAAAGTGACAAAGAGAGTTAAAATGGATACTTTTCATATTACTGCTGCCGTGCGAACATGCTCGGTTGCATTTGCCTCATGCATAGAGCCCACAGGTTTGTGCACATCACAGTTCAATACTGGTCCCATACTCCCATTCATCCTTAGACATGATGTGCGCACAGCACCATTAACATTTTCTGCATGAAGTTCGTAGTCAAATAACAACTCCCGGCTGCATGATTTGGTGATGGATATTAAAAGCCATCTTCATAGCCGCCAGGATATAACCTCCAACGGAAAGCCTGGGTCCGCCTCAATCGCCTGCGCACCGGCTGGGCCAAGGCACGCAGCTTTCTGCACAAAATCAGAACAGATGCGAGAGTGACAGCCAGTAAACTGTTCACCACATTGCCGCTGATTGCCCGGTATTGAGCCCTCCGAATGGCAAACAGGGACTAATCGATCTCGACGATGCCATCCTTAACTGGTTGCAGACGGTGAACTTACCACTATAATGACCATGCTGTTGATCCATACGAAAGAAGATAATAATAATAATAATAATAATTGTGCTTATATAGCGCTTTCCATCATATCAACAATCTCAAAGCGCTTTACAATTATTACTCCGTTCATCAGGCCATGGGACCATGCGGCATCCGATATCAGCGCTCAATCAGTCCTCGACCCTCACAGGTACCCATTTATACTCCTGGGTGGAGAAAGGCAATTGTAGTCAAGTGTCTTGCCCAAGGGCACAAACACCATGTTCCTTGCAGGGTTCGAACCCACCCACCTTCGTACATGAGTCAAACACCGTAACCACTGGACCATGGCATTCTACGGACCATGGCGTTCTAGTTTAGACTGTCAATGCTGACAATAACTTACCAGTTTTGATGTGTGCCAGAGCATGGATGAGCACCAGCATAAAGTCGCCGACCATGTCCAGCCGCGCATGCCTGACGTACAGGATCCTGTTGGCGTCATCGTAGTGGTAGGAGTTGCGGTACGCGTTGCGGGACAGCTTGTCGTTGACGGGAATGCCTTCGGCCAGAAGCAAGGTGACCGGGTGGTGACCACAGCGCGTGGCTACCAGGCGCACCACGAAGCAGCCGAACTTGTAGATGACAAAGTTGCGGGGGCTGAGCTTGCTCAGGTCCAGGGGGACTAGCTCCGTGTCTTTGGTCCAGCCCGCGTCTTGGTCGTCAACGAACGGTTCGTCTGGAATAAAGTTGGAAATTAAACATTAGTTTTACTTTTGATGAAATTTGGGGGTAAAGCAGATTTTGTATTTATGTGCATTCTTTCTTGTATCGAAAACACAGGTTCTGAGCTTTTTTGCTTTGGGGAGTATATAGTTGAATAATATAATTTATTTTGAATTCTCTCTGTTAAAGGTGCATCTATAAGATAATTTGCTTTTTGTGTATTTTATTTTGTTTGAAGCGACAAAATTGCTCCAAATCTTAAGAAAGGTGCACAACAATTGAACTAAGTTTCAGCTCCGTGGATACTGTACATTTTGAGAAAACTGTGCACAATTATTTTGGGGGTCTTGTATATGGACTGTCTTGCTAACTCCCATGAAAACAGTGCCTGTGCACATATTTTCTTATATCACCTTCAATGACTGTTTTCTTCCAAATGATACCATTTCAGGCAGAATAATTTGACAGCGTATTTGGTACCAGTCTTATCTTCACTTTGAGCAAGGAATTTCTCGTTTCATGGTAAATTGGAAATGTTCCTATGTGCCTTTAAATTGAATTCTTTCTGAAAATAAAACCTGTGGTTTTTTTTCCTTCAAATTGCACTGGTATGTCAGCTGGGGAACCTGAAGAAACTTCATCAAGGAAGGAATATTGGAAAGAAATCATGAAATGGCAGGATATTCTAGGGAAGATTTGTAAAAACAAAAAAAGGCACATTATAAAGAAAGTAGCTAAGGGGACTCGTGACTCAATTTGTTGGGTTGTGTCCTCCTTTACCTTGTCCTCGTTTCTTAGGCGGCAGGTCGGCATCCTCCATGGTCCTCTTGATCTCCTCCAGTTTCTTGTAGAGAGGGGAAGCCATGAGTAAGGCAGCCAGGTCAGCGTCGCTTAGTGGGGCCGCTGAGGCATAGCCTGCAGGGAAGCCCCCAGCTGCGTGCTGCTGCATGCCCTCGTAGGCGAGGGCTTGAGTTGGCTCGCCGGACAGGAGATGGTCCGTGTCCACACACTCCTTCAAGATGGTCACCTGGTGAGGATGATGGGCAACAAAATGAATAGGAGTCCAGTACCTTACATATATATCAATATAACAATGACCAAAAATAAATTGCCTGGAGCAGGATTCGAACCTGCTACCTCTGAGTACCATATCAGTTCACTATCACAGTAGATGCAGTCTAGTACTGGTGGTCAACACAAGAAAAGCTAGCTCAATTTAAAGTGTGCCAGTAAAGTGTGCCATATATCAACAGTACAATGAACAAAGAAATTGACTGGAGCAGGATTCGAACCTGCTACCTCTGAGTACCATATCAGTTCACTATCACAGTAGATGCAGTCTAGTACTGGTGGTCAACACAAGAAAAGCTAGCTCAATTTAAAGTGTGCCAGTTAAGTGTGCCATATATCAAATTCAAATTCAAATTGACTTTTATTTTCACACTGACATCCTCGGTAACAATTCAGACAGAAAACAATATATATATGTATAAACAATACATTCTTCACAGACAGTATGTAATTAAGTGTAAATATTAAATGATGTCAACATAAAGGAAAAAGGTGAAGCACTGCTTTTGTACCTTTCCCTGGGACAGGACAAAACTAAAACAACTACACACGGACTAAGACAGGACAATAGGTTTAAGAGTGAGACCCTGTACAATATGTAAAATAATGACTAAGCAAAGCAGAGACGAAAAGTGAAGTATAAGTATTGATGATCAATTTTTTCAATTTTTTGGCAAATGAAACCACAGTAGTACACTCTTTTAAACCAATGTTGAGTTCATTCCAGTATATGACACCACGTTAAAATGGACTGTTTCTAAAAAAGGAAGTTCTATTTTTTCTCACAAACAGATCACCTTTCAATAGTAGAATGAATAAAGAAATTGACTGGAGCAGGATTTGATCCAAGTAAGAGTGCAGTGTTGCTTCGAATCACCAAGTTTTGTTGCACAACAATGTTGCAGGTTGTTTAGTGTTGTTTATCTTAGCAATGCCACGTTGCAATAATGCAACAAAATACATTGCCCATGAAATATTTTAACGACAACAACAAATCACTGACCTCTTCAGCTCTCATCTTTTCCTTCTCCTGCCGTAGCTTCTCATCGTGTTCCTGCTTGTTCTCCTCCTGCTGGTTGAGAAGATGCTCCTCCTTGGCCTTGCGTCGCTCCTCCCGTCTCTTCTTTAGACGATCCTTACATAGATGAAAAGCAGACAGAAATATGTTTAATGTGGTGATATAAAACAAAAAGAAATATATGTGTATTGCCTAATGTTATGATCCAAGCAGAATCTGTCTTAAGGGCAACAACTTGTACTGGCCTTGCATTTCTTAACAAAAGTAAATAATTTTGAGAATGGAATCTAAAAAGTGAATTAGAAAACCAGTAGTTATCAGGTGGGAACCAGTCATAGGTGTCACAGGTGTAAAAAGTATCCCTCTCCCCTTATTCTTTTTTTTAGATTTACCCCGTAAACCTCTCTTTCTTCTTTAAATCAACCTTTCATTAATATTCATTTCCATTGACCAATCACTTTCGCCGTTACCACAATAGAGATTTGGAATACGCGGCCCGCGTTAGCGTCATTCCATTGCTAACTGGAGCTGAGGGAACACCTTGTCTAACCGAGTTTCCCTTTCTCGTGTTTCCATCTTTCAGGTTATTATTTTATTTAATTATATTATTCACTTTTTAATAGTTGCTTCAATATGAATCAATCCTTATGTAATTGCGTTATATGTTTCGTCTTTAGGATTATGGGTCTATATATTGTCATTAAAAGATGATAATGTGGACAATGTTTTGAGGATTTTAGCACATATAGCCAATATTCATTTTTTCTTTATCCTTAGCGGACTAGAGGTATTTATATCATAAAACTGTACTTGATTACCTTGAAAAGCAGTCGTTTCAAGACTAGTGTTGTTTTATTTTCTGCTCAATTTTATGACTTTTCAAGATGGCGGCCGTAAGCAGGTTTTGGCGGGAAATTGCCGCCATCTTTCAAATCTAGCATTGAACTTGTTTGATCGTTTGCCGTATTCTTTTTTTTTTGGCTTACGTTTTAAAATACCTATGTTTAATGATTGTAATGTTGTAAATATTATTACAAACAGGGATTCCAGGAAGCTGAGGGGACACCTTGTCTTAACCCAACTTTCTCTTCCCCACATTTCCATCTTTCAGAATAAATCATCTCAGAACTGAGTCCCTGAGTCCTCTTCCAATTTTTAAAGATTCTAACTAAACCAAGGGTCACATGGACAATGATAATATTCCGGTTGGCAACCTTTTTTTTGCTAAGCACACACTTTCTGTGCTTAACAAATTCCCACGCCTATTAGCACAATGAAATATCTCGATGATTCTAGTTATGATCTTTTATAAGTGCTTACCTCTAAATCACTCTGCATGCGTACGCGGTCAGCATCCATCCTGTTCTTCATCTTAGACAAGTCTCTCTCATACTCCTCCACCATTTGATCCACCTCCTCCTTGCTGGCTCCGCTCTTCTGCAGTGCCTCCAGTTTCTCCTTCAAGTTGAAAAAAAAGTATTGATTACATCATGTCAAAATGTGGCAATACAAAAATTGAGCTAACAGTCTCTTAGATGAGTGTTAAACCCTTCAAGACCGCATTTGTGTATCGACTTGGCTCCGTACGCACAAGTACCCCCTCATTGGTTGTGGATGGTGAGTTGGGGGAGACCACTGGCACTCACGCAAAGACGCGAACAAAACAAAAATCTCAGTCGTAACTTATTAAAAACAAAGTCTTTGTCATACAGTTAGATTTCAGATTTATAGATATTTGTAATCTTTGATATGTCTACTGCGCATATTTTAAAGAAATGTTATAAAAATCGTGGAATAAAAATATTTAAAAAAAACAAAAAACAATTGGCATCTTTCATTTTCACGAGTAAAAACTCTTAATTTTAAAGGTGTTTTTCTCAGTAATTACTATTTGACATGTCGATAAATGTGAACTTTAAACAGCCCTAACTTGTCAACGGGAATGTCCGATTGAAGTGCAACAAACAGTATTGTATTAAGTTTATTCTCTTTCTGCATACCACAAGCCCTCATTTCGACCTCTGCCCAGTTCTGTCTCATTTTGCCAGAACGTCGCGCACATTTCCTGAGCACTTACCTTGTGTTTCTGTTCCTTTTCTTTGATCATCTCTTCCTTGCGCTTGTTCAGGGCGGCCAGTCGTTTCTCGTTCCTCTCCTTGTCTTTCTTCTCCTCCTCCGACAGATTCTTGTCGAAGTCGGCCAGCTTGGCGGCCAAGCGGAGCTTCTCAGCCGATTCAAAGTCTAAAAGAAAGGAGCATTCGAGAGATTCATTTAATAGTTAAACCTTCTCTCACCGTATCTTACATTCTCTCTCCCCTAAGCATCTCTCCTTGTCTGTTCTTTTTGGCTCTCAATTTTTTCATATGTCTCTTCTCTCCCATCTATCCACAATTTAGCCATCTCTCACATTTTTCCTCTTTTTTCTCTTTCTTCGCCTTCTCTTAATTAGCTTCTCTCTCTCAATTTTTGTTATGGGTTTCCATCTATCGCTACATCTCAAGCTCTGTCTTACCTTTTCTCTGTTGTAACTTCTCTTCATTTGCATATCTCTCCCCATCTTTCCTAGCAGTCGCATCTATCCACCTATAACTTCATCTCTTTTTAAGGGTTTGTCCTATTCCAAACTCATTTCTCGTTTTCTTCAGTCTCTCTTCGCTTGCCTTCCCTGTACTCTTGTCTCTCTCGGGGTTCTTCTTACCCAGCCAATCAATTGCTCTGCTTCTCACTCTTTAATGAACGTCTCTCTGTTAGCTTCACTCTCTCACTCAAATCTCTCTAAAAGGTCTCCGTCTATCCATCCACCACCCCACCTGTCACTCAGTCTTACCTCCCTTCCTTTTTCAGAGCTTCTCTTCAGTTGCTTCTCTGTCCTCTAGTCTCTCTTAGAGGCTCTGTCTACCTACCTATCACCCGATTTCGCAGGAGCTCTTTGTACTCCCCCACCTCCCGATCTCACTCAGTCTTACCTTCTGTCTCTTTCTTGAGCTTCTCTTCGTTGGCTTCTCTCTCTTTCTCCAGTCTGTGTCGGACATCTTCCAGCTCCTGGGCGGCCTTGGCGGCCTGTTCGGCGCTCACCATCTGGCTATCTTTGTCACCGCTGAGCTCCCGAAGGGCTTCAGCATATTCCTGAAGGCAAAAAGTGAAAAACCACACCGTCGAATTATGAATAGATTGTGTCAGCTGTAAGTTATCATGTTATGCTAGGAACTTAAGAGTTGGGTTCTGAACCTAAGACACGACCTTAAAAGAAATGTTCGGAGTTTCCTGTAGCCTCCCTATTTTCAGGCCAGAGATGCCAGCACACATCCAACCTACACCCTTGCACCTACAACCAATAAAGCCCCTTCCTCAACACAACACTGTACCTGGATGAGCTCAGCATTCTCTAAACCTACACCCTTCCACTGCAATAATTACCCCCTTTCTCAACCCTCCAGTCTTACCGGGTAGTTCCTCTCGTTCACGTCCAGCTTTCCATGGGTCTATTTCAGTTTTCAGCTGTCCAGCACTCCTTGCCAATCTTTGAATCCTTAACTAATCCCCCTCTCAAGCCTCACCTGGAAATGCCTCTCATTCAGCTTCCAGTATTTGAATCCCTTACCCCTTACTAGCAAAACCCCCACCCTTTCACTTCTTATATGACATGGAAATGCCTCTCCTTCACACCCTGCTTGCTGCAGATGTAGAGTCAGCCAGCACTTGCCAACCATACCCTTGCCTTCTCCAGTCCCTCCCTACCCAGGCGCGGATCCAGAGGTTTTTTTGGGGGGTCAAACCCCCTCCCCCCCCCCCCCTGCTGTGACATCCCCCAAAAAATTATACTGGTCTAATGTCCGCCTGTTCAAAATATGGTACACCATTCTGTAATGAGTGTTAATAATCGTCGAATTTGAACAGCGCCCCCTATTGAAATTGGTAAACCCCAGTTTTTGATTTTACGGAGGCCAAGTGTCTGGAGAAAAAAAACGTGTGTACATTTTCAGGCTTTTTGGCTGATGAAACCCCCCCCCTGCAAAAATTCCTGGATCCGCCCCTGCTACCTACAGTCTCAACCTGTGTGGTGTACATGTACCTCAGCTCCCAGTCGACCAGCGCCTCTTACACATCTAACCCCCTTCCCCTTGCACCCTCTTACCCCCTGCGACAGCCCTCTAATCTCACCTGATAGTGCCTCTCCTTCATTTCCAGCTTGCTGCGGGCGTACCTCAGCTCCCAGTCAGTGCCAGCGCCTCTTACACATCTAACCCCCTTTCCCTTGCACCCTCTTACCCCCTGCGACAGCCCTCTAATCTCACCTGATAGTGCCTCTCCTTCATTTCCAGCTTGCTGCGGGCGTACCTCAGCTCCCAGTCGGCCAGCGCCCCTTGCTCGATCTCCCGTTTCTCCTGGGCCATCTCCCGCTCCAGCTTGCTCAGCTCCAGCTGCTGCTGGTTCAGGAGGGCGGCCTTCCGTTGCTCCGCCTCCTCGGGGGACAGATTGTCCATCTTACTCAGGTCCGACAGCTCCCGCTCGTGGCGCTGGAGCATGGACTCGCGCCGGCCGTGGTACTTGTCGTTCAGTTTGGTCAGGGCGCCCTCGATAGCCACCTGGCGCTCGGCCGCAAACTGGGCGTCCAGATCGTGCAGCTCCTGTGCTTGCCGCTTATCCAGAACCTGATAGAGAAAATCTTTCAGCTATTCAACTCTCCTTTCAAAGGGGTGACACTACGGTACATGCATGAATCGAAATCATGTAAAATAATACAAAAAACTCCAGCAACACTGGTGTCAGACACTACCTTGTATTACGATCCAAAACCATTCTTATAGATCTGTTCATCACAAGAGCAAAAAAAATGTGCTTACAACAGCATTAGCTAAACCAGTCGTGGATTTCACAGGCATGGACATTTGGATGGTGCACGTGCATATATCCCTATGCTTGGACTGTACGTACAAAATGATGATGAAAAGTGCAGCATTCCCTATTTAGCAGAGCTACGAAAGTGCGCCAGATTTGAAGTACTACAGAGGCCAAAAATTAAATCAAGCTTTGAGACTGGTTTAAAAACCTCTGAAGTTGTTTGAACCCTTTAGGCCAACAAAAAAAGTCTCTGGTTTCTGGTATGGAGCTTGCCCTAAAAGTGGTGCGGCGACGCAGCTTTTTTGTTGTTGTTGTTTTTTTACTTTTTTTCCCCTTCAAAAGTCGGGCGATGACTGCAAATGGTGCCCAACTAAATTTAGTGTAAAATGTATTGGAGCCCAGAGAGGTCACAATATACTTGATCGTAATCCCATCTAAAAACACGTTAAAATTGTGCAGCAGCAGGATTCTAGTCAAACCAGTGAGTTTGGCGGTTTGAGACATCATCTCACATTGAAAAAAAAAACTTTTTAATTTTGCCGACCTGCATGGCTACGGCGACGCACGCGCAAACCAAAAACCAGAGACTTTTTTTTTGGCCTTAGTGATTATAGCGCCCGAAATGGCCTTGCCTATTACTCACTGTAGCGCCCGAAACCCTCCAAGCATGCTTTTATTGATTTTCAGTGAATATATGCAGTGTAATACCACAAGGTCCAGGTGGTAATGGGTTCAAGTGTTAGGACGTGACAGACGTGTGTTTCCACTCACCGCCTTGATGACCTTCTCCGTGTTCGCAGCCCCTTGCTCCTGGATGCCTTCCAGCATGGCCTGATGCTCGGCCTTCTTGACCACGGACGACTTGACCTCGGCCAGCTCCTTCTTCTGCTCCAGCAGCTCCCGTGCCATCTCCACGCCTTGCTTGTGGTTCTGCTCGGCTAGGAGCCGGCGCCGGCGCTCGGCCATCTTCTCCCGGGCTTTGAGCTGGGCCTTGGCCCGCTGGCCCTCCAGGCGGTCCTCCAGCTCTTCCAGCTCGCGGGCGTGAGACGCCAGCAGCTGTTGGGGGTTGGAGAATGTGATTAACAATTATCGTTGGAAAACAACTTTTTATTTGAATGTATGTTTGCCCTGAACAGAGCTAAAAGCCTCTCTAGGTACAGGGCTACAAGAGAAGTAAAACGATGAGTAGGTACTCGGGAAAACTGAACATAGGAGTTAACTTTCCTCTTGAGACAGGACAGATCACAGTTGTGTGTGCATGGGGGTGCACAGATGTTTGTTTTTGCCTAAAGGCACCCCTTAAAATACCCATTTCTTTTGTTCTATATAAACTTTAATAGGTAAACATCCTTTAGGGTAAAACCACACAAATATCAGATTTCAAAAAGAATACTTTATAATAAATAAGGAAATGAGTAAAAATGTTGACAAAATATCCAGAAATCTAGAAAAATCATAAAATCAAGAACAATCCTGAAATCAGGGAAAATCCAAACAATAAAAACCAGAAATCCAGAGAAATCTCCACAAAAAAATCCTGAAATCACAAACAATTCCAAGAAAAAGCCTGAAATCAAGAAAAATCCCAACAAAAAATCCTGAAATCAAGAATACCCCTAACAAAAAATCCTGAAACCAAGAAAAATCCACACCAAAAAACATGAAATCAAGAAAAATCCTGAAATCAGGAAACATCTAGATAAAAAATTCTGAAATCAAGAAAAAATCCTGACAAGAAGTCCTGAACGAAAAAAATCCTGAAATTAGGAGAAATCTCAACAAAAAATCCTGAAATCAGGAAAAATCTCGACAAATCCCATCCCTGCCTTCCTTCTTACCTGCCCAGCTTCATCCTCGGACATGTCACCCCTCCTGGCGGCCAGCTCGGCAGCCTGCTTGTTTCTCTTCTCCTTGAGCAGCTTGGTCCTCTCCCGGTTGAACCTGTTGGCTTCCTCCTCTCCCTTCTTCCGGGCCTCCTGGGCCAGCCTCTCCGACAGCTGCTCCTTGTCCTCCTTGTGTCGTTGCGTCAGGTCCTCCTGGACCCGCTGGTGCTCGCGGAGGACCGCCTGGCATGAAATGAAGGTAAAGGTACAAACTCTTGTTATAGAACATTGTTATGGTGCGTCAGAGCCCTATTCTCATAAACATCAGGGACGCCCCATCTCTCACCGTTTTCAAGAAACGTCTTAAAAACTTCTTATTCATGACATCATAGTCCTCTCTTGTACAGCGCTTTGATCTATCTTGTAAAAGCGCTTTATAAATACATTTATTATTATTATTATTATTTAATTCCATCTGATTTCAGGAACTGATTCTGCACCCAAAGGGTATAAACACAAAAAGCAAAAGGCAGTTGCTCTCTGTACATAGCTTGTTCTCTTAACTTTATAAATCAAGAGAAATATGTTCAACTCAGGTTATCAAGAGCATATGGGGGGTCTCTGATCAAGTACAACTTAAAATAACATTACTGAAAGTTTTAGACTCTATTGGCATTAAGTCAATCAACTATTTACAAAAAAAATTAAAGATCCAAGGAGGCAGAAGCAATGTTGACTCTTTCCAAGTTTTCGACAGTCAATTTGATGGTACCTGTGAACAGCACACTATGCATATTTTTCCTATAAACCTTTGAAACCATAGTTTTATGAATAAAACATCTTCCACAATCTATTTTTTTTTTTTAAGAACTGCAGAGGAGGCATGTTCCAAACTGTTGGATCAGTGGCTTTGAAGGCCTGCAACCAGCTTGCCCATTATGGTCTGTTACCGAATTCCTAATGCACAAAGTCTACCGCAGTTGTTAAAATACTTCTATATTCTAATGACGTTTTAAAACTTCTTGCAGCTAGGATCAGACTTCCGAACTTGCCAGGTCTTTAATTTTCAGATTAGTAGCATTGGCGGAAAGATACTCTGAAGGCCTTCAACCAGCTTGCTCTTTGTTGCCCCTCTCATAGAGATTTCAAAGCAGAAACTTAATCCTAATCATTAAAGTACGTCCACTTTCAAACAAAAACTTTTAAAACTCACAGATGAAGCTAAAACATCCCAGCCTACCTGCTCTTCCATGGTCAGATCAGCAGCATCGGCTGGCGACAGGCTCTGAAGGCCTTCAACCAGCTTGCCCTCGTTCATCTTCTCCCGCTGCTTCTCCTGCTCGGCCAGCAGCCTCTTGGCTGCATCCTCCTGGGCCAGCCGCCGGGCCTCCATCTTCTTGCGGTCCCGCCGGGCGTTCAGCTTGGCGTTAAGGTCCGACTCCTGACGATCCCGCTGGATTCCCAGCTCGTAGGTGATGTTCTCGTTGGAGCGACGGAGCTGGTCCATCAGCTGTTGCTGCAGCACCTGGTCGACCTCCTGGTTCTTGGAGAGCTGTGGAAGCATCAAAACGACAATTGTAGATGGTGAGCAGACATTTTTACATGTAAAGCAATGCATTAAACCATTCAAGAGTAAGTGAGCGTCTCAAAAGTGGAACGCTTCTTTTAGGAACACGATGGAAACGCGCTGTGTTCCCAGTGTGTTCTTACTGTTGTGTCGACAGTTTCAAAAATATTTGTACCCTTGATGTTAGCATGCTTTTTGCTGTGCACACTGCTGTCGTCTCCTTGAATAGACAGAGGACCTGTTCACAGGAAAACGACCGCTGGACAGCGTCGCAAAATTGGGCTCAGCAACAGAAGAAGATGAGGCTTTTCTGGAAGATCAGTTTTTGAACATGATTTCAAACAGCTTGTCCCTTTAGTCACTGTAGCGCCCGAAACCAACCAGCATATTACTCTCTGTAGTGCCCAAAACCGATCAAGCACTCAATGAATTTATGGATTCTTCAGTGACTAAACACAATGTAAAACACACACACTGGAATGAATATCCTTGTGGAGACATTTCTTTGTTCTTGTGTACTCAAATGTTAGAGTTTGAAAGTGTAGTTTCAAAATGCTCCTATTTTAACCAGAATTAATCTCCTGGGCTGAAATTCGGGCTTAATATCCCTTACATAAAGAACTTCGATTTGCGACCAATCGACACACCTTGGAAATTCCTACTTTTTGAGTGAAATCCATATATCTATTTCGTGATAACCTTGTGGAGACGTCTTCACCTATAGAAATTGCCCTGTGGAGATGTATACAGTCTTTTGTTCCCTATTGTGCACATGTCTCCACAGGGTACCGTGTACCAGATCACTGTAGTACAGATGCTAGTGGGTTTAAAGGAAACAATAAAGGGACTCACGTTCTCCAGGATATCTCGGTGACCCTTCTTCAGTTCCTTGTTGTAATCCTCATCCACCTGCTTGTCAATCTCCTTGAGCTGCTCGGCCTCCTCTGCTTCCAGCCGAGACTCCAGGGCCTCTACCTCCTTGCGCTGTCGCTCCTGGAGCCCCTTGATGGCCTCGGGATCGGCCGAGTCGCCCAGCTGATGGAGAAGGGGAAAGAAAAGAGAAGACGACGTAAGTGGCTTGATATATTAAAACGAATAAAACTGCTGCAAACTGCTTGCTAGTAATAAACGGGATTGATCTGAAATATACAAATTTAAAAAAATTTGATGGCCTTAAGTTTCGATCTTAGCAGAACTTCTGTCAAACCCTTTGACAAAGACGCTGCCAGGAACAAAGTGGATCCAAACCTAGGAACCTATTTCCAGGCCTCTTTTTGCAGGCAATTTTTTTTTGCTCAGATAATACTTGCCACAGGAAATTATCGTGTCCATGCAACAAGGTCGTATCTCTTAAAATGGGCCGTACATGAAACACGAGTTTCAGAATGTCAAAAGATGGCATCTCACTTCAAATAACCCGGATGTACACACAAAGTCAATGGACGTCCAGATACGACCGTGTTGCACGGAGCTTATTCGCGCGAGATACGACTTTGTTGCAGAATGAAGTAACGTCCCTGTTGCACTGACGCGACGTTGTTAAGGAACTAGTTGGACGAGTGCAGTTTGTGCAAAGTTAACATGAATACAGGTTTTCAAGCAGACCCAGGTGAAAAAAGTAGAACAGTTGGATCAAAATTCCCCCCCCCCCCCCAAAAAAAAGACAAACGTAGGACTTCTGTTAATCGTTAGGTTAATCTTACCTGCAAAGGTGTGAGTGTACCTGTTTAATATTATACTCAATAATATTGAAGACATCCTTGTTTTGATATTTAATTAAACACTTTAATTCTAGTTATCTCACATGATCCCAGAAATACTCAAACCTCAACCAATGGTAACATGTAATGCATGTTAATCATTGGGTTAATATTACCTGCAAGGTGTGAGTGTACCTGCTTCACATTATATTCAATAGTATTCAAAATACTTTTTCATTTAATTTTAACACTTTAATTCTAGTCGTCTCACCTGACTCCAGAAATACTCAAACCTCAACCAATGGTAACATGTAATGCACGTTAATCATTGGGTTAATATTACCTGCAAGGTGTGAGTCTACCTGCTTTACATTATATTCAATAGTATTGGAGATATCCTTGTTTTGTCATTTAATTAAATACTTTTAGTTGTCTCACCTGACCCCAGAAATGCTCAAACCTCAACCAATGGTAACATGTAATGTATGTTAATCATTGGGTTAATATTACCTGCAAGGTGTGGGTGAACCTGTTCTACATTCTATTCAATAGTATTAAAGACATCCTTGTTTTGTCACTTAACTAAATACTTTAAGTTGTTTCACATGACCCCAGAAATACTCAAACCTCAACCAATGGTAACATGTAATGCAGGTTAATCATTGGGTTAAAATTACCTGCAAGGTGTGAGTCTACCTGTTTAACATTATACTCAATAATATTGAAGACATCCTTGTTTTGATATTTAATTACACACTTTAATTCTAGTTGTCTCACATGACCCCAGAAATACTCAAACCTGAACCAATGGTAACATGTAATGCATGTTAATCATTGGGTTAATATTACCTGCAAGGTGTGAGTGAACCTGTTCTACATTCTATTCAATAGTATTCATAAATACCCAAGACAGTTTACGCATTCCTATTGGTCGAGAGCCCGTCACGTGGCCGGTCTTAAACGGATGGTAAAGACATGGCTAGCTGGTCTTAAACACTTTTCCAGTGTCACAATAAAATGTAGACTCCTAAGTACAAAAGGTACTTTTGAGAGCTGTTTTTCAGGTCCTGTTTTGACCCGAACGTGCAATTTGTGTAAAAGTCGTCGTTGGGGGCAGCAAACAAAACATAGTAAATCGTAGTGACGTAATAAACAGGACTCCCGATGCAGCGTAGTATAAACAAGTTCTTTAATCATTGGGTTAATATTACCTGCAAGGTGTGAGAGTACCTGTTTCACATTATATGACAAGAAACACAATAAAGGGGGCCACTTTACATCTGTTACGTTTTAGCAGTTTTTCCGATGGTTTTAATTTTTTGGACAGTACCTGCAACCATGCACCCAAAAAGTTTTTGAAATGTGAATGGACATGTTTGTAGGCTTATAGGCCTTATGTCAATGTAACGTGTTGAATCATTTCTTTCTAACTTTTTAAAATCTAACTTTTTTAAAATTACCCTTAAATTTCCACCCAAAATAGACGGACAAAGTTAGCTAAGTTTCCGTCAATATTTGATGGAAATTTGAGGATAATGTCAAAAAGCAATATAAATAATCAATTCAAATTATCTTTAGCAAAAGGCTGCATGTCCATTCATGTGTTGAAATTCTGCTTTGGTGGTTTCAGGAATTTAACAAAAAATCACAACCATTGGAAAAACTGCTAACATGACAGTAACAATTGTGTTTCTTGGTCCCCCCCCCACCACCCCTTGGGTACGCCACTGTCTCCAAGGGCCCACAAACACAACAGTATGGCTTTTCAAAGCCATTTCAGCACCACATTGCCGTTAGATTCACCACAACCGGCCATAAACAAAATAATGTTTTGTTTCCAAACCTGTTCCGTTGCGGCATCTAATAGTGATGGCTGTTTGTTTATGGCAAATGTTTGGGATTTGGAAAGAAAAGAAAATGTACATGATATGAAAAAGAGACGATGGTTCAATAGCAAGAAATATATGCAATAAAACGAAGTTAGCCTACATGGTTTGGGCAGACAAAAATGGTACATGATATGAAAATGAGACAATATGATGGTCTGACAAACAAAATTGATCACGTGCGAAGTGAATGCTGGAGCTTAAATTTCAGGAGATAAAACCAAGCAGGAAACACTTTCACAACAAACTGAGGAATATAATCCTTCAAGAATTTCCTTTGAAAGTATAAAGGCAGGGTTCGTTCCTAGAGCGGACAAGAAGGCAAACACGAATGTGTCACTTCACGAGAAGAAAAAACCTCTGTACTGATGACGTCAGAGTTTGTTTACAAGTGTGCTTTCTTACAGGGCCTCAACGGTTCGTAGCTCCATAGAAAAGCACCCAAGTATTAAACAAAGTGTAACATCATCAGCACAGAGGCTTATTCAATCTGCAGACTGGCCAAAACTGGATCACGTTTCAATGCTGGAAAATGTCAGTTTAAACACTCCTTAATTACGATGTTTTTATTCAGAGGGTTAATACTAATTTCTCTAGTGTGACTGCCTATTCATTTATTCACTAAAGTGAAACATGGTGTTGCCTTTTTTCTACTTACAAATACAAGAAAATCTCATTTTTTGAAGAAATAAAGAGATCATTACATTATCAAACTCCTCAACACTCAACGGTCAAATATAGGGGTTAAAAAAAAAAAATTAGTTTCACTGGAAAAGATCACACATAGACATGTTTAACTCCAAACCTGTGAATTTCCGTCAAATCTGGACGTCTGGAAGTCACCAGCATCGTGTTGCGTAGACTGATTTTGTGGCACATGAAAGAGTGGGAATGAAGTAATGAAGATGCAATGAGACGTGAATATTCATTAGCATGAAATGTAGGCAACTCTTTTTGAATTATTCATGCTGTAATGATTTGAATTCGTGACAACGAAACATGGAGATGAGCATTCATATGAATTATGCATATACTAAATATGACTATGTAAATGTTGAGATGAAGATGAATATCTATTCATAATGACTATGATCATGATGAATGCAAATGCAAGTATGAATATGTATTTATGTAGATGAGGGGAGGAATTTACATTTACAGAAATGACTATGAACTAATACATACATGATTGGTATGCAAAGGACACCATGTGCCCCCAAATGTCTCACATCTTTTGGTATTAAGTGTCCAATGTTCAAACAAATTGTTTTCAAAGGGAATATATTCAACATTTGCTTTTGCTGTAATTTTCAAAATTGGATGGATTTGGGGTAAGTATTTTATAGCAAATTATTGCTACACTGCCCTATTTAAAGTTTTGTGTTCATAATCATAGATGCTGAAAAAAAAAAAAAAAGGCTGTTCTCGTAATGGTTCCAGGAAACTAAGCCTAGCTGGCTTGCACACCGTTCACCGATGTGTAACTGATTGCAGACAAAATGTAAATGTGGACTAACTAAATTTGGTAAATTGGGGGCAGCATGTGAAAAAAGGCAGTTTTCTTCCAATGATTGTCAGCCGACCATCGTTGGAAATTGATACAAAAATTCCACTTTTCTTGAAAATGACAGCGCACCAGGTGCCATGATTTCACAGAATGCTTGATACTAATATTCCCTTACAGTCCAGTAAGTTATTTCATAATAATTTGGTAGTTTTGCTTTTTGATGTTTGGAAATGTTGTATATAACCTTTAAAGTTTTAAACCTGCAATGAGTTGGAACAAGTATTCAATTTTCAGACATTTCATATTGCACAAAGAGACGTCAGACCTTTTTGGGGTTCACAGTGTCAATCGAAAAGTGCACTGATGACCATGTGTTTATTTCAGTTGTACAAAATGGAACTATAAATACAGTAGATATTGCTATATCCTACACAGTGGTGTTCAGTGAAGATTCTCCAATGTACATGTAGCAACTGTTTGATATGGTGATTTCAGTTGCCAATGCGCAGTATACTTGTACGTGTACTTTAAGTACGGAAGTTAAAGGGGATGTTGGTATAGCTGAATGTTCATTATAACGAAGTATCGCTCTTCTGTATTTCAAAAACCAACAATTGTGCCTCTAGTTACTCACAGCGTCCAGCTGTTCCTGGTGCGTCTGCTTCAGCTTGCGTATTTTCTTGCGTCTCTTCTCGGCCATTCTCTGCTTCATGTTGGCTGTGAGTTGATTGCGTCGTTTGGACGTCTTGTCCTGGAGTGTCTTCTCCATGTCCTCCTGGTCCTGGATGATGTCCTTGGTTGACTCGGCCGTCAGGACGCCGGTCACGGCCAGATTTTCCTGGGTGGAAGAGAGAATATGCGAAGGACGAGAGATTGACTTGAGATTGACTTGACAAAAGTTTGCAATGATTTGTATTTGGCTTGTGACAAACTTGTGATTTGACTTGTGATTAATTAGTGATTGACTTGTGATTGACTTGTGATTGACTTGTGATTGATTTGCAATTGACTTGTGATTGACTTGTGATTGATAAGTGATTAAGTTTTTCTGACACTGGTACTTGGTACTTGGTTGGTCGTTCTCCTCAGGACTTCCACAAGGGAGTATAACTAGGAGGCCAGAAACACCAAGGCAAACCCCTTCTCTTAGCGGTAAGTGTTACTGGGTTCTTTTACGTGCGTTAGGCCTTATGCAACACACGGGACCTCCGGCTTAATGTCCCATCCGAAGGACAAAGCAATAATGGTTAAGTGCCTTGATTAAGGGCACAAGTGTCCGGGCCCGGGTTCGAACCCACGCCACTGTTGCCTCTGAAACACCAGAGCATGAGATCGGTGCTCTTAACCGCTAGGCCATGACACTCCACTGTGACTGACTCGTGATTTGACTTGTAACAACTCAATTACAACTATCTCTTTTCCTCAGTGGCCAGATCACAGATCTGCATGGCCTGTGCCTTGTGAATGTCTTGTATAACTGATTGTTTTTCTAGGGCTGGATAGCTCAGTTGGTAGAGCACTGGAAAGGTTATCTGGAGGTTGCAGGTTCAAGCCCCGCTCTAGTCGATTTCTTTGTTCAACTTTTCAATTGATTGTTTTTCTGACGGACTTGTCACTGATCTGTGATGGGCTTTGATTTGGCTTGTTATGACCAAACGGCATCTGATAATTTTAACTTACGATGGCCGCGGTCAGGTTCTGAGACATCTTGTGCTGCTGCTCTGAAGCCAGTTCACGGTTCTGCTTGGCCTGGGCCTTGGCCCTGGCCAGGGCCTCCTCCGCCAGGATCACGTCCATCTCCAGCTCCTGGTCCTTCAAGACGTTGGCGGCGTCCGAGCTGTCGTCTTGGGTCAGGGTGATGCCTGCCTCTCTGGCCTAGTGAGGGGGAGGGACGGTTTAATTGTGTGGTCAGTGAAGTATTTCACCCTAGAAATCTTCAAGCTGCTCTGCGTGTTTCCAATGCAGTTTACTTTTCAAAGCTGACCCATACTACCTTGGATATTTATCAAATGTTCAAATTAAGGATTTTGAAAACAGCTGAAGTAAGTTGCCAACATGGACACAACTATCAAGTGGAAGTGTTTTTGCATTCCAATTTTGATGCCAATACAACTTGTAAGTACTTACAGCGGGGCATTAAATAATATTCATAACAGAGATGAAATTGGCATATGGCGAAAAAATCGGAAAATAGGCAGACCAAAATACATGTCCGAAATCTGGGCCACGCTGCAGTAACACACATGTACATGCATGTACATTTTGTACAATACAATTCATGCCCAATTTCCGGACACCAACTCCTGCTTTATTTTGATTCAAACAAAATTTTACCATGAAAAAAAAATGGTCCGAGTTTTCATTGCATAAAACGCCTGAATTACGGTTAGAGTAATGGAGTCATCAATAAAGAAGTTCACTTCTTACTTGAGAAAGTCGAGGGAAAAGTCCGAAAGACAAGGCACCGTTCATGGTGCTTCAATCATGTCCATTCAACCACACAACTGCACTACTCCACTTGCATTCATACGTGGGGGAAAATCAGGCATTATCGTCTTTCTCTTCCAACAAATGCCAGTGAAATGTTTCGCTAATGCTCTCTTCGCTATCCTCGAGATAATCATCACGATTTTTAAAGCATTGCATTTTGTACAACTAAATCTATATCTGAAACCTCCGAAAATCGCACAACATAATGATTTTATCCACTGGATCGACCGGCCATGTGCTAGCGGACGGTACGGTGCGGTACGTACGCTGGTACCATTGCATATTCGCACGCACGTGCGACACAGTGATTTTTCCATGTCACCTGTCAATGTTTGACCTTTTGTCCAGCCGGAGAAGGCTCCGATCAGTGTTATGCCCTGTGTTTCTACCGTTGAAACACTCCAAAAACGACTGGTGAAAGAGATTAAAACTAAGTTTGCGATGATTTTAACGTGCCATTTCCATCGACTTTTCATCGACTTTTCTTCAAATTATGATTGAAATAAAATTGACATTTTGTGAAAAAAATCGTTACAAAATCAAAATTTTGTTGGACACACTGTAAAAAAATTGGAAATTTCGTTGGAAAATTCAAAAAGTCGGATTTTCTGATTAAAATCGGAAAAGTTTCATCTCTGTCATAAGCCCCCCTCCCCTTTTGAAATGTGATTTCATCAAAGAAATACAGTGAAGTATGGTGTGCACAGCAGTGTTGTAAGATCCAAAACGACCCCTTGTTCATAAACATCACACTGAGCTTAAGTCATAGTGTTTGAAAACTGGCCAGTCCTCCGAAAAGTCTACCGACTCAGAATTCTGCCGACAGACTCAGAATTCTGCCGACAGTCTCAGACTCGAGATACAACCCACGAGCAAAGTACTACATTGCATTATATTGTATTTATTTACTGATAAATCCATGAAAACAAAGAGTGCACCGAGATCTCGGGCGGTACAGGGAGTAACAGGCAGGGCGGTTTGAGGCAGAACAGTGACTGATGGTTTATATGCTACACAATTTTCCAGCCTGTTATGATATTGCACATGCTTTACTGAGTCTTTACTGAATATATTAGGAGCCTTAAACCAGGGATAATGACTTCAGTGACCGTAGCACCCACCTCCTGCTGATGCCTGCTCTTCATGGCAGCCTCAGCGGCCTGTCTCTTCTGGGCCAGCCTCCGTCTCAGCTCCTCCACCTGCCGCTGCTTGGATGCGTCAAACTTGTCCAGGGCCCGGCTCATCTCCTTCTCGTGGGCGGCCATGATGGTGTCGATCTCTTGCTGTGTCTCGGCGCCTTCCAGCTTGCCGGCCAGCTTGGCTGACAGGTCCGAGATGAGCTGCTGGCGCTTCTTGTCCTGTGGCGGAAGATGGGGAAAGGGGCAAAGAAGGCAGATGGAGTGATGTTCAGGCAATTTAAGCTATAAACTAGGGAGGGGTTTGCAGGTGCACCATGTGAAGCAACTACTTCTAAAAACAAAGTTTGAAAGTTGAACAAAGAAATTGACTGAAGCGGAATTTGAACCTGCAATCTCAGCATCTGCATCTCCTAATCTGGCACTCCACCAACTGAGCTATCCAGCCCTATGTTCTTCAATATCTTTGTTCAAGGGGCGCTAGACAGGAGCCATAACTTGTATATGCCATGTAGCCAGGAATCACAACCAAAGTCATGATGCTGTTCTAAAGAGCCCTCATATGGTGTATCCACAAAACTTTGGTGTATTCCAAAGCTATACTCTCCACCTTGCAAACTCTGATTGTACAAACGAGTATATGTAGTGGGAACTGATTTAGGTTGATAACAGAGAGGCAAAGACTAGCAACTATATCACCGTAAAATGTCTCCCTGAGAGGGGGACAACACATGCTACCGTACATGACATTTCGACTAGTGACCAAAATTTGGCGGAGTGAAATAATTTTGCGCTCAGGATAATTTTTGCTTAGCAAAAAGTATGTGCTAAACATATCATCACAATTAGAAATTGATCATGAAATTGGTCTCAGGTTAAGCATCTGATCTAAGCAAAATTCTTTTTACTGACCAATTTTTTTTTTAAGCTTGGCTTATTTGTGCTTAGCATGCACAAAATATGCTCAGCACAAAGTACGTGATCAGTGTACTTTTCTTGCTTAGCATGAAAAGTACAAGCATCTTACCTGTTCCGTCATCAAGCTATCAATCTCCTTCTCCTCCGTCTTGCGTAGCTCCTTGTCGAGCTCCAGTCTCTCGCTGTTCTGCCTCCTCAGCATGTTGTCAGCCGCGCTGGCCCCCTTGCCACCACCGAGCCTGGCCCCTGGGCCTGAGGCTAGCCCAGCCTGTTCCAGCATCTCGGGGCTGAGGGGGATCTTGCCCGAGTTGAGACGCTCCAGGAGAACCTGCAGAGCCTCCATGAGCTCGTGCTCCCGGGAGGAGGCACCTGGGAGTGATTCAGAGACTAATTTAACACACTGTATTACATTGTATTACATTGTACTGCATTGTATCACATTGAAAATGAAGTGAAACGGGGGACTTTTTTTCTAAGATTAAATTATTCAAATGTTGTATCGCATCGGGCCTTTTTTTTTGGTAGGGACGTGCTCACCGGTGAAATTGTACTGCCTGTTGGAGTTGACAATGGTGGTGGAGTCACCGCTCGCCTGGTACCCTTCACGCTCGGCACGCTTGGCCCGTTCCTTTTCGATCTTCTCCAGCTTGGACATGTCCAGGCTGAGCAGGAGACCCTAGAGTAAAATAAAAACCGAAAAGGCTCTCTTGAATGCAAAAAAAAATGAAATCTTGAATTTCAAAGTCCAAAATAAAAATTACCATAAAAACATTCCCAAAATGTCCCAGAAGACGGTACAGTGATTATGAACTCAAAAATGTTTGTTTCCCTTTGAGTTATTCCTCAACTCTGTTACAAATATCGGAATAAAAAATGTTTGATATTCTTCCTGGGTATAAATGAAAATGGCAGGGCAACTTTGTCTTAGCTGAAGAATGTTTAAACAAACGCCAAAAATGCTTGGACTTAAACAAAATTAATTAAAAATAACAAATATAATTGAAGAAATTCTAACACAATCTATTTGACTTCTATTTGTTTTTGGGGTCTTTTAAAAGTTAGAAAATCTTGTGCTTCCTTGTGTTTTTCTGTTGAAGCGAACGGAAAAAAAAATTCTCCTTACAATCCTGTTTGTTGCACAATTGGATATTCCGTTGACAAGTTATGGTTGTTTAAAGCTCCCCTTTTTTTCGACATGTCAAAAAAGAAAACCTCTGAGAAAATTACCTTTAAAGTTTTGTAGTAGTGAAAATGTAAGATGCAAATTGCTTTTAATTGGAAAACACTTTTATTCCACGATTTTTATTTTTATGCTGTTTCTTTAAGACATGTGTAGCAGACATAGCAATGATTACAAATTTCAATAAATGTTAAAATAACAAACAAAAAAAGTTGCCCAATTCAGGGTTTTTTTTTGCATTTTCCTCCACTATGGTCTGTGCCCAGTTCCAACTCATTGTACCAGAATGCTTCACATAGTGGGTTCTCATGAATGAAAGGTTTGCGGAAACACCATGTGGGAATAATTTCTCAAACTAAGAGAATGGTTCTGAAAAGAACCAGAGGTATAAACTCGACGTTCTGGTCAGTATGCTGTGACCAATCTTCAGGAGAGTGCCTTAACTGTATGGCCAAGTAAAAAAACATGTTTAGCGTCCTCGCCTGCTTCCCTTTTGGAGGCCGCCTGCTTTATTCTTTTTTTTTCAAACCGAAAAAAAAAAGATTGATTTTAAAGAGCGACATCATTTTGGCCTCTTTGTCTATTACATCTTGCCCATATTAAGCTGGTATGTCATTTCCTGAGTCCAAAGGCGGCCATTTACAAAAAAATAAGAGTATGTGGGTTCGTTTATCCCAAATTCTGTCCCACGATTCTCTGACTTGTTGGCCCCTCGTCCCTTAAACACACCCATCCTACCTTGAGTCCGTCGGTCTGTTGAGACATCCGTTCATAGAACCCTCTCAGATCCTCCTGCTGTCTGGCCAGTTGCTGGGACAGATACAGCGTCTGGTCCTCCAGCTTGTCAAACAACGTCCGCACGTTGAAGTCCTCCAGTTCCGCCTTCTCGCCAGTCTTCAGCGGGGCGGACTCAGCGCCCTCAACCACGCGAGGACCCATCAGCATCAGTGATTCCCTGGGTTGAAAAGTTTCATGGTTATCAATTATTGAATTTCATGAGATTTCTAAGCAGAAATCTTATTCAGTATACTTATCTGCTAAGCAAATATAAGCTGAGTACCAGTCGTTAGCAATGTACATTATGTGATATTTTAGCCGGAAACCTGTTTTTGGTAAGCAAATAATTTGTTGTGCATAGTCGATTTCTGTGCTAACAGCAACAAGATGTTGGCCCCAGGTTTCTTGTTTTTCAGGAATGGTTTCAGGAATGGTTAAGCTCAGAATAAGACAAAAATGTTTTGTCGGTTAAAAACTCACTTCATTATTGGATTTTGTATGGTGGTCCTGAAGGAAAATAACCAGCCGTGACTTTTTTTGTGACGTTGTGGAATTTTTGCGACTACCAGTAGTCATGAAATTGTTCAGGCAACGATACACATTTTTTTCGCGACGTGACGCAAAGAATTTTTTTTATGACATGCGACGAGCTCGGCATTCAACGATAAACGTTACTCTCCAAGCTACTGAACAAAATTTTCGCAACAAAATTCATGGCTGGTCGTGCAAAAAATTCAGGACGTCATGAAAAATGTCACGTCTAGTCATGAAAGAAGTTACAACGTCGAGAAAAATTTCACGACTGGTTATGTCCTTTCAAGGCCACCAACATAATTTTGTATGAACACTGTATACTCAGTGCTTTCTGAGGGCTGGTGAGAATTTTTTTTCTTTCTAGCTTTTCCTGATGGAACTTGAAGCTAAAACCTCGCGACTATTAGTGTAGATGTCTCACTGAGTGTGCCTGGTTGATTTAGCAGTGGGAACTGCAAGCAATCTTTTGTTATGATGGCCTTTTTTTTGGCAGGAGATGAAAAATCAATGCTCGGTTTTGAAAACTTACTTGTCGTGTTCTTGGTATTGCAGGTAGGGCGGGATTCGCGGGGGCGCACCCAGGGCCCGGTAGCGCGGCTTCCACATCTTGAGCGGGTAGATGCCGGCGCTGCGAGGGCGCCAGACAATGACCGCGATGACGAGCATGATGATGCAGGCACCCAAGAAGGCCAGCATGCCTGGAGAAAAAAAATGGTGAAACAAAATTACATTAAAAACCCTCCTCAATGCTTCAAAATCTACCAGATAGTTTTGGAGTATTGAAGACAGTAGAATGCCCCCATGTTTCCTTTTGGATCTCGTCTTTTGGGTTCCTGGGCAGTTTGAGATTTGAAAATGTTGCAAGAAAAACTGCTAATTTCCCACAAGTCATGGGTACATGATCTGGTTCACGGTGCCCTGTGGAGACATGTGCATAATAGGGAACAAAAGATTGTATGGGTCTCCACAGGACAATTTCTGGACTCGAACCCATAACCCTGCAGATTTACCCATAGACCACAAATGTTAATGCTGAAGACAACGAGGCCACGGCACTCCACAATTTGATGATGGAAAAGTTTGCAGACACTTGGGAGAAGTTTGCAGATATGCAACGTGAAGCAACTAACTCTTACAAACAACCAGCTCTAAGAAGAATCCGAGTAAGTAACTGAGTGGGTAAGTTCTGACCGTCGTCAGGAGGAAAGACAAAATCAACTCACCGATGATGAGACCCCAGTCGGGCTCCTCGTTCATGGCCTCCTGCTTCTTGACGCTCTGCAGGTTGAGGTTGGCCGGGGAGGACGGCTGAATGGACGACCGCGTGGTGTCGCAGGCCGAGCCGGCCGGCTGGACCGACACGATGACCTCCCACTGGGGCTCCTGCGCGTCGGCGAAGACGTACTGGCCGGACTCCGTGAAGACGTGGGCGAAGGAGGAGATGGCCACCTCGGTGCTCTCCACGTAGAAGCGCAGGTCCCGGAACTCGCTGTAGTCGTAGGTGGGGTTGCTGTTGAAGAGGTGGTCCTTCTGGTAGACCGGGTAGTTGCTGAGGGTGCGGTTGACGGGGTCCAGGGTCACGCGGAAGATCAGCATGTCCTCCAGGGCCAGGCAGATGATGGGGTTGGGGATGCCGGGGACCGTGACGGTCCCGGCGGATTGGAGGAGACGACGCCGGCTGCCCGAGGTGACGTTGAAATCGGAGAGGGTGGTGGATATGACGGTGGTGGATTCGTCAGTGTCTGCAGCAGCAAGGGGGAAAAAAGCATTTTATTCACTATGAACAAAAAAATGGCACATGTACAATATCAGACCTGCACATGAATTGTACTGTGTGATTTCCGACATTTTAATGCTAAACATTTTGGGATTCATAGTAATCTTAAGTAGGTTGTTTATATTCATTCCTTCTAAAATTGAAATCAAGGATTCTTAATGAAAGTGCAAGGGCAATGTAGCTCTGAAGCCCAAAAAGCCAAAAAGGGGAAAGAGAGACAATAAAGAAAACATCAGATTCCCAGAAATTCCCAGGAAAACCAACAAAATCGGACGACCCAATCTACTTGTCGCCCTGGCCGGGATACTTACCCCAGTCACAGAGGTGGAAGGCAAGGAAAGTACCCTTGTTGAGACATGTATCAAATACAAGGTTCGACCTTAACCTTTTTTTTTCACTAGCCAGCCGGGCTACTGAAACAGAATCTTAACTAGCCCGCTGCATTTTCACTAGCCCGCATGCTTTTGTTTTATAGAGTTGTTCATAAACAACAGAGTGCGTACATGTAAAACGTGCATCCTGAGGCAATCTTGTCAGTGTTTTAAATAAACAGATCTAATAACGTAACACTAAACAGAGTATACAATTATATAAATTGATACAGCTTTGCTTTCTGAATGTAATGATATGTTTCTTCCTGTCCTTTCATCTTTGCCGTATCCCAATAATTGTTGACTCGCCAGCTGGGCTCCTTAAGGAATTAGCCCACCGCTGTTTAGAGTAGCATTTGGCTAACGGGCTACCGCGAAAATCGCACCCTGGAGTAATATTGAACACAAGGGCCAACCCTTGTTATAAAAAAATATTGCATTGTCATTTGTTTTGCACTTTTCAAATACCACGCTCATATTTAAAAATACGATTATTCTCTGCTGGCAGGTAACGTAAATCAGGTGAGTTCTGTTATTTACCAAAAATGAGTTCTTCCAAGTCGGACATGTCTTTGACGATGTGGCCCATGGCCCCACTGGAATCGAAGGAGCAAATCTGGATGCTCTTGGTTCCCGAGGTGTGTACGCTGGGACCGATCACGTTAGGTACGGGCTGGACACAGAGAAAATGAAATAAGGAAAAGAATCTTAAATAAGACTCAAGTTGTCAATGGCCCATATGTAAAACTCTACTCTACTATGCATGAACAAAACAGCATGGATTTCCTCAGTTTCAGAGGTATGCAAGCTTCCAGTGACAATTTTAGGTGCAGGCTGAATGGAGCATGTCCTCCAGGGCCAGACAGATGATAGGGTTGGAGAGCAAAAAGACACATTTTCGGATATAAGCGATTAAAGGTTTTATATAAGTTTTTGCACAAACATACATACAAAAACATTAATCCAGGTCACTTTCTTCTTGACTTGGGTACAAAGTGCCGTGAAGAATAAAAAAAACCTTGCAGATTCTTTCTCTTACCTTAGTGACTACAGCTCCTGATCCGTCGTTGGCGGTGCTAGTGACCACCAGCTGGCCCGAGGCTGTCAGGCTTCCCTCCACGGTGGGTTTGGTCTGCTCACAGCTCGTATCGCAGATCTCCTCGGGCGCTGTGTACTTGTTACATGTGCACCTGGTATCAACAAAAGACATCAATATGAATACACAAAATAATAACTTGCAGGGTTCTACCTTAACACTTTTTTTCACTAGCCAGCTGGGCTACTGAAACAGACTCTTAACTAGCCAGCGGGCACTTTTACTGGCCAGCACGTTATTCTTTTCATGATGATTCACCACAAAAGTTTGGAACAGTTCAAAACTTCCATAGCCCCTCCATGAATACCCAAGGAAGATGACGGATAACCACAGAGGTACTCCCAAAACCGTGGATATCTGTAGCTCCACACCGTAAATGTGTGACTGGGGCTTTTTGGACTTGACATCAGCTCTCTTACCTTCCCAGATCCACGTCAAACGTGCCGCCGTCGCTGCCGCACATGGGCGTGCAGTCAAACGTGTCGGGGTCCACGCACTCGCGTCCGCTGGCGTCGCGGGCCTGGCTGAGGTCGCAGCGCTGGTCCACCAAGGGCTGGCAGTCGCCGGCGCTGTTGCTGTTGCTCTCGGGCGCGTCCACCTCGTTGTAGTAGATGTAGCCGGACCAGCAGACGCAGGAGCCGCTGGTGGTCTGGAAGGAGCGGTACTTGCCGTCGCACTCGCAGGTAGCGCTCCCTGGAGGGAAAGGAACGTTAAAATCACAAAGATAAGATTTGAAGTTTTGGATGGTGAGAAGATGAAGTTTATGGTTCCAACATGAGGCAAATCTCTTTTGTGAGTTTGTGAGGTTCTGAGAATAGATAGGATTAAAATGGTCCACAGGAACATGTATTTTGTCTGTAATTCCATAAACAACAATAATCTTCAGGTTTTCAGATTGTCACAGTAAATGAATGTGCCTTATTTGACAGATTTGTCAACACTTACTACAATAATTGTTCCTTCTGGATTTTATACATACTGCTGGTAAGTTTCTCAAAACGAGGCGACATTTACAGGAAAAAAAACCCTTATTTTTCTTCTGTTCAATTCTTTTATGTATTTTTTCTTTTATATGCCAAAGAACAAGCATGTCAAAATAAGCGATAATTGTTATAGGCTAAATAGCTTTTTAAAATGAGCAAATAATAAGGAACGCAGCACTCTGATTATCAGTCCGGACTGGATCCTGCCAGTCGGCCGAGTAAGCTTGGAGGTCAAGCTGTCAAGACATCTGCACTAGTGAACAGGAGGTCGTCGGTTCTAATCCCACCAAGGAAGCTGCAATTTGTTCTCACAAGTTCTCTCATACCAGTGTTGTAGACAAGTACTTTTGCCGAGTACCGAGTACTTGGGTTGCAGAGTATGAGTACGAGTATGTGTACTTTGAGTACGAGTACTTGTATTTCCGAATACAGCATTGGGTACACTGTGTTTGTTAATCACTTGTGATTAACAAGTACAAGTGCGAGTGCAAGTACGAGCACAAGTACGAGTACAAGAACTCTAAAAAAGTACTCGAGTAATACTCGAGTATAACAACACCGAATCATACAGCAACACCGAACCATACAGTACTACAACACTGAATCATACAGCACTGAGAGTACAGAGCTCATGAACTTTCATCAGAGAGGGGCAAAACCAACAAACAAATTACATCTTCTTGATGCAAAATCCATCAAATTCAACTTCTGACTAGCACTCATCAACAAAGACACTAATGAATTGGGGAACCGCCAACATAGGGCTGGACAGCTCAGATGGTAGAGCACCGGTACGGTGTTCCGGAGGTCGCAGGTTCAAACCCCGCTCCAGACAACTGCTTTGTTCACGTTTCAAATTACAAGTCGATTTTCAAAACAAATGAAAGCAGCCAATTTGACGTTACCTTCTTGGGCGGAGGCCGAGCTGCCGCAGGGCCGGCAAGCCTTCTGGCCCAGCATGTTGTTGAAGGTGTCGGGCTGGCATGGCTGGCATTGGTCCTCCATGATGGCCTTGACGATGTTACCGTACTTGCCGGCCGGGCAGGGGGTGGGTGAGCCGGAGCCGGCTGGGCAGTAGTAGCCGATGGGGCAGGGGTAGTCCTCCGGGTTTCCAGTACCTATTTTAACAAAATACAAAATGGGGAATCAGGATGACTTAATGGCACTTTCCTTGTCTTCCACCGCGGTGTCCTAGGTTCAAGCAATAGTGGCCCTCTATATACTCAGCATTTAAAAGTGTATTACCTAAAAATATTTTCATTATACCTTCAGGGCAACAGTAGTTCTCTATTTAACACTGCTATCTGACCTTTAGGGAAATAGTAGCCCTATATTGAATACTGCTATCTCATCTTCAGGGCAATAGAAGCCCTTTATATAATATTACTATACCTCATACATATTCATGATCGAGATCCGAACGTTCACTGGTCAATTCAACATCACGTGCCAGATGTTATTCTTGCTGTTTACCAAGCGCGCGCGCGAGGATTCACGCACATTGTAAATACGCATGCGTAGTAGACTGTCGCATGGGTTACCCGTGCGACAGTCTACTACGCATGCGCTTTACAGAGCAATCGAGGAACTGTCGCACGGGTGCAGTACGCACGCGCGAACATCGCACAGGAGAGATGCATGGTTGCACGGTTCGCGTAAATGTTAATTTCCAGAGCTCAATGATGCCGTACTGGAGAAAATGTATAGACCGTGTAAAGATGTCTCCTGTACAAAAGAAAGTTGTACACATTGCAAACAACTGTATTTACAACTGTAGTAACTGTATTATATTGCAAACGAACCGAACTAGTAATTGAAGTTGAATCTTTTGGTGAGCTGTACAAGTTTCCCCAAATTTTGTTTGAGGGAAATTAATTTTGTTTTAGGGCAATTAATTCGGCAACTGAATATGTATGAAGTATAGTAAAACAAATATAACATGGTTTATTTCGGGTGGACAGTCGATATTAGCTCCCCTCGGTATTGGAAGTTGACAAACTAGTTACCTCAGCTTCGCCTCGGGAACTAGTTTGTCAACTTCCAATACCTCGGGGAGCGAATATCGACTGTCCACCCTCAAACCATGTTATATTTGTATACTGCTATCTCACCCTCCGGGGCAATAGTAGCCCTGTATTTAATACCGTTATCTCACCTTCAGGGCAATAGTAGCCCTCTATACACTCCGAGCACCAGAACCTCTCGGTGTGATTACCAAACGTCCCCGCTGGGCACAGGCTGCAGCTCTCATCTGACGAGCTCCTCAGACCGGCGTGGTTGACCGCCCGGCTACCCAGGGGACACTCCAAGGGAACCTCGCTACCCTCGGGGCAGTACTGAGGGTAGAAGCACTGGGTATAGGCGCTGGAGCCTAGGGGGCAGTAGTAGCCCCCGGGGCAGATTGGGGGGTCTCCAGTCACGCCCTCGCAGTAGTGGCCTGGCCTGCAGGTGACCTCAATGGCTGCACCTGTTTATTGGGGAAAGGGAGGGCTTACATTATGATGGATTTGTACAGCGGAACGTCGCTATTATGAACATTGCGGGATCCACAGAAATTGTTCGTAATAGCGATGGTTTGGAATAGCGATTTTAAGCTGCTGGTGCTCCAGTACTCACTTTTCAATAAATAGCACCCTTCATAACTTCACCCTGCACGCCCTGGTAGTTACTGAAAGATGACTTTGAACACGTGCCTACTACTGAATTATGTAATTACACAGTTTTTGAGCTTACTATCTACAACAATCGGTGGCTTTCTCCGTCTATTCCTTGGGAAAAAAACTGGGACTTATCACTCTTCTGTTGACATTTTTCAATAACAATGTTCGGTACGCTTTGTACACAAAAATCAGGGGGCAAAGGACGACATTCGGTATGGCCGAATGTTCGATATAGGGGTGTTCGCTCAGTACGTTCCACTGTACTGACTTAAGTTGATTTGTTAAATTGATTCAGATAATCAAGAGCAGCTAATGTAACTCAATTAGATCATTTTCATTCTGTAAGTTGATTTCTGACTTATGACTGACTTGTGATTATCTGTGATCAACTTGTGACTGACTTATGAATGGCTCTATTATAGCTCTGCATCAAACCTTAGTATACCTTCAGGACACCCATAGACTTATGACCGACTTATGATTATCTGAGATTGACTTATGACTGACTTATGATTGACTCTATTATAACTCTGCATCCCATCCAACGCATACCTTCTGGACACTCGTAGGTCGGTCGGCAGGGTATCCCGTGCACGTTGATGGTGTCGTTGGGGCAGTAGTAGCCCGGCGTACATAGGGGGCAGTCTTCGTTGCTCACACGGCCCGTCTCGGTGCTCATGCGTCCGCCGGAGCAGGGCTGGGGCTCGGTGGTGCCTTCCTCGCAGTAATGGCCCTCATAGCACGGCAGGTAAGTGGTGTTTGTCATTCCTGTAGGAATACCACAAGAAGGTTTAGGTTTGAAAGGGAGTCATCTCAATACTAATCCCTTGTAAAATGCAGAAAAAAATATATTTCCCATGATTTGCTCGTAACATGATGAGTCCGCTATATAACTATGAACCGACTTGTAACGGCCTCTGAAGAAAGGAAATTGTTTAATGTTTGCCATTTCTATAAAACTATGTTTGGGTGAAACAGGAATAAAGGAATCACTTATGTAATGATCCCGCACTCAATGATTTGTTTTTTATTTCCATGGATGGGCACATTATATATGCGTTGGATGCAGATTTCTTCATCAACTTGTGATGGTCATAGTAACACCACATTCTCATAGACATTGTCATTCACTGTCATTCAAAATCCAAATATTTCTTTTGAATTGAGATAAATTAAATATTAGTTTTTGTCCTTCACCGACGTCTAAGCACTATTCACTCAGTGTGTTACCAGAGTGAAAGTTGGAAAAAAATCACTTGGGTTAGACTCAAACCCACGACCTCCTGCTTTCTAGTGCAGATGTGTTACCACTCGACCACCGAGCTTGCGTGATTGGTTGGCTGGTTACATCACCCCCGACATCAATTCCATCTTATGAATAGTTTTATTGCGGTACCCACTGCTACATCAGATTCCAAACAGCAAACCGATCCCGCAAGGAGGAGGAGAAGGAGAAAGCAGAAGGTCTTGGGTTCGAGTCCCAACCAAGTGATTTTTTTTCCAATTTTACTAAGGAGGTAATACACTGAGTATACAGTGTTTATACTGTGTTAACTTTGCTGCATTCTGAATAAAGATGGTTTTCGTAACATGTTTTCAAGGCAGTTTTCAAAAGCTTTTAAAACCATTCAATGGTCTCTTTATTCAATTTTTAATTAAATTTAAAAAAAGCAAAGAATTTCTTGGGCCTAAATTTCCCAATGGTTCCACGTACCTAGCTCATTGCAGTAGTAGCCGGCCTTGCATTTGAAGCAGTCTTCGCGACTCTCGGCACTTACGACGTCCCGATAGTGGTACAAGGGGCACTCCACCGGGCCGATGCCTTCCTCACAGTAGTGACCCAGCGGGCAGGGGTACAACACAGGGTCACCTAGGGGGGCAATGAAACCATTTTAAGATTAGTTCAACTCCAAATAACAAAATACATTTTAAAATGTAGACAGAAAAAAAAAATTCACAATCAGTTACTATAAACTTCAGATTTGCCCCTCCAACGATATTTGCTTCAAGAATTTTTCGTTCACTTTTTAAAAAATATTGAACCGAATATTCAACCGAATAAGTATGACCAAAAAATTGGAAACATTCAAAAAATGCACTCCGGCCAACCCTATATCGCTGGAAAAAAAAGATGAATATAATTTTTGGCACTGTGAATTTTTGAAAGTTGAACACATTTCAACGCTGTGGAATTTAGCACTGAATTTTTCCCCGACGTCAAATTCGCTACGCCTTTGCATTCACATGAAGTGTACAAACCGGCCTTTAATATAGGGTAGGGTGTACATTTTTTACTCAGGGGATTGTAACTTACCCTCCAAGCAATGCTTCCCGGCCGGGCACGGCGCGCAGTCCTCCACCCTGCTCCCAAACTCGTCCGGTCGCCAGGTGTTATTCTTGCAGGGTTTGGGGTCCTCAATCCCTGCCGGGCAGTAGTGGCCCGGCGGGCAAGGCCCGGCGCAGGTGGTGTTGGGCGGGCACTGGGCCTCGTCAAAGTTGTCCACGGCCGGTAAGGAGCCGTCCGGTGTGAATTCGAAGCTTGCGCTCAGGCAGAAGTAGCCCTCCGAGCAGTTGCCCTGGAGCTGACCACCACTGTGGAATGATAATCAGAAAAGGTATAGTAGTTTGTTTCATACGATTGTCTGACTACATACGTAACCTGCTCCCACAAAACCGGGATAAAGTTGACAAACGTTTGTTTGTTTTTTAGGTTTAGGCATTTTCAAATTCCTGAGGTCTTCAGCTTTAAACGATACAAAATGTTCAAGGGTACCGTGGCCCTATCACCACTGGGAGAAGGATTACGCGATAGAAGCCTGACAACCAAATTATGCCAAGAACAAGCGTATTTAAGTGCTTTTTGTATAATTTTTTTCTTTACTCGAGCGACCAAAAACACACTTCTGCTCATGCATACTGGAATTTGTATCCTTGTGATGACATTTCTTTGTTCTCGTGTACTAAAGTTTTCGAGTTGCAAGTACAGTTTCAAAATGCTCTTATTTTAACCAGAATTAATTTCCTTGGCTGAAATTTGGACTTAATATCCCTTTTCTAAAACTCTACCATTTGCGACGGATCAACATATCTTGGAAATTGCTAGTTTTTGAGTAAAATCCATATATCTATTTCGTGAAAAGCTTGTGGAGACGTAATTCATCTATAGAAATTACCCTGTGGAGACGCATACAATCTTTTGTTCCCTATTGTGTGCATGTCTCCAGAGGGCACGGTGTATCAGATTAATGTATTATATTCACATTTTGGGAGATTGTAGATTCATAGTCACTGATTCAGAAAAACTCAAAACCTCAAAATGGTCAGTTCTACCCCAAAGTGACTTCTCGTGCCCTTTGTGCAAAAACAACTTCTACAACTTTGTCCGTTTTATTTTTTTGGGGGGGGGGCAGGTCTCATGTATTAAGAGAATTATGCAATATTCAATTTGACAATACAATGTGTGTTTACGGCCATGCAGAAACTGTTAATAATCTGAACTCCCCAGGTATTTTATTCATCCAACCCTCCTTAAACCACTAGTCCTCTGGGAACTCCAATTTCTGTTGTACACTGTGTGTCACATTTAGTTATGGGTTCATGCAAACTGCACACAAATATAGCTCAGGGCTAGATTTTAATACTAGTGAAATGGCGCCCTCAAGCCAATGCTGCCTCTTCATGGAAAGTACAAGTTTACTCACCGGCAGTACATTCCAGAGAGGCAAGGCAGGCACTCATACTTCTCCTTCAGGCCTTCGTCTGTGTCGTATGTGAAGGTGCCATTGGGACATGGTATGGGGTATCTCGTTGCTGTACCACAATGGGAAAAAAAGCCACGGTAATACCAACATTAAAACCTCAATAATGCAGTGTACTTTGCCTTTTGCTTTTGATTTTGGTTAAAGTGGGAAGAGGAGACAACTGTCTTTGTCCGTCTTTATATCAATTAAAATGCACCTCAGTTAGTTTCCTTTTGTGGTTCAAATGTTGAAACAGGGAGTTTCTGAAACTGCTACCCAAAAAAATATAACACAATTATTATCAAATCCGATCATTCTTAATAAATTATCAGAGTTAGCAGGTTTTTTTGGAAGTGCGATTAATGTCCATCCCAGCTGTTTTAATAATAATAAATTTAAGATGCACATATAAAAAAATAGGATGTTGTCGCTGTTTATTGATAGTGACATTTATTTTTTTATGTCTTGTGCCATATTTGCATATTCATCGTTTTTTATCGATCAGGCAATTCTATTGGTCCATTGAAAAAAAAAGTGAGGTCAGCGACCATGTCAGAGTTCAATTATTTGAACTCTGTAGCGACGTCCCCAGCGTCCTTCAGCGGCTGGTCGCTGGCGCGTCAGCGACAACTATATACCGTGTGTAGGCTGATAACACATCAATTTTCCAGATACGTGACCATCGTGCGACGAACTATAAACCGGCCTTTACGCTGTAATTTCTTCACATTGTCTTCTCTCTACAGGTTTCTTCAAGCTTGCAGGCTACAGTGCCTGGGGCGCTTTTAAGGAATCCTTGGTTTCATTACCAGAAATGATTAATAAATCGTAACAACAAAGGGTGCAATTGCAAACTTACTCTTATCACATTTAAAAAATTGGCAGTTGGTCTTACCGGCTGGGCAGTAGTGGAAAGCAGGGCACGGCTTGGGATCCGGGAACAAGGCGCTCTCACAGTAGAATCCAGCCTGGCAATCGATGCAGGAATCCCTCCTCATGTTGGGCTGATAGGTGCCCACGGGGCAGGGGCTGGGAACCGCCGAGCCGTTCAGGCAGTAGTGGCCGATAGGACACTCGTAGGCCGCCGGGGTCGGGTAGATGGTGGAGTCGTTGGCTGGGCAGTAGAAGCCGGCGTCGCAGGGACCGGTGGGATCCGTCTGGCCGTCGTCCTCGCAGTAGTAGCCTCCGGGGCAGGGCGAGCAGTCGCCAACCGAGGAACCGCCTGGATTTGGGGGAAGATACGAAATAGTTTGGAGATAAGTTTTTCAAAATGTCAGTCTATGTGTACAGTCCACTCTATCTTTGGTATTTTGTTGTGCTCCTCAAAATTAAATCAAGTCATCACAAGTCGTTACAAATCATCACAGATTATCACAAGTAAATCACAGATCACACTGCAAGCCTCGTCTCAAGTCAACTGACTACAGCTATTGAAATGATCTGTGACCACGATCACAAGTTGTTACAAATCATCACAGATTATCGTAAGTCAATCACATATCACACTGCGAACCTCATCGCAAGTCAACTGACTAGCAATTGAATTGAACTGTGACCACGATCACAAGACTTTACAAATCAAAACAGATTATCACAAGTCAATCACAGATCACACTGCAAAGCCAAGCCTCAAGTCAACTGACTAGCTATTCAAACAAACTGCGACCAAGACAAGTCAATCCTTCTTCCTATAGTTTTGACGTACATGTATGAACATTAAATATCTTTGTTTCGATAACTGTAGAAGTTAAAAAAAATTATCTCTTAATTCAGTGAAGTGCAAACGCTCAGGTATTCTAGTCAGTGAAAAACCGGTTGAAAAAAATCAGTTGTGCAAACTCCTGAACACTCTCCTCACCTTCAACTCTGCGGACTGTGCCAACCGGGCAGGGTGTCGGGGCTGGGGTCCCTTCCTCACAGTAGTAGCCTTCCGGGCATAGACCGTTCATGGGATAATCAATGGTTGCCACTGGTATCTCCGTCAAGGCTGCGCCCTCGCAGTAATAACCCGCACTGCAGAGACCTGGATTGTTATGAAAATACGAGAAACAATGGACATATTATACAATTTGGTTTATATCTTTAAGACCAAAGATAAATTTAATATGACTTGAAATAGACAAAATTGCGGGTAACACTATGTGGAAAGAAATCTCTTCTTGGAAGAAGTGTGGTTCTGAAAAGAACCAGTTGGTTGAGAGCAGAACTCGACGTTTCGAATAGTGCGCTCTGATAAATTTCTTCACAAAAATTGAAATGAATATTAACAAAAAGTTAGTGTCGGCACTTGAAAAAAATGAATACTAAATAATAATTCTTATTGGTTGACAGCCCTTCACATGGGTGGTTTTAAACTGCCATTTAAACACGGGTCAGCGATGTTTAAACTAGTCCCGCAATGCTGCACTCCATGGGACATGTGTGCAGTATTCGCCGCGAGACCTTCACATCTGGGTGCTTGAGAACCACTGATATATGATTTTCATAGTAATAATGAGATGTGGAGCAAACCACGATTGCGTGACACACACAACAGAAGTGGCCTGAACATAGATTAAAATTGTTGAACAAAACATCGTCGGAATTTCGTCAAATTTTCAACTGAAGTTTTTGCCGGGTCTTTTTCACCAACCAGGCCCCTAAGCGGTTTAATTCGGACATTTAAAACTGCTCGACCACACTGTTATTCCCTTATTTACCACAACAATGCTGCGGAGTATCTCATCAGTATCATCCCCCCACCCTACTCAAACAGCACCCACCGAACTCAGCTCCAGTGAGCTCATGATGCTTCACCCACCTCGGACCTCCACTCTATGGGGTGACAGATGTTGCAGCAGCCCACCCGGTTATGTGTGTGGAACCAACTCCCTCTGGCTATCATCCATCTCCATCCATCACAACATTTACATACAAACACCTGTACAAACTGTACCAAACAGCACACACACAATCCTAACTTAACTTGACTTTCTCCTCTGCTTTTTTTTTAGGCAGATACCGGCGCTTTACAAATGTTCTTTATTATTATTATTATTTAAAACAAAAAGTTACACTGACAGACCGATTTCTTACCGGTGGGATAGCTGTTCCCTGGTCCCTCGCAGTACTTGCCGGGGGTGCAGTCGGTGCAGTCTTCCTCTCTCCGCAGTGAGGTGATGTTGTTGAAGGTTCCTGCCGGGCAGGGGATGGGTAAGGGCTCACCCTCTACGCAGTAGTAACCTGGGCAAGAAGCAACCATGCAAACATTATTCATAACAAAGTATTTTTTGAACACAAAACAAGTATGCAGTTCTTACTATAATTTCCAGCGCCTTGAGTACCTAATTGTTGGTAGATACGTGCGCTATATAAGACTCCATTATTATTATTATTATTATACCACTGGAACCAGTCAAGTACACGGCACGGATATACCGCATGCTACGCGTCAGTGTGCAACGCGTAGTAAACTGATGATATTTCAGACTCATTTATGGTAATTTATTCAATCTTGTATAACTAGATTTAAGATGAATTTCTGAGTGTAATGTGTGCCATTTGTCTGAGTTTCAAAGCAGGATTAGCTGCAGATACAAGGCCTTCATCAGAGGCTGCCGTTGGTTTACTACTTTTTGGTAACATTTCCCACAACTCGTGGTATGCCTACATGTACACCATGCAAAACAATGAAAAGGTCAATAACAGTTACGGATGGCTAAAACATATGTGATGCAATCAAGCTACATGAGTCGTTTGTCGGGAATTTTCATTTGGAGAAACAGGCTAAAAGAGGGCCACTTCATTACATCACTTCATCACATCTGTTGGTGTTCTGACTTCCATAACTTTTGAACTAAAGGTGGTATCAGCATGCGGTTTTCACAGCAGTAATGCTGAGATTGTGCTCTTTTCAAATCTGTAATAAAAAAAATTTGACCGGAGTTGACAAATGACTCATTTAGCTTGATCGCAATCCATATACATACACATATCCATTCGGATGCAGTAACCTCTCTACTTCTGCTGTTCGAACATGGAAAATGACATCATTACTGCGACCTGAAAATATTGCCTATACTTTTATCTTCCAATTTTACCTGTCTGGCACTCCGACGGAGCAGTCATATTGACCATGTCGCACATCTTGCCGTCGGGGCACAGCGTACAGTTAGCCCGTCCCTGCTCGCTCTGGTAGGTGCCCACGGGGCAGCCTATCTCACCCAGTGTGCCCTCGGGGCAGTAGTGGCCTGCCGGGCAGGGGTAGCCCATGCCGGAGCCCTCGGTCGGGGTCGGGGTGGTGCTGCCTCCGGTACACACGTAGCTAGGGATGGCAGAAACAAATTTACACTTGAATTTTGAAGAAAAAAAATTGATGGAATTTAAAAAAAAATCAGGGAAACTGACTAGATCCACTTTTTTGTAAATATTAGGTAGGGCAAAGAAATAGACTCAAGCACGATTTGAATTTGCAAACTAGAAATGTAATTTTAGGCATTTTCCAACAATAATGAAGTTTCATTCTCAGAATGGGAATTGAAATGAGCTTTGGCTCCTCTCAAAACCACACTTCTTCCAATGGGCTCCGGTAAGGTAAGAAAGGGAGAGTTGGGGGAGACCGCTAGGAGAGACATTCGGATGCAATGCCAACAACGGCCGACGCTATACGAAGACGATATGGCTCTGTGTATATTCAGAATATAATTAGTCAAGCTATGCAAACGCAATGTGTACCATCCACCAGGTTCTTGAAAGTCATCAAAGAGCGCCCTCTTTGTCGGCGCACGGAGCCTAGTCACCTCACACGGTGTACATATGTATCCCCCACTTAATGCATTACAAAATTTGTTTTCTAAAAAGATGAACTTTTCATTTTAAAACAAGTACATTCTTGGAATTGCATCAAGCTAATAAACAAATGGAAAAAAATACAAAACAAAAAATGAAGTAACGTTGACAATCTTGCAACTTCCACGCGGGACTTGAACCCAGTTCCAAGTTTCAAAGAGGCAAGTGAAGACAGCCTGTTTGCATGCTTACCCTGCTGCGCAGTTCGGCGCCGTGTCGACCTTCACGAAGCCCTGCAGGTTGCAATAGCGCCCTCGCGGGCAGTCTTCGCAGCCGTCCACCGAGGTGACCCGCGTGTTGGTGGAGAAGGTGCCCGGCGGGCAGGGCTCTGGGTAGGCCGTGCCGTTGAGGCAGTAGTAGCCGATGGGGCAGACGTCGTTGCCGGTGAAAGTCGTGTTGTTGTCGGGATCCACCTAGAAGAGAGTGGCAGATCGAAATGTCAACGAAATTGAACCAGTGGACTTCACTCACTTTCCTAGTACATCAGTACATAATAATAATAATAATAGTGGATATTTATAAAGCGCACGTATCCACCAGGACTGGTGCTCAAGGCGCTACATCATTATTACCCCTGCTCATTGGGCCCATAAAACATTCCAAATACCATCTCAGCTCCTTGGGGAGTATACAGCTCGATGCAGCCTGTTAGGCGCAAGGAAGCTAATTCAATCACAATAACCATCTCTGCCCTCACAGGTACCCATTTACTCCTGGGTGGAGAGAAGCAATGAGTGACAAAGTGCCTTGCCGAAGGGCACACGCACCATGACCCGAACCCACAACCTTGCAGCTTTACCCGCAGACCACGAATCAGTGCCCTTAACCACGAGGCCACAGTACTCCACATCAGTCCCTGATTCCGTGGGTTTTCCCTAGAATATCATTCTGGGGTTTTCCTCCCACCACAACAACTGTAATTTCCTTCCACAATCTTCTACCAAGGGACCCCACTTGGAAAAAAGTCAAGAGACTTTCGTGGGCTTTCCCTGTCAATTGCTGAATAATTACAAACAACCTGTGATGGTCTTGTAATAGCCTTGTGATGAACTCAACTACATCACTGCTTAACTTAAAGAACACTGTATACTTGGTGTGGTACTTTTACAGTTTTACACCAGGAACTAAACCAAATTCTTACCATGTCGTCGTAAGGTGTCGGGCTGGACGCCCCACCGGTGCAATAGTACCCAGCGTAGCACTCCTCTGTGGGTTCCAGCAGGGCCGGCGTCCCGCAGTAGGAGCCCTCGGGGCACTGCACGCAATCCTCCACGGCATTGTACCCGCCGGTCTCGCCGAAGGTGCCCGGCGGGCAGGGGTTAGTGGAACCCTCTCTGGTGCCAGGGGGACAGTAGTAGCCCTGGGGGCAGTTGGCGGGGGTGACCACGGGCCCAACTGGAAAAAAATGGAGGAAATAACGTCAGACAATGACAATGTAACCAGTTTAGGCAATGTAACCTGCTCAAAACATTTTTATGCTGAACACCATCAACAGAAAATAATTGTTTTGCAAAAAGAGCAAGTCAACTTCATTGAAGGAAGATTGCAGGGAAGCTGTTCAGAATCCTGCAACTTATACCAGATACAATGTCCGCAACTTGTACGGAACTTGGTTATCGTGTAGTTTAGGACCCCATTTCATGTAAGAGAACGAAAAGACAATTTTTATGTTTTGGGGTTTTACCTAAACAGTTACCAGTGGGAAAAGTAACATTATATGATTTAGTTCGCTAAAATACCAAATTGAATATCAGCAGGCCAAATGTTTTTTATTCATGAGCAAAATTTGGGGGTAAAATAATGACAGCGCCTGATTCGCACGTCTCTAAGTGCTAAAAACAGGTTAAGAAAGTTGCATTTTCTTCCAAAGTAGGCCTACTAATCAAAGTCACAAAAACCTAGAGTTAATCAAAATAGAAAAGACTGCTTGGGGCTGCAAAAGTCATTTTTTGGAAATTTGACAGTTATTTGCAAAAGTCCTTTTTGAACGGAACTAGTAAAACAGGGGGGTGTCCTAAACTACGCAATTTCCAAGAACTTGTCCGGAACTCGGCCCGGATATGAATTGAGACGGGCCCTTAGGGGGTTGCACTCTCACCTTCGTAAGGGTCGCAGTAGGATCCGCCGGGGCAGATGTCACATGACCCTTGAGCCAGCTGTCCCTGGTACGTCCCGTTGTCGCACAGCGTGGGCTCCCATGATCCCTCGGGGCAGGCGTAGCCTCGGGGGCACTTCAGGTCCGTGGGGGTCCCGATGGTCTGGCCGCCGGGGCAGTAGTAGCCCACTGCACATTTGTCGTCGGGTTCCCTGTTCCCTTCGCCTGAAAGAGTATTTCGTATTCAAGACAGAAATTAAGTTTAGTGGAAAATGTTATCACGAGTATTATTGAACAAATTTTTGCAAATAATCAAAATGGTTATTTTGAGCACTTCAGGTCATCATATACAGCATTTTAGAAAAAAAAAAATATCTGTATCTGTATGGCTAGGTTGCAGAGACCTATTCAGGCATTAGTGCAATGGAGTATAGGTACTAACTGGGAGTTATGTCTATTATTAGAGACAGGTGAATGAAGTACGTGAGAGGTATGAGACCCGTTATGTAGCACCTTATAAGGGTTTACAAGGTGCTTCGGCGCATATTGCTGCCACTGCCAGAAAAACTAGGGCAAACCACTTCTCTTAGCGATAAGTGTTACTGGGTTCTTTAACGTGCATTACACAACACATGGGACCTACGGCTTTACGTCCCGTCCGAAGGACGAAGCAATAATGGTAAAGTGCCTTGCTCAAGAGCATAAGCACCATGTCGAACACTATAACTATTGGACCACAGCACCCCACAACCATTGGACCACAGCACCCCACACAATGTGGAGAGAAACATGCAGTTGTCCATTTACTGCTTCGAGTGACTTTGTAATTTTCAGAGAAAAATCATTTTACATCACTCTTTTTTTAATACGAAAGATATGAAGAGAGTAGCACAGGCCCAATTTTTTTTTATGGAACATTTTATGACCCTACCTTCGCAGTAGTATCCTGCAGTGCAGTTCTCACAGTTCTGTAGTCCCGTGTTCATCTCGGTTCGGCTGAAGGTGCCTTCGGGGCAAGGGGTGGGCACGGCTGTACCCACCTCGCAGTAGTGGCCGGCCAGGCAGACGTACTGGTCAGGCACGGCGCTGGTGTGGTTACACCAGAAGCCTGCTGTGCAGTTGCCTTTGTGTGGTCAGAGAGAATGACGGAGAGGTTGTAAGCAAGTCATCGGAAGTCATCACAAGTCATCATAAGTTAACATAATAAAAAAATAGTCATGCTTGTTATACTTAGGTAACTTAACTCAATCACAAGTCAATCTTAGACAAGCGCAAGTCAATCACAAGTTGTCACAAGTCAGTCAAAGTCAATCACAAATCAATCACAAATCAATCACAAGTTAGTCAAAAGTCAATCACAAGTCAGTCACAAGTCAGTCACAAATCAATCACAAGTTAGTCACAAGTCAATCACAAGTCAATTACAAGTGAACTACTGCCCACCCTTTTAAACTAACACTAACAAATATGAGGTCAGCACTTTGAAACAAATATAGAGTAAAATCTCGATAAGTCAAACCTCAAGGGAACAGGTTCAAAACTTGACTTAAGCAGAGTTTTGAGTTAAGCAGGGTTGTATATATCATTGTTATACTACTGAAGGCAATGGATCTGTTTGACTTAACCGTTGTTTTGGGTTATCAGAGTTTGACTTATCGAGATTTCACTGTATTGCCCTCTCCAGCAGTCAATATTTCCATCTATTCTACCAACCTGTTGGTTCCTCCAGGCCTGGCGTCTCGCAGTACATCCCACCACGGCAGTTGACTGGAGCCGGGGAACCCCTGGGGCAGTAGTAGCCTGGGCCGCACAGCCCACCGGTGCTCATGTCAAAGGAGGGGCAGACACAGTCATAGAACGGGTGACAGGTGTCGTTGGGGTACGCATACCTGAAATGAAAGGCATACATGTACATACAGAGGATAATATAATGTTTAGGAGCCTGTTACATGTAGATGAAGACAGTATGAAAACCATTATAAAAACTGTCTGTACTTTTGAGCAAAGAATCTGGTATTTTTGCTGAAATTGTGAAAACTACCTGAATCCTCCATAATGAAAAACAAATAGAAAAACGATAATTTATTCTTTGAAAATAAACACAATCGGGACAAAAATCTTTGTAAATTAATCATGGCTCTAAGGTATATGGTCATAAATGTACCACACTACTGCTAAATAGGGACCTTTGAGATTTACTCTCCCCCCCCCCCCCAAGATGGTGGATTTTCCAAGATGGCAGATGGATTCTTCCGTTTTCTCAACTCTTTTGCGGATACAAAATGTTGTCCAAAGGAGCCAAAAACCTTTCTACATTATTTACAATATTGTTGGAAACAAATGAAAAGATAGCATATTAACAATGTATTTTGCAAAAAATATATTACAAATGTAAGAATTGAAAAGAAAAAAGGCAAGCAGGAAACAGGAAGCGGCCGGGGACGAGAAACTGGTTAATATTTAAACTTGGCCTAAATGCATCTTCAAAACTCAACTGAAACCATTTGAATCAGTCCTAAAAACTAGTCAGCAGCAGGATTTGAATCCCTCCCAACCTGAGCAGAGGGAACAGAGAAACTCACCCTGGAGTCGGCACGGACACCAGCTCTCCTTCGTCAAACGGTCTCTGCTTGTCCGACCCTCCGCTGCAGTAGAATCCTGGATCGCACTGGCCGGAGGGATTGATCAACCCGGTTGACTCGCAGTACCAGCCCGGCGGGCAGTACTTGCAGCTGGTCAGATTACCCTGGCCTGAATGGGAATAAAAAGAGAGAAACTGTCAATTGAACTGACGTCCATTTTACAAATTTGTATTAACCCATTAGCACATGTGCTACATTGTATTTATTTCCTGTTGATGCCATTAATCCAGTGTACTCGGGCGGTTTGGGGCGATAGAGGGATTAACAGGCAGGGCAGTTCAGGGTGGTGCAGGGACTATTTATTGAGTTGTGATCACAGGCACTGCCAGACCAATTTGCGCAGGGAGGTAGCCACAAAAATTGTAAACAGAAGAAAGTGTTTATTGATGCAACTAGAACATTTTTGGCCACAATTTTTGGGCTATCGGGGAGTTGGAATGTGATCCAGTCAAATAAAAATACCCACTGTTTGGTGAAAATCTGAAATCCAACGCACAATTCGTCACCGTTTTCATGAAGAGCCACATATGTTGATTTTGAAGAAAAAGCGTTTTCGAGATAATCGCAAAAGAAGTTTCTCATATTTTAAAACTGCAAATAATACCACTTTGCAACAACTTTGTGAAGCAAGGAAACTATCAAGCTATTCTGTGTGAGCTGAATTTTTTACATGAACCCGGTAATAAGACTTAATTCAGCAGTTAATTGGTGGAAATTAATTAGTAAAGATATGTGGCTCTTCGTGAAAACGCAAATCTCATTTGACCTACGTTTACGTATTTCCGTGCAATGGGTTTTGTACGCGTTCAAAGGGCCAAAATGTATGTGGCTCTTCGTGAAAACGCAAAGTTCATTTATCGAGATTTTGGCCCCTTGCAACATTAATGTAACTTGGAAATTAATAATGTTTTGCTTACAGAAACATGTCAAAATGGTTAAGTACATTGTTTTAAAGCAGGATATTGAAAAAAATCAAAATAGATAATTTTTGACATATGTGGCTCTTCGTGAAAACGGTGACGAATTGTCATGCAAAAGTAACTGCTAGATCTGCAAAACTGCCTGTTCAACAGAGTGGCTGACCTCAGAATTCTGAATATTTTAGACTTTTCACACAACCTGTTATTTCTAGATGAAGGGTCTCAGGATGTGTAACTCATATTGCAACATATTTAAAGATCCCATACATGCTCACGGCTTGAGGAAATTCTGGCCGTAGGATCTAACTACAACTTACCTGTAGCGTTGTTGTATGTGCCCAGGGGACATGGGTACTGGTCACTGTATTCTGTGCCGGCCGGGCAGTAGTGGCCGGACGGGCAGTCGGACGGAACCACCGTGATATTCTCACAGTATTTGCCTGAAACGGAGAGATGGAAATATTATAAGGAAATTGAAAATCAATAAGACACATGACCAAATTATGAACTTACATGTACTGGTATCTCAGTGAACTTTTGTTGTTTTGACACTTGCATTTTCAATCCAGTGGTCCCTAGATCAAATTGTGCAAATTCAGCTTATCTGGAATACAGAAACATAAGTCACAGGTTCGAATCCAGCTTGGGACTAGAATGGCAACCCTGTGGACTTGATTTACATCAAACACATCAAGAATAAAAAATTGGTAATTCCCTTATTCATATCGTAATTTCAGGAACTCATAACCAGTGGTCCTTAGTTCAGATCCACCCTGTCATGACAGCAAACACTGCGGTCCTTGGTTCATATTGAGCCTTATCAAGAATACCAAACCAGTGGTCCCTGGTTCAGACCCAGCCTAATCAGAAATAACAAACCGGTGGTACCTCGTTCAAAGCTAGCTTTGGACTGCCAAACCTGTGGCCCTGTTTCAAATGTAGCTCGCCAACAAAGCCACAAAAAAGGGCTCTGGTTCAAATCCAGCTAGTCATGAATACCAAACCAGTGGTCCCTGGTTCGGATCCAACCTTATTTTGACTGCCAATCCAGTCGTCCTCGGTTCAGCTTCAAAATCAGGTTTAAATCAGACTTGTCAAAAATACCAAACAAGCGGTCCCTGGTTGACATGCAGCTTGTCAGGAATACCAAACCATTGGTCCCTGGTTCACATCCAGCTTTGTCTGGACTGCCAAACCTGTGGCCCCTGTTTCCAAATTTAACTTGTCAACAGAACACATCAAGTGGTCTCTGGTTCATATCCAACCTTGTCTGGACTGCCAAAACCAGGGATCCCTAGTTCAAATCTCACAAGAATTCTCCAGGTCTCAGGTTCCCATCCAGCTTGTCTCATCTCCACCATGATTTACATCTTGTAACGGTTACTATTCCTACCTTCAGGGCAGATGACGCACTCTGCCATCTGGTCCTGTCCCGTGTAGGTGCCGGCGTAGCAGGGGATCTCGGCCGAGGAGCCCTGGGGGCACCGGTAGCCGGCCTGGCAGATACCGCCCACTCCGGTGTTGTTGATGCCGTTGGGGGTGCGTACGTTGACGCCTGAAACAAACAGGATATTCACGTACAGTTAAATAACATGAAGGACCACTAATATTCAGTTTCCAATATTTCTGTTTTCTATTTCAAAAAAAATTTGTAAATGCTGTTTTGACAATAAGACTGTGCAAACAAGAAATCTGTTTCCTGCCTTAACATGAGTGTCGTGCAGCGGACATTAACTGAAAATCACTGAAAAACTTTCTGTTAACCCCTTAAGGACGGGTTATAATGGGGACATTCCTCCACACATAGAGCAAGTAAGCCGGCTGACATGACGCATGAGCCTTTGTGTGGGGTGGACTGCAGCAAGCAGCAAGCAGGAACTACCCACTAGCCGTGTGCCACGGTGTGCCACGGCATGCCACAGCTGGCAACTGCATTCCAATGAGGATTAGCGGCCGCGGCCATGACCGCTTCCTGTACGCATGGGGTTAACTACAGAATTAAAATAAAGACTACAGAATAAAAATAATCGAACACCCAAAGCTGCATACTGTTCTTGACATTTTAAATATGTAGAGAAATAATCTCATTTGCAATGTTTAGTCCCTTTTGTTTTGTGCGCACACTTTAGGGTTTTTGACACCAGAAATTTCAAATTGTTGTAATTTTGCCAAGAAATATTTAACTGTCAATTTGTACAGAAGAAAGTTCATATGTCAACAATATTTAGTAAACTCTACTTTCGATCAGCTGCCAAGAGTGCAATACGAAATTAAAGTTGTAAACTTGGTTAGAAAGCCCATAACGTAAGCTTTCATTTGGTGTGTAATAGAGCTCCGAAGCCCCTCCCGTTCTGGAGATATGTCGTATTTGCATATTGATCACTTCCTAGGAGTTCGAATTACACGACTGAACATTTCTGTGAATGAACCCTGAAACTTGAGGTATTACAGATGTCATTCATGACCACAAAATGAAAATCACATTTTGATGAAATCTTCACCCTCTCAACGTTCAGTGGGTATTACACAATAATGCACAGCGCGACTAAACCCTAACCCCCTAGTAGTTCCTCAGGACTACCCTGCTAAATCCAACAGAGTCCAACCGCAGTTTCCTGCTCTATCCACTGTGCCTCATTTTCAGTTGTCTGCTGAATCCAACAGAGTCCACCGTGGCGTTATAATGCGGTTCAGTTGCCTGCTGAATCTGACATCTTGCATCAGGAATGTACACAAGGGGTTTACTGCTCAATCCAACAGGCTCCATCGGGTATATGACATAGTTGGATCCTGTTGGATTCAGCAGGGTTAGGGTTTTAGTACGCCTTTTTGTGATTCCCTAACAAACTCACCTATAAGACAGAAGAATCCAGGGTCGCAATCCCCGCCCACGGTCCCTTGTCCCGGTGTGTCGCAGAAGCTGCCTCCAGTACAGCTCTTGCAGTCTCCCTCCTCAGTCAGTCCCTCCGAGGCTCCGTACGTCCCCTTAGGACACGGCCGGACGTCGTAGCCCGTGCCCCGCGGGCAGTAGTAGCCGGCCGGGCAGGGGTCCGGCCGGTCACCGCGGATGCACTGGCTGCCGGCCGGGCAGATGAGGCACTCGCCGGCGCCCGTCTCGTTCATGTAGGTTGCGTTGAGGCAGGGTAAGGGGCGGTCGGTACCCCGCGGGCAGTAGTGACCGATGGGACAGATGTCACCGGTAGTGCCGTCTGAAAGAATTTCACAGAAAATTGGAACCATCAATTGAAGAGTTGATATTCTGCACTAGCCTACTCAGTCTAGTGACAAACAATTCGTGAATAAAATATAGGTTACCATTTTCCACCTTTTTTCTTATTTTTATGGTAAAACTGGCAAAGGAAAATGAAGCAAAACACCAGCACGAGAGCCGAATTGTTATCTGGCAGCTAATGATTTGAATTCTGTGAAGAAATAATTCAACAACGAAAAGTCAGTTGATTTTTTCGTTCGATGTCTCATTCAAAAGTGAACAGTTTTTTTATATTTCTAGGAAAATAGCAATTGAAAATACAAATCTATTATTCGAGGTGACAATAACACAGTGAACACATCTATAAATGTACTGTAAGGAAAAAGAACTTTCTCTTTTGTGGGAGTATGAGTATAACAAAGAACACTGGGAGTCTAACCTTCTGGACTGGCGATGCTAGCGTTGCCGGCGCAGTAGTAGCCTTCATAGCACTGGTTGGTCACGTTGGATTGGCCGTCATACTGGCAGTAATAGCCACCATCGCAGGCAACACAATCACTCTCCTCATCCTTGCCTGAGCAAACAGAATTAAAAATCAGAATTTGAACAGTTTCATCATCTTTGTACGGAGAAGGGCAAGGCAGACAGCTTTAGATTCTGACGGGACAAAGAGAGGAGAATCAAAAATTCAAGACATCGTATCGGGTATAAGTTGCAGGATTCTTAACAACTTCCCTGCAATTTTCCCGCAATGAAGTTATCAGTATTGGCGAGTCAAGCAGTTGCTGATTAAAATTTCCCCGGATCACACATCCGGGACAAATGCAGAGTTTCTTCCAGACAAAGTGAAAGATTCGACCAGCATCTTGTCCGGAACTCGTGCCAGAAATGAATTGAAACAGGCCCCTAAGCAAAAAAAATAAAATATTACCTGTGTCGGGGTTGTAAGTTCCAGCCAGGCAAGGCACCGGTACAGGGGTACCGGTCGGGCAGTAGTGTCCCTCGGGGCACTTGTAGCCGTAGGATTCGCCGTCGGGGTTGCCTGACGTGGCACCCAGCACGCAGTAGAAGCCGGCATAGCAAGGCTGGCCGGGGGAGGTCAGGCCGGTGGTTGGGCAGAACCAGCCAGGGTCACACAGCGGGCACTCGCCGGCGGTACGCAGACCGGTGTCGTTACCGTAACTGCCGATGGGACAATCCTCACCTGTTGGGTTGACAAGTGTCAATTCAGTTTTTTAAAGTTGAATAAAGAAATTGAACGGAGTTTGAACCTACAACCTCCAGATTACCATTCCAGTGCTCTACAAGTAAATGATTTTTTTAAAGGTCAACAAAGAAGTTGAATGGAACGGGATTTAAAACTGCGATCTCCGGATTACCGTTCTAGCGTTCTACCAACTGAGCTATCCAGCCTTATGTTGGCTGTTCCCCATTTTGTCAGTGTCTTTGTTCAAGAGGCGCTAGTCAGAAGCCATAAACCTGTATATGTGCCATGTAGCCAGGGATCAGGCCCAAAGTCACGATGCTAGCAACATTAGCAATGCTGCAAACCTGGAAAATAGCAAACGGGGATCACTCAGAAAAGATACAGCTTTTTATTACAAATTTTCAAACAAAACCACATAGGGAAACTGATAATTTTTTTTCAAAGTTGACAAAATAAATTGACTGGAGCAGGGTTTGCCATCCGGTGCTCTACCAACTGTGCTATCCAGCCCTATGTTGGGGGTTCCCCAATCTGTCAATGTCTTTGTTCAGGGGCACTAGCCAAAAGTCATATACCGGTACATGCCATGTATCCAGGGAACAAGCCCAATGCTAGCAGCATTAGCAATGCTGCAAACCTGGAAAATAGCAAACAGGGTTCACTCAGAAAAGACACACATTTTTATTACAAAATTTCAAATTAAACACAAAGGGCAACTGACAAGGTGCATTACATTACATCTGGTTTCACAAATGCATACACTTCTTCAGATATTGCCCTCCAGAGGGCAGTATTTCAATACCTGTTACAGATCCCTCCACACAGAATTTCCCCATGGGGCAAATGTCGCCGGTGACGCCGTCCATCGGGTCTGGTTCCTCAGCTCCTCGCTGGCAATAGTAACCCGCTTGGCACTTGGCTGTGGGAGCAGTCAGGCCCTCCGTGCCGCAGTACCAGCCAAAGTCACACTCATCACATTGGTCTTTCAAAAAAATAAAACAACAAAATGTTTACAATCAAACATCAAAACTTCAATCAAAATACACCTCATATTGCACCAGCACTCTATGGTTTCATTGATTTTTGGAGAAGTAAATACAATGTAACACAATTATATTCATTCAAGTGCTGAAGGTTGAAACAAATAATTGTATGCTTCATTTTAAAAATGCATAATAGAGTTGAAACATGGAGGATGGAAGGAATACCCTCCCTTTTAGAGCGTGAAAAAGGACTCCGTTCGGGTTACAGAAAAATGTGTTTACCTTCTCTGGCCAGGGCTGTCTTGTTGGAGTAGGTCCCAATCGGGCACTTGTTCTGCTGGGCGTACTCGGTCCCATTTGGACAGTAGTGACCGGGGATGCAATCAGGAGGGACGATGACCCCCGTGACATTAAGGAGCTCGTAGGGGTCGCAGTAGGCGCCCTTGGGGCAGATGTCACATGACCCTTGACCTTCCTGGGATTGGTATGTGCCTGCGAGTACAAACGTGACCAGAAAGTTAGATGACGTCTGTGTGATTCAAAGCTGCAAATGTGACAAGCACACATTTACCAAAGTTGTCTGAACAACTGTTTATGTGTATTCTAAATGTAAGAGGCAGCTCAAAATTGATTGTGCTAGGTCATATTTGACCAAGTAGTTATTTGTCTTATTTCTTCTGAAGGCCACTGAATAATCAACACAAAAGGGATTGCAACCATGATTTTGATGTCGCAGCAAAAAAAGGAAAATATTTGAACTGAGGCAATTTGTTGTGACGTCAAATTCTCTTTGCATACACATTTGCATTCACGTTGAGTACAAAACCACACATTTTTCTCTCTGCCATGCAAAGAATGAAATAACATCACCACTGACCTCTCGGGCAGAGCTCAGGTAGAGGCGAGCCCGGCGGACATCGGAAGCCCTGCCAGCAGACATACTCCAGCGGCTCTCTGGTGATCTGGCCACCGGGGCAGTAGTAGCCCTCAGTGCAGGGTCCGGAGGGCTGGGACAGATGTTCCCCGGCACAGTAGAAGCCTGCAAGAGGAGAACAGAAGTGATTAGAGGGAGGTTGAGCATCTTGAGATAAGCCAGTTCGATATTTCAACTACGCATGTGCATAGTGATATGGGTCACGAGTCATTTGGGATAATCGAAGGCGTATGAACGCGCACGGAGACGGGCGCACGACGCTCGTGCACTACTTACAACCAGAATGGGCGTCAGCCTAACATCGCATATCATCACGTCCACGATCTTATCCCGAATGACCGTTGACCTGGACTTCTTCATCGAGGTACCGAACTTGCTTATTAGGAGGGAAGTGATGATAAATTCAGATTGGAAGGCCATTATTAAAAAAAAAATGATGTGTCAATGGCTAAATCAATATTACTTACAAGGTCAAAAGCTACAGATCAGGGGCTCAATAAATTTACATTGTAAACTGAAAGGTCAATCCTTGATCAATTGATCGAAATGTCTTGAAATAAATCATCTACTCAGAAAATCAACAGTTAATTCAACAACAAAATTTTCAAAAATAAATAAATAAATAACACAATAAAACAACACACAATCTACAAGAGATATAAAAAAAAAAATCAAGGGAATTTTTTTCATCAATACATCATCTGGACCCAATTTCAATGAGCAGTTAAGGACAGAAATTAGCTCAGCATGGTAAATACTTGCTTACAAAAAAACTAGGTTACCAACCAAAATATCACACGATGTGCATTGCTCATTGTGACCGGTGCTCGGCTGATTTTTGCTTAGCGCATCAATCTGCTAAGCAGTATTTTCTACTTTAATGGACATTTTTCCTTGATTTGATATGAGAAGTCAGGTTGGAGTAGCGGTACTTTCCTCGCCTTCCACCACTGTGACCATGGTTCGAATCCCGCCTGGGCCAATATGTGGATTGGGTTTGATCAGTCCCTACCTGATTCCGTGGGTTTCCCCCAGAACATTCTTCTGGGCTTTTCCTCCCACCTCTAAAACTGTAACTTCTTCTCATTGTCTTCTCTCCACAGGTTTCTTCAGGCTTGTGAGCTACAGTGCCTAGGGCCCTTTTTAGTAATCCTTGGTTTCAATACCAGAAATGATTAATAGTAATAAAAAAATAATCAAATCTGGGTTTCTCCTTTTCTAATTACCTGGTGTGCATGACAGGCAGTTGCTGATCTCGGTGTTCTTGGTGGTGTTGGAGTGTGTTCCGTTGGGGCAGGCCTCCGGGTTGCCGCTGCCTTGCTCGCAGTAGTAGCCGGCCGGGCATTCCATGCTGGGGGGCTCGGGACCGTCGTTACCGCCGGGGCAGAAGTAACCAGCGTTACACAGAGCTGAAAAGGAGGGAGAAATAGACAGTTGTTAACAATGACAATGAAAAATCCAAGAAGAACGTTCAAAACCTAACCCGTGGAAGTTTCAGCTCAGTGGATATCCAGTGTGAAACCATGCACAACCTTTTCATCACAGAACATGATTTCGTCAATAGGTCTCTCTCAACTGACATCATTTCCTACGGACCATCCATGTGCATCAGCATATTGAGTGTCAACTTGCATAACGCGCATCAGCTGCGTCGTATTTCGAACACATTTTGAGGAACAAGCTCGCGTGTTTGGAACATTTTCAACACTGAGCAATGCATGCTTGACTGCGTAAAATACACAATTGCAGTTCTCCTACAGAGATGGCCATCATTGAGACAGACCTATAGCACTCTGTATTCCAAAAGTCAGCAACTGGCTGATCGTTGAAAATCACCTACATATCTTGATTTCTTCTAAATGACAGCAAGCCAGATGGAATAATTCCACAAGCTTTTTTAGTGTTCCAGGCAAGCTTTTTGATAATAAGTTGGCAGGTTACTTTCAAATAGATGAAAATTACCCTATATGCCTTTAAAATCGCTGGTTTAATGCATTTCAGAACATCAAAACTCCAAATGTTTCACAATTTTTTTCACATTTTCAAAGATGCTGAGTTATGATACATGTGTACTGACTGACTACAATGCATATTAGTAGCACTATGTACCTTTGGGTGCTGCTAGTTCGTAATCATCACAGTACCAGCCTGGAGTACAGTCGATGGGAGCCGGGGAACCAGACGGGCAGTATGTCCCTGGATAACACTTGTTGCCAGTGTAGTTGACGGCGGGACAGGTGCAGTCTGAGATCACTGTGGCATTGCCTGGCAAGAGAAACATCAAATACATGATGAAAATAGTGTTTGGGAGTTTTAACTTGTGAACGTTTGAGCAAATTAAAGGTAACTCCAATTTTGAGGATTTTCTTTTGGGGGGGGTTTAGAAAGGCTTGCCTTACGCTAAAATTGAATGGATCAGTAAATTTTCAGATTGTTCTTGAGAATTTCTCAAAGATATTGAAAATGTTTAAGGTTTTCACCATGAGTGCTGAAAAATTACCTAAAAATGCATAAATCTTTAATAAATATGGAAATAAAGAAAGTCACTTTCATAAAAAATACATCTACAGGAACCAAAGAAAGAAAAATTTCCAGGTACATAATGTAACAGACTGTAAGTTCAATAAAATTCCATTTGGTCATTGTTAGTTTGTTAATATTTGAAAAAAATCCGCTTGTGAAAATTGATACTTACCAACTGGCAGAGGCTTGGACGTGACAGCCCCTCCGGTGCAGAACCACCCCTCGCTGCAGTTGCCAGTGGGAACGTCCAACCCTTCCCCTTCACAGTACATGCCCGGAGGGCAGAGTTCACAGGAGGAACTATTCTGTTGGATGGGGAGGGAATTGTAGGTGCCCTCGGGGCAGGGGTGCTGAGTCACGTAGCTAGTGCCTGGAGGGCAGTAGTAGCCTGCCGGGCAGGGGTACACGGTGGGGTCGCTGGTGTTGGCGGGGCAATAGTAACCAGCCGTGCAGGTGGCACATGAGCTTTGACCTGATGGAGGGAACATAGAAATATTGTCAATCTACACGGTTGACTAGTGACTCAATACTGACCTGGCCAATGCATCTTGAAGTTATTTTTTTAGGTTTTACAAAGAGTGTAAATGTGCTCAAGGCCTGTCTTAAACGAGGCTTTGCCTCGCCCGCTTCGCCGAGCAGCTGCTACGCTGCCTGTCAACAGCTTTATGGGCAAGTTACCGGTCATCGCGCACTAAGTCAACCACAAGTCAATACAATCTCCATTCAAGTGAATTGTGATGAAGGCTATGATGAAGTGTTCAGGTAATCACAAATTACTTGTGAATTGACTGATACTGGTGATATGACTATTCATATACTAACGTTTTGACTTGAAATATACTAATGACTGACTTGTTATATAGCGATAATTTGGGGAGTCAGGTTGGTGTAGTCGTACTTTCCTAGCCTGCCACCACCGTGACCCGGGTTCGAATCCTACCTGGGCCAACATGTGGATTGGGTTTTCAGTCCCTACCCAATTCCATAGGTTTTCCTCAAAATATTTCTCTGGGCTGTTCCTCCCACATCTAAAACTGTAATTTTTTCACGTTGTCTTCTCTTTACTGGGTCTCATGGGAGACCAGTGGATTCCACCGAATGGGCTACCCGGTTAAAATAAGAATTATATTAAAAAAGAATGCAAAAGTAAATGACAATCCTGAACCTACCTGGCGATGCAGTGAAGGTACCCGCGCCGCACTCCAGCGGGGTGACGGTTCCCCTAGGGCAGAAGCTGCCTGCCGGGCACACCCCTCCCGCGCCCTTGTGACCGTCGCTGTCCGTCGGGGTAGCAGTGTCCGAGCCCAGCTCGCAGTAGTGACCAGGGTCGCACTGGCCGTCCTCGTCAGCTTGACCAGGGGTGGCGCAGTAGTGACCACCTGTGGTGATACAGAAAAGGGTCAAATGTCATCAGACTGGCTCTCCAGAAGTATAACATTTCAAGGTTTGTAGTAACACTACAAGGAAACACAATCTAAATATAGAAATGATTTTTAGAAGGATTAAGCTTTCTCTTCTCGGGAATGCAAATATTACAAAGTCTGTCACAACCAGACAAACACTGATCAATTCCTATTCACAATGCACTCTGAAGTCAACATTTCTCCAACTCGGCATTTTTTATTGTGAAATCAAATTTACTCTAAAAATCATATTGGAAACAAATTTGCCATGGATTGGAAATTTAGATCTTGAGAATATGAGGCAATTTAGCGTTTTTTAACAGCCAACCTGGAGAAATAACACATACAACTATAGATCATCTATGTTTGGAATGGAGTTTGATTGGTCACATTAAATGGTTCCGAGCAATACCTGTGCACGGTGTGCATTCGTCTTCGCGCTGCAGACCCGTACGGTTCCCGAAGAAACCCGTCGGGCACAGCCTGGTGTCGTAGCCCGTCCCCGTGGGGCAGTAGTAACCCTGGGGGCAGGGGTCAGCCGTATCACCGTGTATGCACTGGTAGCCGGCGGGGCAGATGTCGCACTCCTCGGCCCCGGTCTGATTGTAGAACGTGCCGTTGGTGCAGGGGGTCGGGTGGGAGGAACCGGACTCGCAGTAGTGGCCAATCCAGCATCTATCGCCTATGGGATGTCAAGAAAGTGAAGTACATGTATGGTTCATACCTTGTATTTGAACCCATTGGCACCTGTTCCACATTGTGTTTATTTACTGAAGAATCAATAAATATTAAGTCCCGGGGCAGTTTGGGGCGCTACAGTGAGCAATAGGCAGGGCGGTTACAGGCGCTACATTGACGGGTTAAACCGCTAGTACTTATGTGAGGCATTCTGGCAATATGAGACAGAACTGGGCAGAGGTCAAAATGAGGGTTTGCGGGTATTAGGAAAAAGAATTGAATGCTCCTCACGATACTGTTTGTTGCACTTCAATCGGACATTCCATTGACAAGTTATGGCTGTTTAAAGTTCGCATTTATCAACATCTCAAAAAAGTAAATACTGAGAAAAAGGCCTTCAAAGTTTTGAGTTTTGTATTATAGTGAAAAGACAGATGTAAACAGGTTTTTTTTCTTAAAAAAAAAAATTTATTCCGATTTTTATACTATTTCTTTAAAATAAGTGTTGTAGACGTATCAAAGATTCAAATAGCAATTAATCTGAATATCAGAACGAAAATTACCCCCATTCGCTTTTTTGCATGTTTCTCCACTACGACCTGTGCTTAGTTCCGTCTCATTTTGCCAGAAGGCTTGACATATTACCTAGTACAACTCTGTATTAACATTTTACTGCTCGGTATTCAACAGCTGATGAGTCAAAAAGACCATTTATAGAGTGCTGGGTGTTTTGGGGTGGTATCAGAAGCAACAGGCTGGGAACTTTGGGATGGTGAAGAGACTAACAGGTTTAAAATGTCTTCCTTTGTTTTGCACTCGCACACGCAAAATATTGTTCCTGCAATCAAACACAAAGCTTCAAGCTTACCTGTGACGCCGTCTGTGGGGGCGCTGTTGTCGGCCCCGCTGGTGCAGAAAAAGCCAGCGTCGCACTCGCCGGTCACATTCGTCTGGCCGGGCTGGTCGCAATAGTAGCCTGAAAAGAAGAACAAAACGAGAAATGTGTTTTGTTTCAGGTCACGTCACCACACCATGTTTTCTTTGAAACTGAAGCACACATCTTGCAACTAAAGACCAAATGGTTGACGGCAGAAATTCTGTGTCAAAACTGTTAAGCACGGAATAGTACTGCTAACAGTAAGGAAAAGATTTTTAATTGACCCCAGGAAGATGAAAGGGTTTTTTTTTTGGTGTTTTTTTTTTGGCGTCATTCATTTGAAGTTGATTTTCAATTGCTAGGGCCACTACTTGAGATTTGTTTTCTGTTAATTTGCCCCCCTATTTGTTGGGTTTGATTCTGAAAACAGACAACAGAAAATTATTCATCCAACTTTTTTGCTGTTGAAAAAATTGGCTTGAAACACCATGGTGCAGGGCATCCTCAAGCAAATTGATTTGTTTGGGTGTGTTCCCATGAATTAACTTTTCAGTTGTGAGTAACAGCCTTACTGTGGAACATTGTTAGAAATAAACTACTTTCCAATAAAATACAGATAATGAGCTTCGAAATGACATGTACTGTGAAATCTTGACAAGTCAAAATTCGATAACTCAAACCAACTGTTAAGTCAAACAAAGAATCAATTTTTTAGAAACAAAGAAGCCTTCAGTAGTATAACAATGATATACAACCCTGCTTAACTCAAAACTCTGCTGAAGTCCAATTTTGAACCTGTTCCCTTGAGGTTTGACTTATCAAGATTTCACTTAACATATCATTTGTGGCATTCGAATAAAACACAGATAATCAGCTTCAACTTGATATACATGTTTCATATGTGGCATTTGAACATTTTGAAATTTTGGCATTGAGGTTTATAAATCTGTGGGATTTGCCCAAATCTTTTTACCTGGTCTACACTGGATACAGTCGCTGACGTCTCCCTGTCCCACCACGTCGAGGTACGTTCCCGGCGGGCAGGCCTCTGGGTAGGCAGTGCCGTTAGGACAGTAATGCCCTGCCCAGCAGAGATCGCCGTAGGGCTTGCTGTCGGGTCCCGGCTCCTCGGAGGAACCTGAGCAGAAGTGGCCTTCACAAGAAACAGAAACAATCAACATTAGGTCTAAGAAATTGACAGCAGGCTTCAAAACCAGCAAACTTCAGAACACCCTCCACCAACTGAGATATCCAGCCTACCGACTGAACTATCTCCCAAATGTGGCTGGGGATTACGCCCAAAAACTGCAATGAATAATGTTGCAAGCCTGGCGATCAGTGATCACTGAGAAAGGGTACAGCTCTTTACTTCAAATCATTCAATTAAGCACATAGGGAATCGACTAGGTTAACTAGCCACGCATTTCAAAGGCCAGGCTGTACTGGCCTTTCCCTCTTTCCCCAAGATACAGTGGAACACCGCTATACCGAACACCGCTATACCGAACATCACCCTTGGCTCCCGAGCAATTGTTGTTCGAAAATGTCAGTGCAAAAACCTTAAATTTAGGGCGTAAATCAAGAAATGTTTGGGCCATTTCCAATTCCCGAACGTCAAACGGCCATTGCTAACATCAGGCTTTATGTTGAAGAGTGACAGGTGGCTATTATTTCCCCAAGGAATAGAAGGGAAAAGCCACCAAAACCCTCCTGTAGGTTTAAGTTGAATCGTGGACAAGTTTCGCGACTCCGCGTGCGGAATGAGAAATGCCACTACACTATAACAATTGTCAAAAGAGGGCACCGTTGATGTGTAAAAACCGCAAGCCATCAAGGCTCAAACCATCAGAGCACCGGCAGCTTAAAATCGCTATACCGAACGATCGCTATTACCAACAATTTCTGTGGATCCCGCAATGTTCGTTATAGTACAACTGCCAATTTAAGACTTAAAGTTTTGCACTGAGTTAATAGCAAAAGAAGAGTGACTGGGGGGTGATGCATCTGCAATTCCCAATATCATCCCAATAGGAAGGGAATGCGAAAATTAAACAGGTTGGTAGTTTGAGGTTTATCGCAAGGTTTGACAAGGTTCTACAGGATTTTGGGTACCTCAAAGCTGGCCAAAAGGTACGACTGCCTCCTGTCGTGTGACCAAGCTTGGTCGTTTGACGGGTCACATGAGGGTCTCAACAACACCAGTTGATAAAGACACCGTGATGGAGTCGCAAGCTCTGTAACCAAAGTCTCAAAAAGGTATCTTTTATTTAATTAATCACAGGTTATCGTTTGCTTAATTTTGCATCCTTCCCTTTACCTGCCCAGCAATCACCGGACTCCTTGGTCAGCCCAGTCCTGTCACAGAAGTAACCCCCGGTGCAGTTCTGGCACTGCGCGGCGTCCCGCAGCTCCAACTGATTACTGAAGGATCCCTTGGGGCAGTTCTCTCCGGCTATGCTGCCCTCGGGGCAGTACTTGCCGGCGGGACAGATGTCACCTGTTGTACCGTCGTTGGGGGTGGAGGTTGCGGCCCCTTCGGTGCAGAAGTAGCCGGCCGTGCAGGGCTGGTAGGGTTGAACGTTGCCTGTGTTCGGTGAAACGACAGAAGATTGACGATTCACATTCTATTTATTATTTAAATAATTTTTTGGACGAGAAAATTACTTTTATTCTGTGCTGCTTTTCTCATTATTATTATTTTCTGGTTTATTAAAAATCCAATCTTTTGCAGCCTTGCCGCTGACTTGCAGATCTGTTTGTACGCAAACAGATTTGCTCTATGATTAGTCCGGTTCCCAGACCCTACATTTTCAATCAGAAAACCAGGAACAAGTCTACCCCACGCGGTCTAAATTACCGGGTCACAAATAATTTGAAATTTGTGAATTATTCCATAACTAAACGCAGGATGATTTTCCATTCAGTATCTCATTCAAAAGGTTTTTTTGTTTTGCAAGAAACACGAAGCAAATCCAGAAATAAAATCTATTTTTCGGGTTGAAACTTGAAAAAAAGTTAGCACGGAAAGAGACATTTTGAAAACACAGAATTCTGATGAGGATCAGGATTTGGTTTTCACAGCGTGTGTTCAAAATGGGCCACGTTTTTGAGTAAAACAGGGCAATGTTACGACACCATTTTAGAGATACAAAAGGGGTTAATTTAAGCGAGTTGTGTGATGTCAGTTAACATATTGCTTTAATAAAACAAGGTATTACAATGTAAGTTATCCCGCAAGCACGAGTGGAACACGGAATAATGTAGTGCGTCTGTGTTCGGCCTCGTGGTACGTGGGACACAGACACACTACATTTTCCGTGTTCCACGAGCGCGAGCCTGATAACGAATTTATCTTCAAGCAAACTTGACGCACAGTAAAGATGGAACATCCTAGAAAAGCGCAATACGTGGAGTGCGGTATGGAGGGAGGCCATGCTACATGGTTATATGTAGCAGGGCTTGTTGCCATGGATCGACCAATCAGGATCGAGGATTCAAGTTTGCTTGAAGATAATATTTAATATTTCAATTGTTGTGAAGTGACTGAATTTGAGGCTTGCACTTCTACCTTCGCCAGGGCAGTACATGCCGGGATCGCAGGGCGTGCACTGCGTGTAGTTGTGCAGTCCCGTCCTGTTGCTGTATGTTCCCTCGGGGCACAGGTACTCGGTCTCATGCTTGGTACCCGCCGGGCAGTACGAACCAGCCGGGCAGATCTCTGGGTCAGACACGCCGCGATAGCTGCGGTAGCGGCCTGAGAAGTTGCCACTGTCGGTGGTGTTCTCGGCGTCCAGGAGCTCGTAGTCGCCTAGACAGAGAGAAACGGGTGCAAGATGGGTGAACAAAATTCTCAGCGCATTGTTAGACTGAGATGAGTCAACTGATGTCATCATTTGGCTGAGATGAGTCAACTGATTTCATCATTGGACTGAGATGAGTCCACTGATTTCATCATTGGACCGAGATGAGTCCACTGATTTCATCATTGGACTGAGAGGAGTCAACTGATTTTATCATTGGACTGAGATGGGTCAACTGATTTCATCATTGGACTGAGATGAGTCAACTGATGTCATCATTTGGCTGAGATGAGTCAACTGATTTCATCATTGGACTGAGATGAGTCAACTGATGTCATCATTTGGCTGAGATGAGTCAACTGATTTCATCATTGGACTGAGATGAGTCCACTGATTTCATCATTGGACTGAGATGAGTCAACTGATTTCATCATTGGACTGACATGAGTCAACTGATTTCATCATTGGACTGACATGAGTTAACTGATTTCATCATTGGACTGACATGAGTCAACTGATTTCATCATTGGACTGAGATGAGTCAACTGACTTCATCATTGGACTGAGATGAGTCAACTGATTTTATCATATGACCGAGATGAGTCAACTGATTTCATCATTGGACGGAGATGAGTCAACTGATTTCATCATTGGACTGAGATGAGTCAACTGATTTCATCATTCGACTGAGATGGGTCAACTGATTTCATCACTGGACTGAGATAAGTCCACTGATTTCATCATTGGACTAAGATGAGTCCACTGATTTCATCATTGGACTGACATATTAAAGTCCACTGATTTTATCATTGGACTGAGATGAGTCAACTGATTTCATCATTGGACTGAGATGAGTCAACTGATTTCATCATTGGACTGAGATGAGTCAACTGATTTCATCATTGGACTGAGATGAGTCAACTGATTTCATCACTGTTGTTGAGCTTTCTTTGACTGAACTCAGATAACTGGTGTCGTGGAGTTTCACACTTTCTGTGGGCAAAAGTGATGTTGCTTAACTTGGTAAAAGTAAAGGTCCCATAGCCATTACTGGCCGTAGGGGCAGTGGGATGTTAGGTCCACTGTGTCTTGGGCGCGGCATATGAATGGCGGGGCCCAGTCCTCTCCTCTCGCCGTCTTATCTTCCCCGAACGAATCAGGTACCCATTTTACTGTTGGGTCGTCAGAGAGAGTTTTCCAGTTGTTGGTCCGAATGGGATTCGAACCACCAACCTTCCACTCCCTAGCTCCACGCTCTAACCACTCAGCTACGAGGCCCTCTAAACTTGAAGGGTTATAAAAATGCAGATGACTAGGGACATTAAAACGGAAAATGCTCTTTTTATAAGTCCTGGTCAAGTACAAATACTTCTGGTCTAGCTTATATTTCATTTTTTCTTTTTCTTTCGTTTTGGGGGAAGGGCGAGGTGTGGTCCTTACCATATGCTCTACAGAAAGCACCCTTGGGGCACAGGTTGCAGTCGTACCGCGCCCAGTGCTGCTGGTACCATCCGCTGGGGCAGCCGGTCTCGTTATGGCTCCCAACCTCACAGAAGTGACCGGGACTGCAGGCCAGTCCGGCTGGCTTGGCCGTCTCCTGACCGCCGGGGCAGTAGTAGCCGCGGGAGCACTGGGCCGTGGGGGTCTCCAGACCCCACTCCTCGCAGTACATGCCGGCTGTGCAGGACAAGCAGTCTGTCATGTTGGTGTTCTGCTCGCGATCTAGGAGTGAAAAAAAACAAGAACGTTGTTGTAAACGGTTAATGCTTGTGTTACACAGTCGCTCTTTCATTGCTACTTTTTTTGATTCTCTTTTTTCGTTTTTTTTCCCCTGTTTATACAAAAGTTAGCTACTTCTGAATGTGACTCGCAACAGAAAAATCTGCCCATAGGTAATTTATATGTATTTGCTGCCCAACAATAATTTTGGGGATCTTTCGTGCTTCGAGGTGTAAAAAGGGTTGCAGACCCGAAAACAGCAGCAAAGTAGATTTCCATTAAAAACAACACACATAAATTCAAAATTGTTAGGAATAAAAAAAAATCAAATCTCAACAAGTTGCCTGTTCACATTTAATAATCGAATCCCCATCATAAGACTAATGACAAAATTAGAAGGAAATTTAAAAAAAAAAAAATAGAAAAAAACAATGCTGAACAAAGAAATTGAATAACATCTCATTTACATTTGTAAAAAATAAATCTCAACTTACCGGAGTAAGTGCCCGGCTCGCATGGTTCCTCCACATCCGTTCCCTCCGGACAGTAGTGCCCCTTACTGCAAGCCACTGGGTCCCTGACCGACGCGCTGCCGTTACAGAAGAAGCCGGCGGTGCAGTCTCCGTCGTAGATCGCTTTGGCATACCCCTCGCAGTACTTGCCCTTGGGGCAGGGGATGGGGGACTGGGAACCTTCAGGGCAGTATGTTCCTGTCGAAAAAAAAACCAATGGTTCAATAAAGATGTTGCTGGGAGCAGGATTTGAATCAACAAGCTCCAAAATTTTGCAGTTTTGTCATGGAGCTCACAAGTCCTCCCAAGTCCATCACAAGTCCATCACAAGTCCATTACAAGTCCTCACAAATACATCAGAAGTCCTCAAAAGTCCGTCACAAGCCCTCACAAGTCCATCACAAGTCTTCAAAAAACAATGGTTCAATAAAGATGTTGATGGGAGCAGGATTTGAATCAACAAGCTCCAAAATTTTGCAGTCCTCACAAGTCCCTCACAAGTCCATCACCAGTCTTCGAAGTTGATCACAAGTCCTCAAAAGTCCATCACAAGTCCTCACAAGTCCATCACAAGTCCTCAAAAGTCTATCACAAACCCTTACCAGTCCATCACAAGTCGTCACAAGTCCACAAGTTTTTTTCTTCAAAAAGCTCCAACACTTGCAAACATTATCTGTGAATTTCAGTTTGACACAAACTACATGTACTTACCAGGCGGGCAGATATCCCCAGTGTTATTCAGCGTGTAGATGGGGCACTCGCTGACCGAGAAGTCGCCAGTGGTGTTATCGTAGGGTGTAGGTTGCCTGGAGTAGGCCCCGCTGCTGCAGTACCAGCCAGGGTTGCATCGGTCTGTGGGCTCTTCATTGGCTTCACCCTCACAGAACCAGCCACCTGTGAAAGATATTCCCAATGTCACAATCTCCTCACAATTTCATATGAATGTCTAAGAAAGGCCACGATTGAAAACAGAAAACTTGTTAAACTGAGAAATCACTGACTAAATTGTGTAGATTGAGAATTCCTGTACTGTGTATACCACTGTGGACCTTTTCAGTGGAGAATAAAAGGCAACAAGATCCACAGTTGGGTAAAGGTCCACAGTTGGGTAAAATTCTACAGTATGGTAAAAGTCAACAGTTGGGTTAAGGTCCACAGTTCGGTAAAGGTCCACAGTTGGGTAAAATTCTACAGTATGGTAAAAGTCAACAGTTGGGTGAATGTCAACAGTTGGGTAAAGGTCCACGGTTGGGTAAGATTCTACAGTATGGTAAAAGTCAACAGTTGGGTGAAGGTCCACAGTTGGGTAAAGGTCCACAGTTGGGTAAAGGTCCACAGTTGGTAAAGGTCCACACTGGGGTTCTGAATAGATTTTGTCACTGTCATTTGATATTTAAGTCTCCATACAATGTTATTCCTTAGGTAATGAGGACACATAAATTCTTACAGGCATTCATAACTTAGATTGGATCCAACAAATACTTGAGAATTACCTTGCAGAATTGCGAAAATACATTACTTTTTAAAGGGAATATACAACATTTGCAAACATCAACAAATAAAACTATCAAGTTTTAACGAAAAAGCTTACTAGGATGTTGGTTAATGACAGTCTAAAGCATCCTGTAAAATTATGGCACCTGGTGTGAAGTAATTTTCAAGAAAATGGTATTTTTGTATAAATTTCCAACCGTGGTCGGTCGACCACCGTTGGAAAAACCCAACTATTTTTCAACTACTGCTCCAAATTTACCATTTTTTTTCAGTTAAAATTTTGTTTGCTATTGGTTACATGTTCATAAATGGGTGCAGGCCAGCTAGACTGGTTCCCTTACCTTACAATTTTCTGACATCTACAAATTGATCCATTTCATCTTTAGTAGAGTCAGGGAACCAGACTACTTGAACATTTTTGTTTTTCTTGGCTTTTCCAGCATTTCCGAACACAAAACTTCAAACATGTCAGTGTAACAATATTTGATCTATTATACTAACCCCTCAAATAGTTCATTTTCGAAAATTACAACAAAAGCCAATGATGTACATTCCCATTAACAGGAAAGAAAGATTTTGCTTCTGTTTGATGCCTAATTTAAATTCCAAGCAAGTTTTGTAAACAAGAACCTCTCCTTTGAATTTTTAAATAAAAATTGCTTGCTCAGATATGACCACGTGCAAGATGTCTGATCGGTGTTTCATCATCTTTTCTTCTGTACAGAGTTTAAAAAAAAAACAAGTTTGAATCAGGAGTGTATGCAAACACTTACCAAGGCAGGGTAGGCAGTCAAACGCGTCGTCAGCCATGGTGCGGTTGTTGTATGTCCCCTGAGGGCAGGCAAACTCAGTGGCGTGTGTGGTGCTCTCAGGGCAGTAGTGACCTAGGGGTGAAAGATGAAAGTTGTTCACATTTCAGACATTCTGTCTTGAACTGAAGTGTTTTAGACATTTCTGCTTCACAGTGTGAGCACCATCAGCTATTAAAGGTGTATAAAAGAAGTTGAAAGCAAAGAACTAATTATCTTAGTGCTAAAACTTTGGGTTTTGTGTAAAGATGACTTTGAGTACATTGGTTTTTGAGTATCAAGCCAAACATTTTGGTCCTTGACCCCTGCCTAATCCCTCTGTTGTGTTTTTCCATCCACCCCTGCATGCTTGTGTGTCCCCTAATTGTTTGTTTCTGTAGCACTTTACCTTTGACAATGGTCCTACTAGGACCAAAATGTTAGGCCCTCTATATTTGTTAAAACAATTTGACTATTTTGAAGTTTACTTAAGACTTGAAGCTTTTGAAAACTGATGGGATGTTTGGATCTGATGAGCACAGCTTACCCTTCCAGCAGGGCGTGTATAAGTAGGTGGTCGAGTTGGCCGGGCAGTAGTACCGCGCCTCGCAGGGTTGGCACTCTGCCTGGGTGGTCAGGTCGTTGTACGTCCCCGCCTCGCAGCCCAGAGGTGCGGGGTTGCTACCGGGGCAGTATGTCCCCTCGGGACAGGGCCCGCCGACGCCCGTATTGTTGTTATTGGGGTAGGGGGTATCCACGCCAATCTCACAGTAGTAGCCCGGAGCGCATTCGCCCGCGACGCTATCGGCGCCCGTCCGGTCGCAGTACTTGCCGCCGTCGCACTGGGTGCACTCAGCAGCCGTGGCCAGCATGGTGACGGGGCCGTAGGTGCCGATGGGGCACTTCTCGTAGTCGAAGCCCCGCCCTGTGGGGCAGTAACTGCCCAAGGGGCAGGGGTCGGCGCGGTCCTTGTTGACACAGTAGTAGCGGGCGGGGCAGATGTCGCAGGCCTCAGCTTGGGTGTGGTTCATGTAGGTACCTGGGTGGTTTAATGATCATCATGAAGCAAATGTTTTTACATGAAATGTTATTATTTTGAGGGGGAAGGGGGCGTAGGGGTTGCCAGCGAAAAATGAATATTTATTGAACATTTAACCCCACAATTTTATGATTATTTTCTTTATGGATAATAAACAAGATATGGAAAGGTTTGTAATCTCAACAAAAAAAATTATGATTATTTTCTCTACGGATAATGAACAAGATATGTAAAGGTTTGAAATCTCAAAATCTCAAAATCAAAAAAACAAAAAACACAAACGTGTCTGTTTGAAATCAGCAATACCGACTTTCCCCCCGTACAAATCATAGGCAAAACGGTAGGTGTTCCCATTACTAAACAGATTGAATCTGTCCGCTGATTTTTAAAAATTCGTTCATTTTAAAATATTTTAAAATATTTATTTTATAACTTCAATCTTTTGCAACGTAATAAAAACAAATTTCCCTGTGTTTTCACATCGACACTAAAATATCTTTTGAATGGTTCACCACACATCATGCACTGTTCACAAGTTCTGCTACCACCAATATTACAACCATTATTACTATAATACTATTAGTAAAAGATCTTTCTCATAGGACGCCATCTTCATACAAAAATGACAACTGCGTATTCAATGCCATCAGGTGCGCGTGCGCACAGTTTGCGAAATGTTCTAAGCACGCGCTCATGTTGCTCAAAATTTCTTTGAAATACGGCACAGCCGATGCGTGTCACGAGAATTTGACGCACAAAATGCCGATGCACGTGGCAATCTGTAGGAAGTGACGTCATTTGAGAGAGACCTATACATGTGACTACTTAGATATGACTCACCGTCGTCACAGGGTTGGGGTATAGAGCTTCCCCGTTCACAGTAGGAGCCGGCCGGACATGCGTCGCCAGTCAAGCCGTCTGTCGGTGTCGCGCTTGACGCTCCGCTGATGCAATAGAAGCCGGGATCACATTCGTCTGAAACACACAAACACAAGAGTTAACTCCCTGTTGAGGTTGTGCAGATATTGTTGTAGATGGCGCAGCCCCTTACGTGGCGCACTTTGTTATTTCGCCTCTAGTGCACTGCTACAGCAAATGTAATACCTAACATTTTATAGTAAGTAAAATTTCATCAAGCTATCCAACTTATCGTTCATAAACCTTGAGTTTGCCTACCTACTACAAAATTAAGGGAGAACTTTAACTTCGGTGCAATTTTCCATTTTTTTATTTGAACTGCCTAGCCATAGCCATAGCCAGAGTTATAGCCTCAACTATAGCCATAGCCATATCTCTAGTTATGTCTATAGCCTTAGCATAGACAAAGCTTAGCTGTAGCCAAAGCCATAGCCATAACTGAAGCCAAAGCCATAGCTGTAGCCATAGCCATAGCTGTAGCCATAGTCATAGCTGTAGCCATAGCCATAGCTGTAGCCATAGTCATACATGTAGCCATAGGCAAAGCCACAGGTGTAGCCAAAGCCATAGTTGTACCTACAGTGATTTCAACCTGCAGCCTTACCTGTGTAATTGGTCTGGCCCAGCTTGTCGCAGTACTTTCCTTCCGTGCAATTCAGACAGTCTTCTAAGGCCGGCCGCTGGGTGAGGTGGTTGAACGTCCCCACGGGACAAGGGACTGGGTCCTCGGTCCTCTCTGGGCAGTAGAAGCCGGCCGGGCAGACGTCGCCGTAGTTCTCCCCTGAGGGGTTGGGGTCTACGGCGCGCAGGGTGCAGTAGTGGCCGGCGGTGCAGTTGCCGGTGGGTGCCGTCAGACCTGCAAAAAAGGTGTCCGACAGACCAATACTTTAATCCCCTCTCCATAATGTTCTGACCACTTACAGTAGCTGTCAGTTATGTCTGACACGCAAGCACTGAAGTCCAACATGCTTGCACAGAGCGTCTGGAATCCAACAATTTTTCGGGGCCCTTCCACGCCGTTAGGGCTTCGCCCTCGCATGATTTCTGATCAAGGTATGTCCCCCCACTTTTGATAAGCGATTGACGCCCTTGCATGCGCACGACATGCAAAGCTGATCAATACAGTTCTCCCTGAAGAGGAACATGTGTTGTTGCCCACTTAGTAAAACTAAAAGGCCTACCTTGTGTCTGGCAGTACTGTCCTGGCGTGCAGGGCTCACACTCCGTTACATTCTCCAGGCCGTAGCGGTCACTGAAGGTACCCTCGGGACACTTGATCCCCTGGTCACTGCCCTTGGGGCAGTAGTAGCCCGGCTGGCACTCGTAGCCGGTCACTCCGTCTGTTGGGCGGGAGGTGTTGGAGGCAGACACGCAGACGTAGCCAGCGTCGCACACGTCGGCGAACACAGTAAGACCTAATGTTAGGTAGAGGTAGGGAGTGACAGAAGGCAAGTGTATATTTCATTACGATCTGGATGGAAATGGGCACAGGTTTCTCTGTACTTATAAAATCGGTTTACAATTCAACGATACTTTTTCTGTTACAGTGTAGCAAAACCAAGATGTTTCTTGTTTTATATGTACCTCGAGTATAAGCAAAAACCTACAATTACATCCAAGATCTCATCCTCAGGAGGTACTGGTGACGTCCCAGATTCCCAAGTTTGATATGCGCAGATTTTGTGATTGATTGAACCGTTTACCAGCCAATATTGTGAAGCTGTAATACATATTGTGTAGTGTATGACTAGTTTGCAGCGGCCTTCTGCTTAGCATGCAAACAAATTGGCTGAGCTACATTTCTTGTAGTCTTGGCCCGAGAGGCTAGTGATCGATAGTGGATTGTGCATATCTAACTGCATGATTAGACCAGTGCGCCTGCTCGCACTTACTCGTCTTATCTTGGGAATCCAGTAGTAGCCATTTAACGTTTTCTTTATTTTCTCCCTAGGCTTTCCTAGGGAACCAATCAACGATCGCGAAATGGTTTATGGTCATGTGACGGTTGCAAACAAACATATGCAATGCAGTGATACCCTTGTGCGATCAACTACTGGTATCAAATGAGAAGCCAACGTTGTGTTCGAAGATATAAATATTTACACCAACTATCTACTTCACATAAAACGGCCACGCCCCCATTACTGCAAGATTCCCAAGACATTAGTGTGAGAAAGTGAGAAAAAAATTTGAGCAAGGGCGCTCTACAACAATGCAACCGTCGCTATCAATCACTGACGTCTTGGGCCAAGACTAGATTTCTTGTTGAACCCAGAGTTGTCAAGTCATCGCAAGTCAATCATGAGGCACAGAACAAGCTATGACTGTGGTTGACTTCTGATCGACTTGTGTTTGGCTAGTCAGAAGCCTTATTATGGGCTTGTAAAAAGTTTTGTGATCAACATGTCAGAAGTCTTGTGATTGACTTGTGATCAGCTTGTGCTTGGCTAGTTAGAAGCCTTATGATTGGCTTGTAAAAGTTTTGTGTTCACCATGTCAGACGTCTTGTGATTGACTTGTGATCAGCTTGTGCTTGGCTAGTTAGAAGCCTTATGATTGCTTGTAAAAAGTTTTGTGATCAACATGTCAGAAGTCTTGTGACTGACTTGTGATAGGCTTGTAGACGCCTTGTGATAACATGTGATATGACTTGTTACTGATTACAATTCTGGTTGAGTCATTACCTTCCCCATCGCAGTAAGTTCCCCCGGGACACGGCTGGCACTGGCCGACATTCTCCAGGCGGGTGACGTTGCTGAAGTAGCCTGCCGGGCACAGGTACTGTCTGGCGCCCTCAGTGCTCTCAGGACAATACGAGCCCGGCGGGCACTCGGTTGGAACGATGACGCCAGAACTGAACACGCCCAGGGAAACGGCAGCTTCGGTGGCATCACAGTAGCTGTGAAGAAAATCAAATACAACAATTTGTTAAAGGACTTGAAGTACCCCCCTGAGTGTTGGATCCAAGAATATGTGCCAGTTTTGTACTTTTTATGACCGGTCTCCTAGTATTTCAAATTAATTTTCAACATCAGGCATGTCAAATGCTCCGTTCGGAGTCCTAATTGAAGAAGTAATACGTAAATTTTTATTGCAAGTTATATTTGTCATTTCTCATTTATTACAAGCATTAATGAATTGAAACCCTTTCTAAAATTCTGTGCGTTTCTTCATTTTAACCTTTCAAACTTCACCTTGTTCACCTGTCTACCACTGATCATTTACCGTAACTAAACTGTTAATGTGTGGGTTTTGTGCATATTTTTTAGTAGTCCACTGCACTATCCAGCAGTGCACGGCATGCATTTTGACGACCCATTTTGATCATGATTACTTTGCAGAAACAACTGGCTTACTGAATATTCATGTAATACAATACCTCAGTGGTTGTTACTAAACAGATAAGAATGCAGCTACAAGTGGTCATCACTTACTATTTGGCAGGCAAGATTTTCATTGTGATGTTTTGGCTGGTTTCGGGGCTTGCATTCCACTGACTCCACATGAAGCTGGTTGGTTTAACATTAACACAACATGGCCAGAACCAGCTAGATCAAGTTCCCTACTGAACATTCATCAAGTAAAACAAAGGGCAGGGCTGGCATTCCAATGACTCCACTTGAAGCTGAATAGATTTAAACCAACACAAACTGGCCAGAACCACCTAGATCCAGTTCCCTACTGAATATTCATCAAGTATCGATACTATTCTGCTGGGCAGGGCTTTCATTTTGATAACCCGTCTTTGTATCTGTTGATTTAACACCAACTCAAACCGCCAAGAACCAGCTAGATCCAGTTCCCTACTGAATATTCATCAAGTACTTACTATTCGGCTGGGCAGAGCTTGCATTCCGATGACCCCTCCTCGTCCTGGTACTTCCCAGATACGCAGGGTTCCGGTGCGGGATTCCCGCCGGCGCAGTGGTGACCCACGGTGCAGTTGTACTCTACGGGGGTCGCGGTGTCCTGTCCGCCTGGGCAGTAGTAGCCCGGGTCGCAGTCGGCCGTGGGGGCGATATTACCCGTTCCGGCGCAGTACATGCCGGGGGTGCAAGAGAGGCAGTAGGTCACGTTGATGTTACCTGTAAAAGTCAATAGCAGGTAGAAGTAAAACACATACTGATCCAATTTCAGTTCACCCATTGTCCCCAAAACAGCTCTACAGATCCCTGCTTTTACTCCCAAAACTTTTCCAAAGTCCCTCAAAATTTTGAGGAAACCATAAGTGTTGATTTACAGAAAAGGTACTAAAATTCTGAAAACAGCCAATGAATGGGCAAAACAGAGGCTACTATAAGCTATAAACTTGAAAAATAAAATACGTTTTCATGGTCACTTTTCTAAAAATTTTACAAATTTTTTTGTAAATGAGAAATGGTACCATTTAAATTGGAATAATGTCACAGGGTGTTTGGTACCATCCGTATCTTCACTTTGAGGAAGGTTTTTCTCACTGAATCAGTAGGTCCGTTTCCAGGTGGTCAACAATGTTCCTATGTGCCGTAAAGTTTGAGACTGGAAACAGGAGCAACAATACACACAAATTTCCACAAGATCAACCTTTGTTGTCTTTTTAGAACAGCTTCGGTGTCTGGTTAATGAACACAATCCAATTTGTTCGTTTTTTAGAAACTGTATACTCAGTGTGTTACCTCCCGAGTGAAAGTTGGAAAAAATCACTCGGGTGGGACTCGAACCCACAACCTCCTGCTTTCTAGTGCAGATGTCTTACCACTCGACCACCGAGCTAACAATCCAATTTGTCTGACAGAAATCAAAATCTATTTGGGTCGACTTTCTGGTTTGGATTCAGTGTTAAGGAGTGAACAAGGGGAACAGCTTTGCAAACCTGTAGTGTTTGAGAACGTTCCAGCCGGGCACGGTGTTTCCGTAACGGAGCCCTCTTCACAGTAAGCTCCTGTTGGGCAGAGACGGTGGGGTGGGTCCGGTCTGGCAATGCCGCCATCACAGTAGTACCCTGAGGGGTATGGAATTTTGAAAAAGGGTTGATAGATGACATGATCAAGCACGGTGGTCTAGTCAAGTCCTTTTTCTGAGTCTAGCAGGAATACCAAAATATATAAAGTAGGAATTTAATAGTCTGCATGTATTAGTCCTCATACCACTCTAAACTGCCTTGCCTGTTACTTCCTGGACCGGCCCAAATTGCCCAAGTAATGAATTTATCAGGGAAAAGATATAATGCATGTGTAATACATTGAACAATGCAGCAAAGGTGTCATAAACCTGAAAAAAATTACATGTAGACAGAAGATCCCTGGTACCAGCATGTGGGCCTTTGATTATAAAACAAAAAACTAAAATATTTTGACAAAAGTTTATGCAAATCCTTACACAAATAAGTATTCCCATATTTCTCAAATTTTCCGTCAGCTGCATGCGTTAATGTGTTTATCAACGCGTTGAGCGAGAAGTCTGTGTACACGTCAACGCATATATGGCCTTCGTGTTCGCGTTGACGTTCGCGTATGATGTGCAGCTAAACCTCTCTCATTTTAGGATCCAACTCTCATATCCACTAATTTAAAAATCTTTTGAAAATATAAAAATTTCAGTAACTGTATTATGATACCCCAAAGAACAATTGCAAAACTCAAAGAGAAAAAAAAAAATCCAAGTAACCATCAACAAAAAAACAAAAAAAATGCAGATTTTTGATAGCAAATTTTAAGTGGAAAATCCAAGTACTGAACTGAATCTAACTTACCTGCGTCACAGTTTCCATTAGGCTGTTCCAGGCCCCACTCCCTGCAGTACTTGCCCTCGGTGCAGGGTTCCGGGTAACCGGTGCCAACTGGGCAATAGGTTCCGGGCCAGCATTCCCCACCTATCAAATAGGGAATATAAGTAATATATCACTTGATCCGACAAACATGAGAGTGAACTTTCCAAATATTATTCAGTATCAGTTATTTGACAAAAGACAATTCAGTTCACAACGCAACTTGTTAAAGTTGTAAAATTTGAATTTTACCGTTCACTGACATGATTTTCAAAGTACTGTAAATTTAATCAAATTAGGTTTTGCCCTTCACCGACGTACAAACACTGTATACTCAGTGTGTTACCTCCCGAGTGAAAGTTGGAAAAAAATCACTCGGGTGGGACTCGAACCCACGACCTCCTGCTTTCTAGTGCAGATGTCTTACCAATCGACCACCAAGCTAACGGGATCGGCCCGAGCTAACGGGATCGGTTGGCTGGTTCGAATCTGATGCACATAGCAGCGGGTACCGCATTAACTATTCACAAGATGGAATTTTGCATCGGGGTGATGTAACTCAAATTAAGTTTTGCCTGTAAATTTGGGATGAACCAAGCACAAATTTACACGAAACTTACGTCAACGATAGACAAAAAGCCTATCCTCGAGTCCTGGCAAAATCCCAGAAGACCCCTACATTGCACAGGGCAAGAGTGATGATACCGAAGCGATCACGAAACCATGTGATCCCTTCGGCACCAGCAAATCTGGTCCCAGCTAGACGGTTACGTCATCGTGTCTCCCCAGACTACAGACAATACATAAGATGATAGCCATAGCCCTTACCGGTGTAGTTAGCCAGTGGGCAGGTGCACTCAGACAGGTTGGTAGCGTTAGCCGTTGGCAGTGGCATATCCATGTATGACCCACCCGTGCAGTACCAGCCAGCGCTGCAATAACCACTGGTTGTGTCCATGCCGTCATCTGCAAGCAAAGTAACAAACCGATAACATTTATTTACGATGGAATTTACACTGACTTTCATAAGTTCTGTTTGTTCTAAATTTCATGTTGCTTTGTCCAAAGCTATGGGTACATGTACGTCTATTGCCCTGTAGCTGTAATAAGCCTTTTCGGAGTTCCAACTGCGCGCATTCGTAACCTGTGACAACGCACATTGTTTGTCTCAAATGCCCTTTGACAGTACCCACAATGCACAAACAGCCTTTTTGTAAAGTCAGTGGCGCGATGTTGTCAAAGGCCATTTGTCCAAAGCTATGGGTACATGTACGTCTAGTGCCGTGTAGTTGTAATTGTCGAAGACCTTGGCAATACCTCTAGACAAGAGATTCAAACATAGCTTAAAGTTTGGTAACAAAATCAAGTGTCGCTCACACATAGGATATCAGCTTCGGTCCAATAATTGGGCCACCAGCATCAAATGATCGAATGGGCAATGCTCATAACAAATTTTGACAAGGTATGCACAACTAGAGCTGGAAAACGTGTGATACCTCTGCAGTGTGAGTGGTGGCATTTTTTTGGGGTGATATTACATTTAATTTTTTTTTCTCGAAATGGCCGCCAATATGCTTGTTACCGGATTAATTATAGGTGGTAACAAGCATATTTTGGCCGCCGTTTGTTTTTAAAGTGATAGCACCAAAAAAGCTGCCACCGCTGCAATGCTATCACATATTTTCCAACCACAGGGCTGCATAGCTTGCCAAAAATCACAGTGAGCATTATTCCCTTCATTTGATACCGACCCAAACCCAAGGTTGATGGCCTATCAAGTTCATTTCTGTTTTCATTTTAAGGCCGCATTCAAATTACTTGGCTGCGGCTTGCGATTACACATGCGTCTATGGAAGCCGCTGAAGCCACTTCCCATAGACATGTATGTTATTGCCAGCCACAGCCACGTCCTTCAGACACAGCCTCATATTATCAAAGCAAGAGACAGAATTAACCATAGAGCTAAATCAAGTTACTGGAGCGCTAACTCCACGTTCTTGCGTGCCTATGGAAGCCGTCCTGGCCTCAGACATTTTGAATTCATGTGCGTGTTTGTAGAACACAATGAGATTAGATGGATTGAATTTTGAAGGTGTACTCAACATGTAACACGCAATAAGAACATACGCAAACAACTTAAACGCGTCATGACAGTTCAAAAAACGTCACGGCAAAACGCATCTGCAGCGAATACGCGCAGGCGTTGCTCTGTTTGCGTAGAGTAAAATGACACGCTTATTTGCTGATCGTGCATTTCGGTTTTAGGCGTATCGGCTTTGATGACGCACCGGTATGGAATACAAACGCAGATATGCAAATAGCCGTACAAAAGCCGTACAAAATTTCGAGTTTTCCATAGGTTTGTGTACAAACATGGATGCGCCCATCAGGCATCTCTTTGTACATTGAGTTAGCGCTCTAGTAATTTAATATAGCTCTATGGAATTAACTCAGCTCAGGTACTCACATTCGCAGTATTCTCCGCGAGGGCAGGACAGGCAGTCCTCAGGCCCGTCGCTGCCGTTGACTGGGTTGTAGCTACCTTTGGGGCAGGGGAACTCGTAGCTGTACCTTGTACCCGGTGGGCAGTAATAACCTGATATCACAAAGAGAAAATGAGCCATGAGTGGATAAAGTTTGTGTATGGAAAATGCTTTGATCTCCGGCTTCTTTGGCATGAAGAATACTTCTTATTGCTTATGAGGGATGCCACTCTATCGCCGGTTACTTCCAAGCTAAACAATTAGAGAGAGGAAAGTTGGGGTGAATTGGCTTGCCCAAGGACACAGATTCTGTAAAGGCCAGGTATTTGAGATGGATCATGAGTACATCACAAAGTCAGGTCACAAGTCCGGTAACAAGTAAATCGCAAGTCAATTCACAAGTCCAGTCACAATGAACAATAACAAAGGAATGTTTTTGTTACGACTCATTTAAATACACCTCATTCGTGTGTCAGCCATATTAAATTAAAAACAAGGTAACTTCTTCATTTTTAGAACTTGAGGTAGAGACGAAAGCAATGACATAAAGGTTCATTACAAATTAATACCAGTCTGCTCTGATGAATAATGTAAAATTTGTGATTAAACATACTCTAATATTTTAAGCCACATTGAACAAAAACTTGAAAGTGAGGCTTGGCACGCACTTCAATCATAAAATAGTCTGGCGTCATCCATTCAACGGTTTAAAATTATAAAATATATTCAGGGAACACGATCTAAAATTGCTTTCTTGTGAATAAGGTCTACAGCTTGTGTTTGACTTGGTACATGATAACTTGTAATTGTTTTGTAACTGCACTTGTGACGACTGTTGACCCATCACAAGTACCTCAACTGCAACACACACTCTTGTTTTTACTATACTCTTGAGGACAATGCTTTGTGTTTCCCTTTGTCCCTGTAATATAACACTCTCCCATAGACTAAGCACACAAACTTACTATACAGGACCGTTTCCAACAAAAGAACCAACTCCCGAGGACTGAAAGGATCTGTTTCTCTCCCTTTGTGTGTCGGTCCTCGGGGGTTATGTAGAACAAGTACACTGTCAATTGGCCAACGTTGGGAGGTCTCAGACTCTACATCTGCCGTTACAGATATTATAGCTGTATTCAGACTCACCAGATGGGCAGATGCTATCCTCGTACGTGGTTGCATTCTCAGTGCAGTAGTATCCCTTCTTGCACTCGGTGCACTCAGACTGTTGCTCCACGTTGGTGTAGTACCCGGCGGGGCACCCTAGCGGCACGGCAGTGCCCACGGGGCAGTAGGAGCCGATAGGGCAAATACCGCCCTCACCCGTGTGCGCGCCAGATGGCTGGTCGGTGTTTACTCCTGTAAAAACAGTCAGGAAATGATGTCATGAAAAAATGACATTGGGGTAGTTTTATGTACCCAATAAGCCTCAAAGCCCCTTAACAGGCCTGCTATTCATTCCCAAAAATGCCTCAAACTGCCTTTCATTTTCATCCCACTGAAACTGTTATATCACACAATGCAAACAAAAATTAAAATAAAGACAGAGCTCCAATTATAGACCTACATGTAACGTGAGCTAAAAATTATGTTTTCATTCGAAAGAAAAAAGATAATCCATTTGTGAAGATTTCACTTCTGATTTTGTTTTGGAAAGAAGTTGGCAGAGTGTATGGCATGGGGCACATATTTGTGTGAGAGTAACTTAGAAAGTAACATTTTTTAATGTCTTTCATAAGTTTTTATGTAAATTAAATGCTCTCTTTTCGAACAAAGATAAATTGACTGCAACACATTCTGTACAATGTTATGTATTTCTTTAAATACACAATCTTCCTTAGTCAGATTTTTATGCACAATGTTTAGATTTTTTTCTAATATCAGTATTTTATGTCATATTTTTTTTTTTAATATACATGCACAAACTCGGTTTAACCTTTTAAAAATGTACTTTTTTTAATGTTAATCACGTGCAATTCAGCTGTGGCTGCTATTCGTGATTTAACAAACCATGTTGAATTGAATTGAATTGAACATAGTAATGTTGGGCAACTATCAACCACAGCCTTGAAAAGGGCATAGTTCTTCAGAGGGAATATAAGCTAGTCATCCAAAATGGTATTTTTTATGCTCTCTCTCTCTGGTAACCTCTTTTGGCAACTTATCACTCCTTTTTCATAAGGCACTGCCAGCTACAGGAGCCCTCAGGAAGAACAAAGTACATTTTTCCCAACAGCATATGGAAATTCTTCAATGCACTGTGTGGAATTAGAATTTGCCATCTTTTCTCTTGTAGAAAATAGTTGCCTGCAAATTGCCTTGTGTGACAGGGGCTTAAAAGTAAAAAACACAGTTGGACAAGAACTCACCTAGCTGGCAATAGTAGCCGGCTGCGCAGTCGCCGGTGACGTTATCTCTCCCTGGGTACTGGCAGTACTTGCCAGGGTCGCACTGGGTGCACTGGTCCTCTCGGTAGATGCCGTAGTCGGGGTTGTATGTACCGGCCGGGCACAGCTGGAGATCCACTCCGGTCTTGGGAGGGCAATAGTAGCCCGGAGGGCAGGGGTCGGCACTGATGCGACGGACGCAGTAGTGACCTGGTTGGGAGGGGGGAATATAAGAGATTTATGGAATTAGTTTTGGGAGGCAATAGTAGCCCTGAGAGCAGGGATCGGAACTGATGCAATGGACTCAGTGCAGAAAAGGGGAAATATAGAAGGGGAAATATAACAGAACTATAGACTCCATTTCAGAAGGGCAATAGTAGCCAGGATGAAAGTGGAAGTCCCTATAAATGCAATGGATACCATACTGACCTGTTCGGGAGGGGGCATATAAAAAACTATAGACTCAGTTTGGGGAGGGCAATAGCAGCCCAGAGAGCACAGATGTATGCTGATGTGTTGAAAGCAATAGACATGTGGTAGGGAGGGGGTGGGGATATAGAAAATATTGACTCTGTTTTGCTAGAATACAAAGAGGCTTTGAATATCAGATAAAATATTAACTTTGTTTTTACCAAGAAGATGATATCAAAACTTGTTTGATAATAATGGAATGGATCAAACATTGACAGCAACAGAAACTCAATTATCACTAATGGAAATTCACTCTATATATGTCATCAATGTTGGAATTTGGTCAAATGTAATACACTCTCAATTGTTAAAGTCATTTAATACTATAAACGAAAAATTAGCTGGGACATTGCTACCTTCTGGCCAGTCTTCATAAACATTAACAATGGACAAATTGGCTTAGCTTAACACTGGAATAATGGACATGCAGCTGATATTCGCATTAGTGGAAACACTGGAAAAATTGGCTTAGGTTAACACTGGAATAATGGACATGCAGCTGATACTCACATTAGTGGAAACTTAGCTGATCAAAATCAAAATTAGTTGATTATGGAAACAATTGGTTGATCCTACCTTCTGGACAGTCCTCGCAAGCATTGGCCATGGAGTAATTGACGTAGGTTCCATTGGGACAGAACTGGTGGTAGGAGGAACCCATGACACAGAAGGATCCCGGCGGACAGATGTCTCCTGTGACTCCATCAACGGGGGCAGGGGAGGATGCCCCGCCCACACAGTAGTAGCCAGGGTCACATTCACCTGTTGCGAACATTAAAATCATGGGAGTTGCTGAGTGTCAGAATGTTTGAACTATAAATAGATTTGTTGGGTGAAAATGTAAGAAACTGTGATTTGTGTCTGTATATGCAAACTTGTATGAAGAAGACACAACTGGGGCGAACTTCATGGAGATACCATCACAAAATACCAGGGGCAGATTTCAAAAAACTCGTCTTATCTTGCGTCTCAGTTTAGGACATAAGACGAGTCCCCGCTCAAAGATCAAAAATCTTTTCAAATCGGCTTCCACAGCAATTTTCTTCCTCAAAACTATAACTCTCGGCCAACGCTCGTCTTTAACGACAATGATTTCCAAACGATAGACAAAGTAACGCACGCACTAATGAGATAAGACGACACTCAGACCCGTCTTAAGTTAAGACAAATTCAGCCACATTACTAATGAAGCCAGGACACATTGGTAAAATCAATCGTAGGACTTGGCTAATAATGGATCAGTCCATAAGGGGCATGAAAACAATTCGGGCAGTTCACAATGCAGTGCGCCACCAAGAGTTTGCCACGGGGAGTTCATTTTTCCCAGTGCATTGTGGGAGATGGTCGACAAATTTGCAGCGCGGGTCATTTGAAACTGTTAGTTTTTCCGGTCAGTAGTTTCGTAAGCGTATGATTCGAGTATCTGTTTGCCCTTTTCTTTTTCTTTTTATCAATATGGTATTTTTTGGAAGGCGTCAGAACGCTATGCCCCAATCTATAACAAATTAGCTCAAGTTGTCTACTGACACTCATTCAAATGGGCCATGTTTTGTCGACCGTAAACTTAAAAAATAGACTCTCCATGGCAAACTCTTGGTGGCGCCCTGTATTGTGAATCGCCCGAATTGATGTACATGCACATATTTATTTGTTCACAGCCATTCTATCTCCTTCAACCTACCTGCCATGTTCTCAGCCCCCGTCTGGTTACAGAACATCCCTGGTGCGCAGGGGAGGCAAGCGCTCTCATTGGTCATCTGCTGAGCGGGCTGGTAGGTGCCCGCCGGGCACGGGTAGGGGACCGAGGTGTTGGACGGGCAGTAGTGGCCGACTGGACAGATGTCGCCGTAGGCCTCGCCGATAGGGTTGGGTTTCTCAGCCGCGCCCGTGCAGTAATATCCTATGAAGGGATAGATTTGGAGATTTAAGACAGGACTCGAACCTGGGACAATTGCATTGAAGGTCCAGAGGCTTTACTGATTAAGGTAACAATATGCAGCAACTACCAAGGACACTGTTTATCCTTTGCGAAACCTTGATCAGAGCCACAGGCAGCAAGGGTTCGGACAAGTACAGTTTCAATTTCCTGAACACAAAATGGATGCTACAAAAATAGAGCAAGTTTTATCAAGGATCACTGATAGACTATGGGATGATTTGTGATGTAACTTATGCCTGTGCACTAGTAGGACCTGCAAAGGTCTAAAATCAATTGATGGTGAAAACATCGTATCTATATATCTGTTAATCCTAGCTTCCTACCGTACATTTAATGTGTCTACCTATTGTAACAATTGATGTGGCCAACCTCAGCAAGCCGGTCCTGAATAGTCAACTAGACTCTAGTCCAACTACAGTCAAAGTTGGTTCAAAATCTCGTGGATGTTACAGTATCAGGGCTCTGTTATTGTCACCACAGGGAGCACTCACACAGAGAGTCCATCCTTACAAGTCAATTTTGTTATTTAATAATGAGGTACCCACCTGGTGAGCATCCGCCGTTGGGTTCAGTAAGCCCCACCTCCGAGCAGTACTCTCCCAGCAGACAGTCCGTGCAGTCTCCGATCTGAGTCAGCTTGTCCATGGCACCGAAGGTCCCCTTGGGGCAGTACTCGTACCAGGAGTAGCCAGACTCGCAGTAGGTACCCGCCGGGCAGGGGCCGCCCGTGGCGTTAGCAGGTTCAGGGGTCAAGGTCACGGCGCCCAGGACACAGTAGTAGCCGGCCGCGCAGAGGCCTGTGGGGGCGATCTGGTTGGTAGCCTCGCAGTAGTAGCCTGTGTACATGCGGGAATGGAATAGCCGGTTACCAGTGGAAACACTGTGTGGTCGCAGAATGCTTTGATTGGTTCTCAGCTTTTTATAGACGATGTCACCTACGACATCATGCCTGTCAGTTCCTGACAGGCAACACAACTTTCAAAGCATTATAAGATTTGAGGCTTTGCATGGTGGAGTATCGGTATCGTTTCTGTTTGCGGTAACACCATGTGGTAATATCTACTGCTTAGAAGATATTTAGTTCCAAAAAGAACTTGTCCTGCTTATTAACAACTTTCACTAAGTAGTTTTTGTTGTGATAAGAACAGTCCTGCTTTAAGTTCTAAAAGAACTTGTCTTTGGTCTCACATCAAAGCATTGTTCTTACATCATTTCCCGATTCTGTACAGTTAAATTCAATAAGTTAGTCTCAAGATTTGAATGAAGTACATGTACATGAAAAGCTCTATACTGAAAAAGCAACCATCCAAAAAGAACTGAAATATTGCAGATTTTAGACCCACCTTCTGTGCAGAGTCGACACTGGGTCTGGTTCTCCAGGCCCGTGATGTTACTGAATGTGCCCACAGGGCAGGGGTGCTGTTGGTCCGTCTCGGTTCCTTCTGGACAGTAGAAACCTGATCACAAAATGCAAATCAACAGAAATGCTTTAATACAACACAGAGCACGACTTTTTAAACTTCATGGTTGACTCCCTGCAAAGTGTGCCGCGGTCCAATGGCTCGTTGACTCATTGACTAATTTGCCAGGGAACACAGAGCTAGTGTTCTTGGGCAAGACACTTTACTACAATTGCCTCTCTCCACCCAGGAGTATAAATGGGTACCTGTGAGGGTAGAGGCCAGTGAGAACTGATCTGAAGCCGCTGCAGAAAACTGGTCTCTGTCCTTGGGCAAGACACTTTACTACAATTGCCTCTTTCCACCCAGGAGTATATATGGGTACCTGTGAGGGTAGAGGTCAGTGAAAACTGATCCCAAGCTGCTGCAGAAAACTGGTCTCATGGCCTGATGAACAGCAATAATAACAGTGAAGTGCTTTGTGAATTATACAGCGCCTGATTATTATTGTTAGTAGCATTATTGTCCTACAGGTAATCAATTGCCTTTCGCTGTTTTTATGTGGTCCAACACTATCATGTGTATTTGGAAGCCTAATGAATAAAAAAAACATGGTTTTGCAAAAATATTCAAACTGAAGTTGTAGACGTCAAACAAGCAAAAGGAATACTGTTTGTCAATGTCTACAAACAAATGATGGCTTTTTTCCACCTGTACTGTGATTAATGCAGAATTTGCACCCCTCATGACAGCTTTGCTGTAGTATGAATTATATGTATAAATTTAAATTTAACTCATTGGTACTGTACTACATGGTATTACATTGTATTCATATCGTGATGAATCTAAAACCATACAGTACTTGGGCAGTTCAGGGTGTAACAAGCAGGGCGGGTTGGTACGGTACAGGGAGTAACAGGCAGGGCAGTTTGGTGCTGTACAGGGAGTAACAGGTAGGGCGGGTTGGGCGGTAGGCTATTGGTTAATCATTTTGCTTTTTAGGGCTTGCAACACAGTTTTAAAAAACAAAACCACATATCAAATTTTTTGAATGGTAGAAATTTTCTATTATCTACCAACCTGCCGGGCAGACTTTGGGTGTGACGACGCCATGTGAGGGCGCTCCAACTCCGCTCTGCTCCTCAGCTATGGCTTCGTCTTGGTCGCAATATGAACCTACAAGAAGGAAAGATGTATATAGAAGAACTTCACACCATAAAGACCCTATAGTCCATTATAATGTTGCGGCAATCTTGATTTTTTCCCATTCAAACCAACGTAATCAAAGTGAGGCTGGAAGGAAAAATAGTCTGGTTCTTTTTGGCAAAAAAAAGTATCATTCCGTACTGTTATTGCATACAGGGAACATGACTGAAATGGTGGCAGCATGATAAAGGTGTATTGGAATGCCTCACTGCATGGATTCAGTAGCTTGGACTCTGTGCACAAGTACCCCTCAAGGGCTGAAAAAAAACCCAGAAAGTTCAGGGAGACCACCAGAAGGGAGCCCTGTCAAGTCCTCCCCTAATGACTAACAAAGAATTTAGGCCTGTTGCATTTGAAAATCCTGTAAGGATTTCGTGTTAAAAGCCTTCATTAAAAGTTGCAATAACCAATAAGTTGTTCACTGACCTAAGGGGCAGACCAGGCACTCCCCTTGTCCCACCGAGGGCTGGTAGGTGCCCGACAGGCAAGCCGTCTGGTCGGGGCTACCCCGGGGGCAGCGATGACCCGCCAGGCACTGGGCGCCGGGGGGCTGGGGCACGGTGGAGTTCTCCCAGCAGAACCAGCCCTCATCGCAGTCGTCGTTGGGCAGGACCCGGCCCCAGCCGCTGCAGTACATGCCGGCCGTGCAGGGCAGGCAGTCGGTCAGGTTCTGGTTGGCGAAACGGTCCGAGAAGGAACCTGGTGGAAAAAGATTTAGATTTGATCACCCAAATGTTAAAATAAGAGAATAATAGTGTGGGAGAGCAGTTTTATAAGGGGGACGAACCCGTGTTCACAGGAATGGAGTGCCCATCTCTCTTTGTAAAGCGATTGGGCCAGACTCGAGTCCATGATGCTGTTGTGGGGGGATCGCCACACCTCCTCCACAACTAGTCTGTTACCTTCCCAGCATTGAATAATGCCGGTACCCATTTAACACCTGGGTTGAGTTTTATATGCCTAATTTAACACCAGTTAGGAACCTGGTCACTGATAATAGCCTGAGCCGAAGATGGGGCTACATAATCAGAACATTTCTATGGTGCACATTGTGCAAGTAGAGTTTGCTCGACATCTCATTCTTGTTGTATGGAGATCACATCTGTGGTTTGTAGTAGGCATGCGTGGCATGTACAGCATGCATGTGGCTTGAAGTGCAACACCTTGTGAACGCATCTGTACATTACTGGCAATAACCTACCTGGCGGGCAGGGTTCTGGGCTGCTGCTCCCCTCCGAACAGTAATGACCTTGCGGACAGATGTCTCCCGTCGTCTCGTTGACTGGCCTGGGCAGAATGGTACTCCCTGTGCAGTAGTAGCCGGCATTGCAAAGCCCGCTGACCGTGGCTAGCTCGTCATAGCGGCAGTAGGAGCCTGGGTCGCATGGTGTGGGGGCTGGGGAGCCCAGGGGGCAGTACTCGCCAGCTATGCACATGCCGCCGGTGGACTGTGCCGGGCAGTGGCAGGAGGTATCTAGGGGGAGCAAGAAGGGTAAGGAGCAACAGTTGTAACAAAATTGTCAAGTTGATAAATTTTGCACACAAAACATTTGAAACTGATACAAATACTATTTCTAACAATCTCCTTATATGCAAATTGGCTATGTGGCGCAGAATACAGCGGTGTTTTACCGGCGGTTTAAAACCACTCATGTGACCAGCTCTCGACAAATAGGAATCAGTAAACTGTCTCAGGTTTTTATGAATAACAGGTAATTGCTCAAAAGGGACAGAGGACTTTCATGCTTACCCGTGTCGTTGCCTAAAGTCGTGGGCTTGCTCTTCCAGGCACCCAGGGTACAGTACCAGCCCTCGGCGCACTCTCCCTGGGGGACCTCCATGCCCCGGTCAGGGCAGTACATCCCCGGCGGGCACAGCTCGCAGGCATCCACGCTCTCCCCGCGGGTGTTGTTATTGAAGGTGCCGTTGTTGCAGGGGAACTGGGCAGCAAACTGGGTGTTGTTGGGACAGAAGTGGCCTGAAAGAAACAAACAGGAGAAGTGAGGGTCATCACATACCAGGAATCAATTGTATTTGACCGAGTTTATCCACCGGGTTACTATACCCTGACGACAATATCCTAGTTAATTAATCCAAGTTTAAAACCTATCTTTAGGGCAGTCTTCATAGGTAACACTACCATCAGTGCAGTAGTAACCAGCCGGGCAGTCCAGGCACTCGCTCAGTTTATCAACCTGGTTATAGTAATGTAATTAACCTAGTTTACCAATCCTAGTTACCTACCTTTAGGGCAGTCTTCATAGGTAACACTACCATCAGTGCAGTAGTAACCAGCCGGGCAGTCCAGGCACTCGCTCAGTTTATCAACCTGGTTATAGTAATGTAATTAACCTAGTATACCAATCCTAGTTACCTACCTTTAGGGCAGTCTTCATAGGTAACACTGCCATCAGTGCAGTAAAAACCAGCCGGGCAGTCCAGGCACTCGCTCAGTTTATCAACCTGGTTATAGTAATGTAATTAAGCTAGTTTACCAATCCAAGTTACCTACCTTTAGGGCAGTCTTCATAGGTAACACTACCATCAGTGCAGTAGTAACCAGCCGGGCAGTCCAAGCACTCGCTCTGTTTATCCACGGGGTTATAGTAACCAGGCAGGCACAGCGTGTGATCGCTGCTACCCTGGATGCAGAAGGAGCCCGCGGGGCAGGGTCCGCCGGACGCCGTGGTAGTGCTGGGGTTGGAGGAGTTAGAGCCCAGCTTGCAGTAGTAGCCAGGCTCGCACTCACCGGCCGGGTAGGCCAGGCCGGGAACGTCGCAGTAGTGGCCTGCAAATGGGGAGAAAATCGTGCACAGTGACTATCAGATATTCTTTTAGACATTTATTCCACACGTTTACAGAGTTTTTTCAGTGGGGAGTGATTCACATTAAAATTATTATATTGATCATTTCCGTAAATGCCCTTTCTTCTTTTTTTACTCGTGCTGCAATTATTTTGACCTTTCCCCTGATTTTATAGCTTAACGTTCTTCTTGTAAAAGTAGACACATACATTTCTGTTCACCCTGGGTATTGGAAAAATCATTTTCTTGATATGCTAGACATACCAAGACAAAATTCTGTCATTTTGTTGCAATTCACTTGTATTTCTTACCTTCCAGACAGTCCTGGCATTGTTCCAGGGACTCCCGTCCCGTCTCGTTGTTGAAGGTAGATGGCGGGCACGCATCAGGATCGCCAGTGCCTTGGTTATAAAGCAATCACGTAAATTGATATCAGATATGATTACCTTGCACAGTTGTGTCTTGTCAAAGTGGAGAATTGGACTCTCCCAACACCCAGTTCAGGCTGGCATTGTCCAGAGGTGCACCAAACCAAAAAGTGTTAAGAGCGACACAACTCGACCCAAATCGACTCTGGTGTCAGAGAGGCACATTGATTTTCTATGGTACTGAGTGTTGTAAAATGTTTATTGTATTGTTTGAAATGACTCCAATAGTCTATTGTTTTGACAAGCTTGCTCCGGTGACGTGGGGGAGGGGGGGGGGTTGCAAACATAAAACACTCCCCTTAAAAAGAGAGAGAAATTTCGGGGGAAAAAATTGCCAAACTCACTATGACAGATTTCTCGCTACATCACTCGGTTGCTCCTTGTTGCTTTTAAACTTGAACTTCAACTTTTTGGATTTATTACTAAATATATCACCCCTATGGGCACAATGTTTGCTCCTACTTGACAGTAGCTACATGCACCGACTGCTAAAACTTAGCACCAATGAATTTTGCGTCGTCTTTACCTTGTCCACAGTAGTAGCCTGCTGGGCAGATGCCGGCATCGCCTCGCGACAGCTCCGAGGGCATGCGTGCGTCCGAGCCCAGACGGCAGTAATGGCCTGGATCACAGAGTCCTACAACACCAAAAATTAACATCCACGGTTTGTGATTTGACATATGAACCAGAGTATGAAATCAGTGTTGTAGTTGGGTAGTTCAAAACGTAATCACAGGTCCGGTCACAAGTGCTTGTGATCTGATAAATCTGTGACTATCAGGTCACAGATAACAGAGGATGGATGATATCGTTTTGGTTTGCGTTAACACTATGTGGTAATAACTACTGCTTAGAAGATATTTAGTTCTGAAAAGAACTTGTCCTGCTTATTATCAACTTTGCTAAGTAGTTTTTTGTTCTGATAAGAACAGTCCTGCTGTAAGTTCTAAACAAACTTGTCTTTGGTCTCGACTAGCCTGCTCTAGTCATTGTCAGGGGATGGATAATAGTAAAGATATGCTTTGTCAGCCTTCATTTGAAATAGCTCGTAACTTGACTTCAGACTTAGTGACTTGTGATTGACTAGTGATGAATTGTTGCACTACGACACTGTATGCAATACCATTCAGCGTTAATTTAATTCTAGTGACTTGTAGACAACTAACAGACATAGCTGTAGCATGGCATTTGGGCAGAGTCCACGACTACTTACATTTCCAGTTTATTTTGGAATGGGAATTGGCAAATATACAAGATTACAGAACCAATTCTGATCATTGTAATTGGTGGAATTGGACATTTCGAGGATATTTTTGAAGATTCTCTTTTGCGGCAACAACATGTTTTCATGCCTCAATTTTGTCCACTCGTTACCCGTACAAATGATTCTAGAGAATAGGAATTACTCGTACTGTCTTTAAAGAAAGTTTAAAAAAAAGGGAGGGGGCAGTAGTTGGGATTGGACACATGCCTGTTAACACATATTTTACAATGTGCCAATTATTGCCGAGTCTAAATTCATTGGCTACGGCTTGTAGTCAACACACATGTGTATGGGAAATGGACACAGCTGCTTCCACAGCCGCTTGTCTAATTGCCAGCTTTGGCCAAGTACTGTGGACATGACCTTCGCAGTTGCTGATTACTTAACATGTGACCTGCTCTATCAAAATCAGACTTTTCTCGGCAAAAGGTCGAAAATGATATTTTTACATATTGTTAACATATGTTCTTTTTCCTTTTGATAGGTGGTTTAATTTTTGAAACCGGTCTTTCCTGGGCAGAGTTATGCTATTTTGAAGTTCACTGAGTCGGAAAGTAGAAAACGGAGAAAATGGACATGAACGTCACAAAACAGTTATTTCTTTAACTGATATACCTTATCAAAATCATCAAAAGTAGTGTATGTAGAGTTCAAATTAGGGTTTCAAACTTTTATAATATATTTTAGACATGTTCAGGATTACAAATATGCAAAAATTTGAAAATCGATAAAAATCACTCCCACAGCGTTTTTTGGCCCTATCTCAATTTCAACCTCTGCCCAGAAGCGTCTGCTTTTGACAGAACAGGTCACATATTGCTAACACACAATTAGCGACACTAACCTGACACTGCAGTGGCATTGAGCTGGTCGCAGTAGTTACCCATGGTGCACTGTGTGCACTGGGTGTCGTTGGACAATCCAGTCTGATCACTGAACGTGCCCAGTGGGCAGGGCTGCCAGACGTGGCCGGTGCCCTCCGGGCAAAAGAACCCTGCCGGACAATCCTACAAGGGGGACACAAATACAACAACACCATATTTACAATACATTAAACTTCATACATGGTTGCCTTCTGGGCAGAAGAGCATAGCCGGACAACCTACGAGTGGGGCATAAATACGAGAACACCATTTCATACATTAATCTTCATAGGTCCACATTTGCACTAGTGCCTTCAAGGCAAAAAGAACCCAGCCAGACAATCCTACAAGGGGAACAGAAAGACTAGAATACTATAATGAAAACGAGTTACATAATCAAGGAATCATAGGTTCCAACTAAATGTTGATTGGCAAAGAACAATAGGCAAATCATAAGATGGAATAATATTGATTAACAATAGGTAAGTTGGCCAACGGAGAGATTGCAACATGTTTCATCCACTTTGCCGCAAATTTGGCCACATTGACATATCATCCCTTTCAATTAACTGTCTGTATCTCTGGATGTAGGTGTCCAAATGCGATAGGAAAAACAGCATTGTGTTGAGAAGTAATGATTCTTTAAGCATATAAACGTTACTATTACACAAAATAGGAGCTAGTCTTTTTAATATTTTTTCCTCTAAAAGTTTCATTTCTTTATACACACTGTATTAGCTCATATTTAAAGCCGAGTGTCGTAATTTGTAATTTAGTTGTGACCAGACTTGTGATGGACCTGACTCCAACAGTGACGAGTGAAGGCCTTTTACCTGTGGGTTGGTTCCCATGGTGCAGTAGTGTCCCGGCGTGCAAAGAGCGCAGACTGCGTTCTGCTGGGTGTCGGTGAAGGTGCCTGGGTCGCATGGGATGGGAACGCTGGTCCCCGCCGGGCAGTGGTGACCAATGGGGCAAACGTCACCTGAATCAATGGAAATGGTTAGTAACGTTATGCCCTTAGGCAAGGCACTTTGTCACTCATTGCTTAGGCCCACCCAGGAGTAAATGGGTACCCGTGAGGGTAGAGATGGTTCCTTGCGCCTAACAGGCTACATCGAGCTGTATATTCCCAACTCTCTTTCTAACAGGTTAATCACACTTCAGAGAAATTAAGACGCTAACCTGTGACGCCGTCGGTAGGCGCGGCCACCGACGCGTTGCCGCTGCAGTAGAATCCCTCCGTGCAGTCACCGGCCGTCTGGTTCATGCCGTACTCCGGGCAGTACTCCCCGGGCTCACAGCCCGTACACTGAAGGACGGACTCACGACCTGTAACACAAAGGAAAAACGTTATACCACGAGTATTAAAGGCTGGTTTGTACTCGAGAAAAGGGAAATGGGAAACATTTGTCACATCACAGGAAGTGTTCACTTTTGAAAAGTAAACAATAGGGTCCACGATCGGGTGTAGGTCCCCAGTTGGAAATCATGTACACAACCTACAGTGTTCTTCCCAGAAAGAGTAGGTTTATGGTGTAAATCGAGGACACGCACGTGGGATGACCTCGATTAGAAAACGCGTACAAAACCAGTGAGAGCTGGTGCAAAAAGTTAAGAGAATAAACAAAGGAAAAGGGAAGAGGAACAATAGACACTCCTTGATTTACACCATAAACAAACGTGTGGGTACATGTAAGTGCATAAACATAACGGGGACATTGGGATGTCCATGATAGAAGGTGTTTTACACATATGTGTGGTGTGCATTTTAAAACGGGATGCTATTTTTGCCTACAGCTGCACATGGCGCCTTCAGCTTCACCACGTGTACCATTTGCTCCCTCAACATACACAAGACCATGGTTCTGGGAACCAGACCAAGATGGCAGAAGGGTCGATGGCTTTGTTTTTAACATACCTTCTGTTGGGTTGTACGTCCCTGGTGGACAGTCATGGGTCCGGTTTGTTCCTGTGGGACAGTACGCCCCGACTGGACAAATGTCGCCTGTCACGCCGTCTTCTGGAGTTTTGATGATCGCTCCGCGGATACAATAGTACCTGAGGAATCAAATGTTTTAAATATATATTATTGCTGAGCTCTGCTTGAAAATCTAATCAGAATTTGGACAATTCACAATGCATTGTGGGAGATGGTCGACAAATTCATAGTGCGAGACATTTGCAATTCGTCGTGTGCCCGGCAGAAGGACATATGTGCATATGCCCTTATGCAATAGCGCGTAATGACCAAAAGTGTTCCCAGCAAAAGGGCATATGCAGAAAACTGCCTCCATTTTGATGAAATTTAAACATTTTCGTCAGAAATTAATACAAGTTGTTCCAAAACTTATGATTCATACGTGTGACAAATTTCAAATTTGTACGATTTATATTACATGTGGGAGAACATTGGATACATAATGCGCGCGGGGGAACAATGGAACCTTTCAATGCAATTTTCTTGAAAATGATTTTTGCGTCACAACGCTCATATGCCCTTCTGCCGGGCACCCGACGAATTGTTAGTTTACAGTCAGTAGTTTCGTAAGCATATGATTCGAGTATCGGTTTGCCCTTTTCTTTTTTTTTTCAATATGGTGTTTTGTGTAAGGCAGCAGAACGCTATGCCTTAATCTATAACAAATTAGCTCAAGTTGTCTACTGACACTCGTTCAAATGGGCCATGATTTGTCGACCACAAACTTGAAAAATGGACTCTCTACGGCAAACTCTTGGTGGCGCACTGCATTGTGAATCTCCCGAATTGAAAAAGTATGCAAGTAGTTAAAGAGGACCTGATATTACTTTTTCAATATTCCTTGAAAGACAACATGAGATGGGAACAGTGACAAATAGGAAACACTCAAGCAGAGGCATCTATGCACTCGCAACTATGCATGAGTATCAAAAACTCTTGAGGTCCAGTTATTTCACACTGCTACCTCTCAAACCCATCATGTGAGAGCAAGATCGGGAGAGGACTGTGCTTAACCATAGTTCAACTAACGAACGCAAGATGGTTGGACTACTCTAGTTGACAATCAACCTTTCGCTGCTTGCCACACCCCTGAGACAACCCTACGAAATTGTGTACGTTTATGGTTTGTTTGTCTCAGATTTTGCACATTCTACGTCCATTTGTATATCATGTAACTGGGCAATATTTCACAAGCTGTGTTGACACGATAGGTTAATTATGGAACCGGAGCCCGGGGGCATGGTTCCATCGCTGGTTACCAATAGCCGCGCGCATCATAAAGGACAACAGGGAGACAGGATCAAGACATGTGACTTGAGGCGCTCGCAAATAACTAAATTAAACCACAAATAACGTTGACTAATGGTCCTCAACCGAACTTTCTCCTGTTTGTGTAGAGTATTTCAGTGATGTGGAACCACAGCCGCGCGCATGCTGCAAGCGTTCTCAAGGACAAGGCATGCGCACATTTTGTTACCCCTTTTGGTCTAAGGAGCCCGAAGTGCGTGCGTATACCTGAGAACCAGCCCGGTTCAATCTCAACAAATGGCTTCCAAGTTTCTTTGTCGAATTAGTCTTTACTCACCCAGCTTGGCAGAGACCGGTGGGGGTGTTGAGCCCTTCCGTCTCGCAGTACTCCCCGCCGGGGCAAGGCGTGCACTCCCCAGCCGACTTGAGCTTGGTCCCGGCATTGAAGGTGCCGCTGGGGCAGGGGTACTCCGTATCATACTTGGTGCCGTCGGAGCAGTAGTGTCCCGTCGGGCAGGGCTCCGGGTTCTGGACACCGTGGGAGCACTGGGCGTCCGACTGGAGGGTGCCGTCGCAGTAGTAGCCCTCAGGGCAGAGTTTGCAGGATGCCATTCCCCATTCGTCCTGGTAGGTTCCGGACTCGCAGGCCACCTCGTTAGTGCTCTGGGCCGGGCAGTGGTGGCCCGGGGAGCACTCGTACAGGGCCGGCCGGCTGACATTCTGGCCCTCGGGGCAGTAGAAGCCGGCCTCGCAGGGCGCAGTGGGTGCATCTAGGCCGCTGTCTTCACAGTAGAAGCCTGGAGGATGATTGACAACAATACAAAGATAACGCTTGTTTGATTCACCCTATATTTGCTTTAATATATATAAATATTTGCAACTTTTCATATGAAACCGAGATCCAAGAATATTGTTTTCTCGGAATATACAGCATTTCACTGAGCTGAAACTTCATCAGGTTAGCTGTTCAGCACCCTTCTTTAGATTTTGAGCACTTTTGTTGCTTCAAACAAACATAATGCACAAATTACAAATGATGGACGCTACCTTTAAGGGACTTTTTGAAGGTTTTAGGAAAAGAAGAAGCGTAATACTCTGCACGACGTAATGCTCCTTGAAGGCTATATCTACAGATGCCACTGATTTTCTGCATTATTATGGATTATGAAAGACACTGCTGAAGAAATAGAATTTTATTGTGATAGAATTTGTGCTTCTTTATCACTAAAAAAAGAAAAATCCATTTGTAAACCCACCTGGAGAGCAGAGCTTGCAATCCTCGAAGGCGGTGGCAGCAGTGGCATTACTGAAGTAGCCGGCCGGGCAAGGTACGGGGTCGTAGGTCCCCCGAGGGCAGTAGTGGCCCATGGGGCAACTGTTGCCGGTGACCCCATCGGTGGGGTCAGGTCGCCAAGCGCCCTCTATGCAGTAGTATCCCTCGTCACAGAGGTTGGTCTCGTTGCTCTGGCCGGCCGAGTCACAATAGTAACCTACATTGAGTATAAAGTTTGTAAAAGCACTTCGATAACTCTCTGCTTTTTCCATTTTATTGTTTTTCTTTGTCTTTTTCCTTTTGTTCTTCTACTTCAATCAGGTATTCCGCTACCAATTTATGGCTGTTAAAAGTTTGCATTTATCAACATGTAGACATGCTAAAATACTGAGAAAAAGGCCTTTAAATTTTTTAGTTTTGAAGCCGTAAAATTGAAAGATGTGCCAATTGTTTGTCGTTGAAAAACGCTTTCATTCCACGATTTTTATACTATTTCTCTAAAATATGTTTAGTTCACATATAAAAGATTACAAATATCAATAAATCTGACATTTGGGGAAAAAATCCCAATTAGGATTTTTACATTTTCCTCCACTACAAACTGCCCAGTTCCATCTCATTTTGCCAGAACGCCTCACAAACTCGATGGTTGCATGATAAGAAACAAGCCAAAAAAACTCAAACTTACCCCTGGTGCACGGCGTCGGGTAGTTGGATCCCAAGGGGCAGAACTCGCCCGGTTGGCACTGCCCGCCGGTGGAGTTACCCGGGCAGAAGCAGTTGGTGCTGATGTTATCGTAGCCATAGTCTGTGGGCATGGCGGACCAGGCGCCGCGGATGCAGTACCAGCCGGGGGCGCACTGGTCCGTGACGGCTTCCCGGCCGGGGCTGGCACAGTAATAACCTGTCCACAAAAATCAAAACAAAAAGATGTATGAAAACTGCTGGCAAGGAACAGTTGCTTTACAAAATAGACCAAAATTTCATGCAACGCATATTTGTTGCCGACATTGTAAAGTAAAGTCTGTCCCGAGCCAATGTGGCCCATCAGGCCAGATTTATCTCTGGTCTCAGTAACATGAACCGACTGAGAATATATTTCTATCCCCCCATGGATGGGATGCTAGTCCATCGCAGGTTACTCCCCAGCTAATGCCGGTACCCATTTATACTCTTGGGTGAAGACAGGCAAGTGGGGTGAGGCTTGCCCAAGGACACAACATATGGCCAGCAGCTGGATTCGAACCCCTGACCCTCTGATCAGGAGTCACAAACCACTAGACCACACTCCCATGAATTGCTGGCACTGTTATAACCCATTAAAGAATAACAAAAGAGCTGCAGAGCTGATTTCTAGGAGCTTGTAAGCATGGAAAATTGTGTTACGCAAGAAAAACATCAGCAAAAACAGGCTACCAGCCAACATTTCATGTAAGACATTTTACTATTGACCAGATGCTAAAAGTATTAATTTCTGTTTAGGGACTCCATCAAATAAAAAAAACCTGGCTGATCCAAGACAAAGTTTGTGTGGACGGTCTAACAGTCCTTGAAATCCGTCTTACCCCTCACCCCCCCAACCACCCATTCAACCTACCATCCCCACCCTGACCCATCCAGCACCAGACAAAATAACCACTTCTGTTCTTTCAATAGCGAACACTTTTTCTGACAATTTGTTGAAAATTCACCAAACACTTTCCAAACTAAAGTTTAAAATCTCCACAAGTCTGGTTTCAAAACACAATTGATTACTTGAACAGGAACAGCTGATTATTCCCGCGACTAACTGTGATCTGAAACTGGTCTAGAAGCTAGAGATAAAAAGATAACTCAGTCGTCTTTGAGACTTACCCGGTTCACATGGCTTGCAATCTTCCAGTTCTGACTTCTGCTCAAAGTCATTGTAGTAGCCCTTGGGGCAGGGGTACTGGGTGGCGTACTCGGTGCCGTTGGGGCAATAGTGACCCCTGGGACAGGGCTGGTCGGCGGCCGTGGAGTTGGCTGGACACCAGAAACTGGAAATGATCAGATGAGAAAAGAGTTGCCCATCAAGTCGATGTAATCAAATTAAAAAACATATCTAAAGAACCGTGGTTTTGTTTGTCACTGTTCATCACTTGTTACTTGCGATTTGACGTGAAACAGACTGATCCATGTACCCTAGTCCCATGGTGCTTTATCCACTCACAGCTAGAATGAATGTCCGACACGCATACACAAAATGGCTGATATGTGTGTGCGTGCGCAGCTGCAACATGTAAGGTGGCACTGAAGAGACACACGTGTTGTTTCCCACATGCGCAGTGCTTACTGGATGCCATTTACTTGACGAGACAGGGAGACCATCACAAGTTATCACGTCATGCATGGTCTATCCACGTGCGCAGTGCTTACTCTATTGACTTGCAATGACTTGCAATGGACTTGTTACAACTCTGGATGCTAGAAAATAGAGGGGGGGAAATTGACCTGTTTATTGCTTTGCTTGCATATCATCCGAGTTGCCTTATATTCAGATAGTACATCGAAGTGCATCGAAGCAAAAGACTGATCCGTTAGGTCGCACCTACTGCCACACTGAAGTTCCTGCTGTGCACGCCATACTGGCATGCACGCATGTTGGACTTTTCCCCACGCATGTCAGACATTTATCACGGCTGTGATAGGTCAATACAGCTCGTGAGTTGACTAGGGACTGGCTGACTTGTGATTGACTTGTGATTGACTCGGATGCAACTCTGCTTGTCCAACTGATCAAGCTTCTGTAATACACTTCAGGAGATCTGCAAAACTCTGCGGCTAATCTGCAGAACAGTCTTCAGACCAGTCTGCAAGCTCTTCAATGAAACTTGCCCTAATGAGCTTCTGACTTTTTTCCAACCAACACTCACCTTGCCTCGCATTCAACACACTCGTACTGGCCCTGCAGAGGGTTGTAGGTCCCCGCCAAGCAGCCTAGGGGGAAGGACGTGCCCCTGGGGCAGTAGTGGCCGGTAGGACAGGGTCCTCCCGTAGCGTCTTCCGTCGGGTTGTTGGCGTCCAGGGAACCCCTCAGGCAGTAGAAGCCGGGGTCGCACTCGCCGGCCGGCCAGGTCAGTCCCTTGTTGTCGCAGTACATGCCGTACAGACACTGGGTGCATTCGCTCTGTTTAGGTCATTGAGGGAAAGAAAACAATTGTGTGAGGAGGGATTCAGACCCAAGGCTTTCAGACTACCGATTTTTCTTAGTGAAGTGGAAGTCAGAGTTACTGTTAGTGCTGGCCTAGCTATGCCCTCAGCATCACAGTAAATGTCATTCTAAGGGTGTGTATTTACGGGTGGTATGGGAATGGGGTAACCGATTGAAAAAACACAAAGGTCCCTGGGTACCCGTTAAAGAAACCCAAACCCCACAACATCATGGAAGTTGCTGTACAGATTGTTCATGAAGGTCTGCATGATACTACTACCACATCGGTGCTTCAATACAGCTTGGGAAATTGAAAACTCCAGACCTCTAATCTGGATAGCTAGATGAATGTGCAACCAACTTGGTTTTCGGTATCAGGCCTAGCTTTTGTGGTTGAAGTCAAACCAGGTTTTTTTTCCAGCAGTTTTTTGCACTCTGAGATTCATCAGCATGATGCCTACCTCCGCTTCTAGCTTGGTCTTGTTCCCGAAGGTTCCCCGGGGGCAGGGCGTGGGCGTATCTGTGCCTGTATCGCAGTAGGAACCCTCTGGGCAGACCCCAGCAACACCTGAGATGGAGCAAAAGAAAATGACACACTCAGTGAGACAACCACACAGGGTATGGGACTCTGCGCACAAGTACCCCATCTACAGATATACACAGGGAGTTTGGAGGGGCCACTGGGAGGGACTCTTCAATACATTGCCAACATCGTCTGATGCTCACACAAAGACGTTGTGGATTTGTGTACATTAAGAACAAAAGTAGATATATGAAGTATGCACCACTACTGAGGACTTGTCAAGGACTTTTTAAAGTCTTGGGCAGACTTGTGATGACTTGTGAGGATTTGTGATGGACATGTAACGGATTGAGAAGACTCGTGATACACTTGAGAAATTTTTCAAGGACTTGTGATAAACTTGTGGATTTACTGAGGACTGGTGATAACTTTGTAATGGACTTGTGAGGACTTTTGAAGACTTGTGATGGATGTGCAAGGACTTGTGAGGCTTTGTAAGTACTTGACTTGACATGAGCTTGTAATTGACTTCTGAGGACTTGTGACAAACTTGTGAGGACTTGTGATGGATATGTAAAGACTTGTATGGCTTGTGAAAATTGCGATGGACCGGAATACAAAACTGATGACAGGTAGCTGCATGAAACCAACTCCCTGTGCCATACCTTTGTAGGAGACCTCAGGCGTGGCGGTGTCGGAACCCTTCGTGCAGAAGTACCCGGCCGCGCAGTCTCCCGTCACCATGGTAGCGTTGATGTACGCGCAGTACTTGGAGGGGTCGCACAGCCTGCACTCCGACTCTTCCTTCAGGCCGATCTGGTTGCTGTAGGAACCGGTCGGGCACGGGCGCCAGTCGTACCCGGTGCCATTCGGACAGTAGAAACCTGGCCAGTTTTCAAAGAGCAAAAAGTCAATGTAGTACAATGTAGTACGATTGATTTCATGGAGCAAAGAGTGACTGAAAATTTGTTTCTTACCGTGAGGGCATGGGTCGGGTTCGTAGCCGGTGGTGCAGTAGAAGCCCTCGGGACACTCGTCGCACTCGCTGCGGTGCGTGGTGGTGGTGTAAGTGCCCGCCTCGCAGGGGATCGGGGAGGTGGTCTCGCCAGGGCAGTAGAAACCTGCCGTGCAGGGGTCGCCTGTCACTCCGCCGTCCTCTGGGGTGGGCGTGGTGGCATTGCTCACACAGAAATAGCTGGGACAAGATAGAGAGACAGGGTCAAAGGTTACAGCTAGATTATATCACTCTTTATAATCTCATACATATTTATAAGCCAAACAGGTTTCTTTCATTGGTGAGAGTTCCAACATATCAGGGAGGTAGCTATCCTCCATGCACCAGAGAGGCAAAACACGATCACCAAATTAGGGCTGTGCAACAGAGCCGAGTGCCCGAGTCGGCTGATATCAGAAACTGGTTCCAGATTATGAGATCGGGTACCCGCAACCAACTTTTACAAATTACTGGGTAACTTCCCAGACGATGAAAAAGAAAGGTTTTGAATGTCATTTGTGTGGAATTTCAAAATGAAACCAGGCAACATGGAAAAACAAAACATATTTCCTGTTGATGATGCTCGCGAAAGTTGCGGCTTACAACGTAAAGCTATGCTCACTGTACACACTTGTGTCTTGCTGTATTGACACACCGATATGGTAGTATTATCATGCGGACCTTTATGAACAATCTCAACAGCAACTTCCGAGATAAAAAATTTGGGTTGGGTTTCTTTAACAGGCGCCCAGGCCTCTGTTTCTGACGGGAAGGGATATAAAGGCAGGCCTTGCAACAAACTTACCCCGGATCACAAGGTCCGCTTGGCTGCGTCAGCCCCGTGCCGTTGCAGTAGCTGCCTCCAGCACACGGCTGGCATTCACTGATGGCCCGCAGGCCTGTGCTGTCGGACATGGTACCGATCGGACAATCCTCGGGAGCTGGCACTCCTGCAAGGAAACATTTGCAGTAATATCTTTTAGCAGCGTTCGACCCAGGCCGGACTAGCAGGCCGGACTACTGAAACATACTCTCAACTAGCCTGCGGGCATTTTCACTAGCCTGCATGATTTTAAGCTCTGGCAGGAGCTTCTGCATGTATCCTGACGCAAGCTTGTCTGTGTTGTGTACAAACAGATCTAATAATTTAACCCTAAACAGTAAATAAAATTACACACACTCGTTGATACAGATTTGCTTTCTGAATTGAATGATATATTTCTGTCCTTTCATTTAAGCTGTAGCCCAATAATGTTTGACTCGCCAGCCGGGCTGCTTAAGGAATAGTTTGACTAGCCCGCCGCTGCTTCGACTAGCATTTGGCTAGCAGGCTACCGCTAAAGTGGAATCCTTCTTTTAGTAATATTTAGATTTTTACAAAAATTAAAGTTTCAAAAATGCAAACCTTTCTAGGAACATCTGCTAAGCACTTGGTTTGGTGAGATTTTGGCTCTCACAAAAAAACAAAGATTTCAACTGACAATGTAAGTTGACTCAAATATCAGCATTATATGAAAATAATAGGCTATCTACTTGAGTTCTTTGAAAGTTTAACTAACTGATCAAGAGCAAGAGGTCTCGAAAGGTCCGGTAAAGGTTTCAACTACAATGCTGGCAAATATAAAATTTCAAAATTTCAAATACTTAATTTTTCTTGTACCTGCTTCACAATAATGACCCTTGGGACACTCCACACCGGTGACCCCATCGTTGGGAGTAGCTGAGGCAGAAGCACCGATGCACCAAAACCCAGCCTCACAGTCACCTGCAAATTAGAAAAATCACACAGCCAAAGTAAACCCCTTGCCCAGGTTCAAGTTACTGACCAACTGCAACTTGTGCCCAACTGTCAGGCATGCAACTGGGAATTTAGAAGAAAAAAACGAGGAAACTCCGAACCACACAAGACTTCGTTCAGTGTTTTTCAGTTGTAATGGCATTTATGAGAAGTGAAAAACGAGGAAATCAGCGAATCTGAGGAAAAGTTGCATGCCTGCCAACTACAACTTACGCCAGCCAACTTGTTATCCAACTACAAATTGTTGCCCTTCTTAAAATTGGTTGCCAAACTACGACTTGTTGCCATTTTTTACTTGTTTTTCAACTTAAACTTTGTGCCCAAAAGCACTGCACTGAAAAGATATTGTTGCTAAACTACGCCATGTAGCCCAACTACAGCTTGTTGCCAAACTACAACTTGTTGTCCAACTGGAGCTTGTTGCCCAACTTAAACTTTGTGCCCAACTAAAACTTCATGCTGACCAGAACTTGTTGCCAAACTACAGTTTGTATGTAGCCTGACTACGTCTTGCAGCACAACTACAACCTGTAACCCAACTAAAACTTGCCGCCCAACATCTAGTCATTACAGGTGAATGTTTTACAAAAGTTGTTGCATCTTCTATGCGATTTCCACAAGTCACTTTCTTACACAGCTTTTTCTTTTCCTAAAAAAAATACTTTTTGTTGCCTCTGAGGAAATCCTCAATAAGGATGAAATATCACGTCACCTTAATTTATTTAATTTTAATTTCCAAACTGTTTGCTTCAAAAATCAAATATCACAACAACTGTCTCATCTTGAAAAAGAACTGTTGTGACTTTTCAAACAAAAACATCCACAAGTCACTTTCATTTACAATTTAATTAATGTCAAACTGTTCTATTTTCAAAAGTCAAATATCACAATAACTGCCTCATCTTAAAAAAGAACTGTTGTGAATCACATTTTGTGTGTGTGTTAGATTCAAACCAGCCAGCAAGCCAAAACAAAGCTCAGTGGACAAGTGATAACGCATCTGCCCTAGTAAGCAGGAGGCAATAGGTTCAAGTCCCACCCGGGTAAGACAGAGTACGCAGAACTTACAGTGAATGGCAAAAGACTCAAGTATTTAAAACTCCAAACCTTTATATCAATATTAGCTTTTGCTTTTCACCGATGTATAAAGACTGAATAACAATACAGTGTTTATACGTCGGTGAAGGGCAAAACCTATTATTGATTTACATCACCCCGACGCAAACTCCATCTCACAAACCTTTATAGATTGTCTGTCCAACCTCGTCGCAGTACTTGCCGGCCGGGCAGTCGTAGCACTGGTCCTGTCGCTCCAGCATGGACCTGTCGCTGTACGTCCCCAGGGCGCAGCCAGACTGGTTGGCGTGCTCGGTGCCGTTGGGGCAGAAGTAACCCATGGGGCAGGGGTACAAGGTGTAGTCACTGATTGGGGCATTGGCTACATCACAGTAGTAGCCTGTTTTGGATGTAGAAACAATTTGACACTTGTGACTCCATCAAAAACAATGAGGACAATTTTTTTAATTATTAGTTTCCACGTGCACCCAGAGAGTTGGGGAGTTTGACTTAGTGGTTAGGGCTTGTGGCTCCTGATAAGAGGGTCAGGGGTTCAACTCCAGCTGCTGGTTATATGGCGTGTCCTTGGGCAAGCCACTTCACCTCCACTTGCCTCCTCTCCACCCAGGAGTAGAAGTGGATATTAGCATTAGCTTGGGATTTTGGTAATTGTTAAAAGGCCTCAGAATTACTCCGAAGCATTTCTAGCAAATTGTGACTCCTTTTTGTTGGGTCTTCAGGTTGGGTCACGTTTTATTCCTTCAGGGTACCCAGCACTTTTGGAAAACAAAATTCCCAGAATTTTCCCTGATATTTCCCTGAGAAATTTCCAAAACAGAATTCACTTAAACGAGCTTGCTGGGAAATCAAGAGGTGGTTGCGGCAAAGCAACCAAGATACTGATAATACACAGGCAACTTGTTGCCAAGCGATGGCCTCCCTTTTCCCCTTATAGCCAACCTCTCCTCGCCATACGCAACAGAGTGGTAGCCTGCACGTGCAATAATGTCAATTTATTTCCATTTTCTGTTGAGTTCCCTCTGTTTCCATGATTTTTGGTGTTTTCCCGGAATTCCTGAAGTTTTCCCTGACTGGAAAAATGGAAACTCCTTTCCCCTGATATTAAGAGCAGCTGGGAACCCTGTTCCCTTTTTGGAAGGAGAAAAATCTTAACCACCCCATGTTAGGAGACATGCCATGTTTGCTGACTTTGCGCCTTTACAACAATAAGAATCTTACACATACCTGCATTGCAGAGTTTGCAGGATCCCTGTGCGGTCTCGTCCTGGTACGTTCCCGACGGGCATTCCACCTGATCGGGGGAGCCCTCCTCGCAGTAATAGCCAGGATCGCAGGGGTACGGATTCATGATGTCCTGACCGATGGGGCAATAGTAACCTATACACCGGACGGAGAGTTATTAGCCAGTGACGATAAAACTGTGAATCCCCTTTGATGAAATGTTTTGTATTTCACCCATTAGTCCTTGAACTGCCCCAACCTACCCTGTCTGTTAATCCCTGTCCTGCCCAAAACTGCCTCAACACTATATGATTTTATGCATTAATCTGGGAATAAATACAATGTAATGCAGGAAATAAATACAATTTAATACACTGTAGTACATGTTCTAAAGGGGAAGGGGCATTCTGGTTTCATTACTGTATCAGGTTCCTCAGATTTGTGCTTTTTTTCTATTGTAGTGACACAAAACTTGTTGTATAGACTGCTGTGATTCAAACTTCTGAATTATTCATGACTTTGCTTGATTCACCACCTGTGATTGGTCATATGCCGAGTTGCTTCATTTTGTGTTTTTTCCTAATGTCACAAAGAGTCTTTATGATTGGCCACAAAAAGGATGAATAATTCATAACCTGCCTAATATAACATTTTGGTTGGTCACGTGTTGGCCTGCTCCATGTGCACTATACCAAAGTTCAATAGTCAGGCCACTACTTTAATCTTCATGAGTAGTTTTGATTGGCCACACACTGATGAATAATTCATTGCCTTTATAATACACAAAATGTGATTGGTCAGAGGGCATAAGATCTGCTGGGTTTTTACCTTCCTGGCAGGGTCCGGTTGGTTTGGTCAGTCCTGGCGTCTCGCAGTAGTAACCAGCAGTGCAGTTGTCGCACTCGTACTGCGCCTTTAATCCCGTGGCATTGGAGAAGGTTCCGGTCGGACAGCTGGGTGGATTCGCACCTGTTCCAGATTCTAATTTTTTTTTAAATCAGAAAAGAAATGTTGTCTTGTTTAAACAAAAAGGCTGAGCTGTAAAAGTACAATAGCAACAAATAATGGCAGTTGTGCCATCAATTTTGGGTGGCATAAGTTGCGGTGTACCATTTAGTAAATTGACAAATTTTGTTGATGATCATGGTTGTCAGAGAACCTGTAAGTGGCCCTAATTTATTAAAGCTGATCTTAGGAAATTCATAGCTTTGGTTTCAAAGGGGTATGAAATGTTGGTTTACCTGCAAGAGTAGTTTGAGAGTTGCCATCCAATCCTAAACAAGGTCAACCAATTTTTCTTCTTTTTTTTTCCAAAACGGCTGGCAGAGCAGAGTTAATAATCTCTGGTTTTATACTCGATGTGAAATCTTACAATGTAAATCTGTGATTGTCCTCATAAAAACTGTTCAAAAATTTGAAACGTCGCACAGCTTCCCATAAATTTGTTGCATTAATCCTACACATGGCATAAATTATGTATCCTTTCGTAGAAGCAGCTGCTTGCAAATCTGAGCAGCGACAGCTGGGACAAGTGTATAATCAGTCACTGTTGCCTCATATTTTCATTAAACAAAGCAGCTTCTATGTTTATAATTACTTCTATGATTATTTTCATTATCATTGCTATTATCAGATGAAGTCGGCCATCATCAAACTCACCACAGTAGCGACCGGCAGGGCAAACGTTGCCAGTGACCCCATCGGTGGGGTCTGGTCTGGAGGCTGTCACGTCACAGTAGTAGCCAGCCGAGCATGCACCGGACACGGCATCAAGACCTGCAGAAAAGCCAGATACAATTCATCAGGTATGGAAACAAACCACACTACGGATATGCAAGATAAACAGCAACGATAAGGAGTTTTGCAGCTGTTCAGATTCTGTAGATCTTTTGGGAACTTTGACTAAAGTAACCCCCTATTAAACAAGGACACTTGACTGTCTTTGCCAAAGCGCTCTTTTGTCAGATGAGATTTGAAGGTTTGCATTGTGAAGGGTAATAATAAGGTACGTTGTTGCGGTAGCACCATGTGGCAAAATCTCTTTTGTGAGTATGTGTGGTTCTGAAAAGAACAGGAGGGTTCTCAACGTATCGGACAGTATACTCTGCGACTTTTTTTAAAACGGCACTGGATTTCGTAGGAGTCCAAATTTCATGTGACACTGGAAAAGTGTTTAAGACCAGCCAGCCATGCCTTTATCCTCCATTCATAAATACCTAAGACAGTTTACGCAATCCTATTGGTCGAGAGCCCGTCACGTGGCCGGTCTTAAACGGATGATAAGGCCAAAAAAAAAAAGTCTCCGGTTTCTGGTAAGGAGCTTGTCCAAAAAGTGGTGCGGCGACGCGGCTTTTTTTTTTTTTTTACCTGACTTTTTTTTTTTTTTACCTGACTTTTTTGCTTCAAATGTCGGCTGATGACTGCAAATGGTGCCCGACTAAACTTAGTGCAAATATATGGGAGTCCAGAGAGGCCACATAAAGCTTATTCTCGATCATAACCCCATCTAAAAACACGTTGAAATTGCGCAGCAGCAGAATTCCAGTCAAACCAGTGAGTTTGGCGGTTTTGAGGCATCATCTTTCATTGAAAAAAAAAGTTTTTCATTTTGCCGACGCGCATGGCTACGGTGACGCGCGCGCATACCAGAAACCGGAGACTTTTTTTTTTTGGCCTAAAGACATGGCTAGCTGATCTTAAACACTTTTCCAGTGTCACAATAAAATGTGGACTCCTAAAAATCCAGTGCCTCTTATCGTTTCATTGGTTGAACGTTCACAATCCTCACGTAGGCATGCGCAACACTACCAGGGAGTCAGAATTTTATAGCTCTTAATTCAATACGCAACGCGCCAGGTGCGTTCTGCGCGACATCGCGCAGAACATGCTACGCGCGCGTCAATCTCCATAAAAGGGTTGTTTACATCTAACTCGCCAGCTGAACACTCCATTATTTTGCGAGAGGGATGTTTCAAAAAGCATAAAGTGAATTTGTTGAACAAAATCGGGATGTTTTGAACGAATTATATGATTTTTTTTTACCGAAAAGGTATTTATGAATGGGAATAAATATGTGCTCCGTCGGTATTTATCACTCTGTTTAAGACCACTTAGAGTCTGGGTGCTGATAATTACCCTCGCCTCCGGCTCGGGTAATTATCAGCACCCAGACTCTAAGTGGTCTTAAACAGCGTGATAAAAACCTCCGAAGCACACATTTATTCCCTTATTTAAGACCGGCCACGTGACGGGTTCTTGACCAATGGAAATGGGTAAACTGTCTCAGGTATTTATGAATAATGACTAATTTGTAATTTTTGTTGCGATTGAATTATGATTGAACTATAACTCATAAATACCTCAGACAGTTTAGCTATTCCTATTGGTCGAGAGCCCGTCACGTGGCCGGTCTTAAACGGATGATAAAGACATGGCTAGCTGGTCTTAAACACTTTTCCAGTGTCACATAAAATGTGGACTCCTAAAAATCCAGTGCCTCTTACCGTTTTATTGGTTGAACGTTCACAGTCCTCACGTAGGCATGCGCAACACTAACAGCGAGTCAAAATTTTATAGTTCTAAATTCAAAACGCAACGCCCCATGGTGCGTTCTGCGCGACATCGTGTCCATGTCGCGCAGAACATGCTACACGCGCGTCAATCTCCATAAAAGGGTTGTTTACATCTTACTCGCCAGCTGAATATTCCATTATTTTTCTAGAGGGATGTTTCAAAAAGCATGAAGTGAACTTGCTGAACAAAATCAGGATTTTTTGAACGAATTGTTTGATCTTTTTTTACCGAAAAGGTATTTATGAATGGGAATAAATGTGTGCTCGGTCGGTATTTATCACTCTGTTTAATACCACTTAGAGTCAGGGTGCTGATAATTACCCTCGCCTCCGGCTCGGGTAATTATCAGCACCCAGACTCTAAGTGGTATTAAACAGAGTGATAAAAACCTCCGGGGCACACATTTATTCCCTTATTAACTTGTAATTTGACTCGTGATTGACTTATGACTGAATTGTGATAGACATCTGATAAAGTTGTAATTTGACCAGGGATTGATTGCTGATTGGAATATGATTGACTTGAGACCGACTTGTAATTGAAGTGTGAATTGACTTCTGACCGTGTTCTGATTGTTGAGTAATCTTGCCTAGACTTACCATCAGTCCCGCAGAAGTTGCCCTCCGTGCATTCCTGGGGCTCGCTGGACCCCCGAGGGCAGTAGTAGCCGGGCTGACAGCGCCCTCCCGTAGAGTTGCTGGGGCAGAGGCAGTCGCCGTCCGTGTAGTTGTTGAAGTCATCCGGCTGGGCGGTCCAGGCACCGCGGATGCAGAAGTAACCTAGTAGGAGTGACGAGAGATGTCAATTTTCTATGCGTTAAAGCAGGAGACAATTTCAAGGCGCAGCTAACAGGGAGCCTAAGGTTTGGTGCAGTGGTTACTTTCCTCGCCTTCCACCTCTATGGCCCAGGTTCCATTCTTGCCCCATGTGGATTGGGGTTTCAGTCTCTTCCTGATTCCATGGGTTTCCCCAAGAATGTTCTTCTGGTGGTTTTGTCCCACCTCTAAAACTGTAACTTCTTCTCATTGTCTTCTCTCCACAGGTTTCTTCAGGCTTGCGAGCGACAGTGCCTAGGGCGCTTTTGAGGAATACTTTTTTGTTTGATACCAGAAATCATTAATAGTTGACAGTTGAGCTAACTATAAAAGGAAACTGTGCCAACCTTTGAGCATTATTTGATGCCGTGGATGCTTATGGGCGCGCACATTATGGAGATGAACACTTATCACATTAATTTAAGCAAAATTTTTCCTATCAGGTTGGCAAACTTTATGTTGTGCTTACTCAATACAGGCTTAGTGAAACAAACGGTGGCTCGGTAAGGCATCATGTGCTCAGCAGCGCCATGAACTTGAGTCCAGTTAGGTAAAAAAAAAACACCCACAAAATTCTGCTTCCCTTACCTGGGTCACAACTGTTGGTGTACGTGGTGCCTCCCTCGATCTCGCAATACTTGCCCAGATCGCAAGGGGTGCAATCAGACAAGCTCATCCCTTGTGTGTTGGTGCGGTAGGTGCCCTTGGGACAGGGGTACTGGTTGTCAAATTGGGTGCCTGAGAAGGAGACACGTAAACAAGATTATTTCTGCAGCCTAAATAGTTAGAGAAAGTTTGGGCCGACTACTACGGTTAACCTTAAGGTGACTATCTTCTCTTGAACCAACCCTAGTCGACTACAGTTGTACTAATCAAGTCAAAAGCTCAGTCAGTCTGTCGTATCGCTTGTTTCAATGGTTGCATGCATAATAATGTAAAGCAGGCAGCAGGGACAAAAAAAGTTAAGTGATGACATTTGGACGATCGTCAGAGATGTTAGGGATGCTTGCACGATGCTATTAGCGTGCAGGCAAAAAGGTACACCACAATGGTCATCAATCAAACTTGCACTTGTTTTTTGTCAGGCTGAAATATTTTTTTCAGAGCAGAAATCTCACCGAGACCTTAGAGGGACTATTTTGAGATCTTTAAACAGTTCGCGCCGCAGGCCGTGTATACATGCAAAAGTTGTGCAGTATTCGGAACACAACAGATAAACACATGGGGAGCGAGGCCGGAAGTATCTGTCAGCGGCCTGCTCAGAGCGAGAGAGGCCGGAAATGAGCGTGCTGCACGAGGGTGATTGCTTCAACCCACCTGGCTTGACTTCGATTGAAAAGTAGTCCTGCACCTCGTTCCATTCTTGCCAAAATAATTCCGGCGTGAACTGGTTAAGAGATCCACTGACTGAAGTAAATGTTACTTTTTTAAATGCTTCATTTAACATTAAACAAATACCTGTGTTGTATACTGAATCAAGCTAAAGAATGACAATCTTTGCTCATTCGTGTTGAATTTAAATCAAATCTGACGTTCTATGAGATGCTCGATGAGAACTTAGAACCTTACCGTTGGGGCAGTAGTGACCGGCAGGGCAGGGGTAAGAGATGTAGCTGGCCACACCCTTGGGGCAGTAGTAGCCTGCCTTACACTCGAAGCAGGAGGCCTGCTGCTCTAAGTTGTTCCAGGTCCCCTCTGGGCACTCCACGGGGACCGGTGAGATACCATCGCAGTAGTGCCTGGTGGGGCACGGGCCGCCGGTGTCGTCACTGCCTGATGGTTGAAGGGAATCACAGGAACATATTAAATTCTGAAAACTGAAACACTACAAAATTTTAAATTATGGTAATAAAAATTTCAAATAAAATTGAATCCTCAATCCTGAATTGTCGATCCATGCCAATAAAGCCGTGGTCCATATAACCGTGTAGCACGGCCCTGGTCCATACCGCAATGCGCGTATTGCGTTTTTTAAAGATGGGCGTGCCATTCCGTTCAACACGCATGTGTAATATGATAACCGCTGAATAGTTGGTGTACAATGCAGAGTGGCTGTTCCATCTTTACTGTGCTTCAAGCTTGCTTGAAGATCAATTTGTTGTCCCACTCACGCTCGTAGAACACGGAAAATGTAGTGTGTCTGTGTCCCACATACCACTCGGCGTTCGGCCTCGTGGCATGTGGGACACAGGCGCACTACATTATTCCATATTCAACTCACGCTCGCGGGATAACTTACAATACACCAGTGGGATTTAATGAAATTCATTTCTGTCACTCCAAGTTTAAAAGTGGAGTGTAGCCTAGTGATTAGGGTTTGTGACTCTTGATAAATTAAAGGTTGAGCATTGCCCAGTTGTTAGGCTTTTAACTCGAATAAATACAAATATTTTATTCGTTTCATTCCAGTTCATCATACGTCAATCATAAGTCGATCTCAACAGGGTATGAACAATGACCCAAGGCAGTATTTTTGCCACAGTTCATTTGAAAAGCATGTGACTTGACGTTAGATGACCACTGATTGACTTGTAATGTCTTAATTAAAATCCTGGCAAAAGCTAAGTTTTCCTTTAAAAACAAGGTTCCTACAAATGCACTCAGGTCATCACAGCAAGAAAAAGTTACTCTCTTATATCTGTAATAAGTAAAGGTTCTTTGTAAGGTTGTACAAAGAAATTGACTTCAGCAGAGTTTGAACCCGAGACCTCTGGAAGACCGTGTTGGAGGTACAGTGGAACGCCGCTACACCGAACACTGCCATACGAACATTTGGCCATACCAAACATAATCCTTGGCTCCTGGTTATAATATACAAAATGTACGGACCACTGCTGGTGAAAAAAAAGTCAAAAGATTAACAAACAATCTACCGTTATATTAAATGCTATTTGTGCAACTTTTAATTCCCGAACGTCAAACAAACCATTGTTACATCTTGTTTGATTGTTGAAGAGTGATAGGTAGTTTATATTTCCCCAAGGAGTGGAAGGGAAAAACCACCCGTTTCTGAGTTTTCCTCGTGCGGCCACGGGATGTGAGAAATGCCAGTTGTACTATTGCCTAAAAGAGGGTATCGGAAGTTCAAAATCGCTGTACCGAATGATCGCTATTACGAACATTTTCTGTGGATCCCGCGATGTTTGTTATAGCAGCGTTCCACTACAGTTCAAAGCCCACTCCAGTCACTTTATTTGTTCAACCATAATATTACTTTATATTCACCTAATCAGATTGCCTTCACGGTGTATTAGATGCGTTATGTTTAGTCAAACAAAAAGGTACAGAAAGAAATTCTCTTACCAGTGGGGGTAGGCGTGGCGGAGCCATTCAGGCAGTAGAAGCCAGGCGAGCACACCCCCTCCGGCGCGGTAAGGTTCTCAGTGCTGCAGTACATGCCCAGGTCGCAGGCTTTGCACTCGGAGACCGTGGTCAGGTAGAGCTGGTCTGAGTAGGTACCCGGCAGGCATGGGTTGGGCACCGAGTTCTCCTGGGGGCACCAGAAGCCCTTGGGGCAGGGGCCACCAATGCCTAGAGCGGTCTCGTTCTCTGGGTTGGGAAGGTCCACACCTGGGCAGGCCAAAAAGCAAATATGCTTCAGGGCAATTCCACGATGAAGTTACTCACGTTACATGTTAAGTGACTTAGCTTTGACTTACTCCTTAATCAATCATTCTTGGAGGACTCCAATTAACAAATGTGTTAATAGAATCAGTAGGTAACCTCTGAAGATTCCTTGAAATGCATGCAAATATGCAAAAAAGTGGTAACTCACGTTACAAAATAGACACCAACCCACAGAATTGCCCTTCAGCAAATCACATATTTGTTCATCACACGCGTGTGCGGCATAGCCGCATGACATAGTCGTTGCGACAAAATCACACATGCTAAATAGGCCTTGTAAGCTGTTGAGTGGGATGGTGCCAGACTATTATGCGTTCAAAGCCTCACTTTCAAATTTTTTTTTTTAAATGTGGCTTAAAACATTAGCCTATCATTAATCACTAACTTCAAATTATTAATCACAGAAGGTTCGTATTAATTTGTAAATAACTTTATTTCATTACTTTCATTTCTATTCGCAAGTTCAAAAAATGAAGTTTTTACCTCGCTTTCAATTTGATATGGCCGACTTGTGAAAAAAGCCTATTAGCACAGCAGTTGGTTAATTCCATGAAAACTAGACTAACCTGATAAGCAATAGTAGCCCGGATCGCAGGGTCCGGCCGTGTTGTTCATGGCCGTCTCAGCGTTGAACTGCCAGATGCCCAGGCCTCGGCAGTAGTAGCCGGCCTGGCAAGGCAGGCACTGACTCTCCCTAGCCAGGCCCAGGTCTGGGTTGTAGAACCCACGGGGGCAGGGGATGGACTCATTGCCGCCGGTGTTTTGGGGGCAGTAGTCACCCCGCGGGCATTCTAGGAGTCGATAGCCGTCGGGGCAGTAGTAGCCTGTTAGGAAGGAAAAAAGTGGTTACATCTTAGCTTCTGGAACTTAGTCTGTGAACAAATACTACCTGAAACAGTGCTGTAGTCATTTCTATGGGCTCTGTGCGCCAACAAAGAGGGCGCCCTTTTTTCTAGCAGCGACATCCCATGGGCAGGACATTTAGGTGGTTGACGCACACCGTTCCTTGTGTGTGACGCATGTACACCAGGGGATTTGTACTATGTACACGCAGTGGTACGCCGCGCGTCGCGGCAAAATTGCAGTCGGGCAAGATGGCGTCAGTCGGTCACCCCCAACTGTACTTTGTTTGCCGGTGAGGGGGTACTTGTGAACGGAGCGGATGGGTACAAGTAGAAGAATATTTCCATGAGTACTACAGTATAACATCGCTATATAAAGAACCTGATGGAATCCACAAAAGACTGCTCGTTATAGCAATAGTTCTTGTAGACAAATCCAGCAGCAGCCATTTTCTGCGGTGGCACCAGGCTCGCGCATGTCGCACTCAGGTAGTACACACGCACTCTGGGCTCCTTCCACCAATAGGAATACCAAAATGCGCCTGTGCCTTGTCTTAAAGAACGCATGCAGTATGCGAGTGAGCGTGACAACACCATTGTAAAAGCTTCTAATTTTGGTTGCCGGATTCCACTATAAGGATTTTTTTGTCAACCGGCATGACACAGTTTTGCAAGATGGTGTCTGTATGCAGGTACATGTATGTGTTGTAGACCGTTTCTTATCCTTCTATTATTGTTTGTACTATGGTCTTTTTTTGAGGTGCGGCAGGAACCAGTTCACCAGAACTGTCTACAAGATTTTTATTTTTGACGTTCCAGAATGACATTCTTGGCAAGACAAACGGCACAATATGAATAGCTTTTCCACGCAAATGCTTTGCCATGAGAACGAGTACGAGTACAAGGCAATTTTGACTTTGCACAGAGACTAAATGGGTTAAAAACAATGCTCGTCCATTTGAAGAAAAAACTAGCCTCGAGTCCACTGAGCACTTAACAAGCTTGAACACTGCAGTGCTCGACCAACCTACCTGCAGGGCAGTCAAAGCAGCTGGCCTGACCCGTGATGTTGGTGTAGTAGCCACCCTCGCAGCGTTTGGGCGCCGGTGAGCCGGCCGGGCAGTAGAATCCATCAGGGCAGATGTTGCCCGTCTCGCCATCCGTCGGAAATTTGGTCTTGGCCTTGCCTGTGCAGTAGTAGCCTGAATGGGACAAAATGACCGAAAATAACTTCAATTAGGTTTCTCAGCTTTAATTACTGTGAAATACTTTCAGTGGAGAAACGAGCCTATGAAATGTTCGTAAACTTTCTATAGTGACCAGCTGTCTGTTATGGCCTACTGTCTACAGTCCATTATGGCCATCTGTCTGTTATGGCTAACTCTGTTACGGCTCACTGATCACTGTGGCTAAACATCTTGGTTCTTGATTCTTGGTTGGTTCTTCTCCTAAATACCCCGCGTAGGAGTTTATACAGGAGACCAGAAACACCGGGGCAAACCCCATCTCTTAGCGATAAGTGTTACTGGGTTCTTTTACGTGCATTGGATTACACAACACACGGGACCTTCGGCATTACGTCCCATCCGAAGGACGAAGCAATAATGGTTAAGTGCCTTGCTTAAGGGCTGAATGCCCACCCGGCGGGCTCGAACCCACGCCACTGTTGCCTCTGAAACACCAGAGCATGAGTCCGGTGCTCTTAACCGCTAGGCCATGACACTCCAGTGTGGATCCCTCTCTATTGTAGCCATGTCCAAAGTAGGTGGCTATGGCTTTTAATTACACACGTGTCTATAAAAGCAGCTGAAGCCATTTCCCCACAAATGTATGTGTTACTGTAAGCCATAGCCAGGTAACAAAGACACAGCCTAAGACTGCAATAAGGACATGTAAACGACTTACAATGACTGACTTTATATACAAGTGTCTTACTTACCAGGTGCACAGAGGTCGTTGGGTTGGGTCAGGCCCAGCCCCGAGCACACCTCCCCCGGCAAACAGTCCAGGCAGTCCTCCTGCGCAGTCAGTCCTGTGATGTTCCCGAACGTTCCATTAAAGCAAGGGGTGAGGTAGGGGTTGGCGGTGCCGGGCGGGCAGTAGTAGCCCTTAGGACAGATGTCGCCATTGTCGGTGCCGTTGCCCTGATAAAAAAAAAAGGATAGGAAGTCATCACAAGTCATCGCAAATCATTGCAAGTCATCGCAAGTCATTGCAAGTCATCGCAAGTCAGCATAAGTCATCGCAAGTCAGCATAAGTCATCGCAAGTCATCGCAACTCATCATAATGCATTGCAAGTCATCGCAAATCATTGCAAGTCATCGCAAGTCATCATAAGTCATTGCAAGTCATCGCAAGTCATCGCAAGTCATCGCAAGTCATCGCAAGTCATCGCAAGTCATCGCAAGTCATCGAAAGTCATCGAAAGTCATCGCAAGTCATCATAAGTCATTGCAAATCATCGCAAGTCATCGCAAGTCATCAAAAGTTTAGCACAAGCCATACAGTTTGAAGTTCACTCACAAGCTAAACCAAATAACAATGGCATTCACTTGTTATTTATTCATTTGGACTAGTGAAATGACTTGTGACAGAGCTTGTGATCCACCACAAGTCATCCCAAGTCGATCGCAAGTTGATCACAAGTCATACATTCCTAAAGCCCAGTTCATACTCAGCCCGAAAGCAAAAGCAAAGTTGTGAAGTCATGGCAAGTATTCGCACTGCCAATTCCTAAAAATTAAATATGTTTCAAGCGAATTTCGCAGCTAATGTTTCATGACGTGAAATTCGCTTCGCATTCGTATAAAGTGTGAACCGGGCTTAAGTCAACTCACAAGCTTATCAAATTAACTGTGATGAGGCTTTCCTTTGTAGCTGTCCATTCAGTCTTGCTTGCATTTAGACTTATGAACTGACTTGTGATTTACTAGTGAGTGGTCTTGTGATGTACAAGTGGTTCATCTTTAGTACTTCTACTACAACGCTGGAACTTAACATCTAGGAGATGTAAACTCCAACAGAATTCAAAACATATCTTTCTATGCTGGCTTATCAATTCTGTATTTATATATTTCAGTCCTGGATTTTCCGTATTTTCCAATTCAAAAAGTGTAACTACTGGAATTGTTGGGCGGGCCGTCACCGCAATACGGGAAAGTTTTTAATTGTTATGCACGTTAGGACTGAGTTGTGGGGACTTTCTGCTGTCCCCACAGCTTCTTTGGTCCCCACGGTACCATGGGACAACTCATATGTAGTCACCACTACTACGGATAAAGCATGGGTGTACTGACCATGGGGTAGGGCGTGATGGTCCCGCCGGTGCAGTAGTGGCCTGCCGCGCAGGGTCCCGACACATCCAGCAGGCCGGTGTTGTTGCAGTAGGAGCCGGGAGAGCAATCAAGACAAGCCGATTCCAAGCTCTGGCCACCTGGCTCAAACCTTATGGTTCCCTGAAGGGCAAAATAACAATTGGACATTATTAAGGGAATAAATGTGTGTTTGGGAGGTAAAGCAGGGTTCGACCTTAACTTCTTTGTTCACTAGCCAGCCGGGCTACTGAAACGGACCCTTAACTAGCCCGCGGGCATTTTCACTAGCCCGCATTTTTTTCTTATCTCAAATACAAAATGGCGTATTTTCAGGCTCAATTCTGCGGCAATAAACAGATTTTTAATTTAACCTTTTAAAACAGTTGATACAAATTGATGGGGTTTTCTTTCTGAATTAAAGATTTATTTCTTCCTGTACGTTCCCATAGTTTGACTAGCCCGCCACTGTTTTGACTAGCACGTGGCTAGCGGGCTACCGCTAATTTCGAACCCCGAGTATAGGTCTCGATCAAATGACGTCATGTCCTACAGACTATCCACGTGCATCGGCATTTTGAGCGTCAACTTGCATAACGCGCATCGACTGTGTCGTATTTCGAACACATTTCAAGCAACAAGCGCCCGTGTTTGGAACATTTTCAATACTGCACAATGTGTGTTTGATTGCGTTAAATACGCAGTTGCAGTTCTCCTAAAGAGATGGCCGTCATTGAGCGAGCCCTATTATAACACTCTGTTTAAGACCGGTTGGAGTCTGGATGGGTGATAATTTTCGCCTTGGGTAATTATCACTCATCCAGACTCCAACCGGTCTTAAACAGAGTGTTTAATACTGACCAAACACATCTTTATTCCCATTCATAAATACCTTTTCGGTCTAACAACCAAATCATTCGGTCCAAAAAAAAAAGTCAAAAACTAGATGTTGCCAACCATTTTGTTCAACAATTTTACTTCATGTTTTTTTTAAGACACCCCTCTGACTATAATATGGAATGTCCCTCCACAACTCCTTACCTTATAAGGAGATTGGCGTGCGCGTCGCGTGCACTGCGCGATGTCGCGCAAAACATAGCTGGGCTGGTGTAGTGTGAATTTGGGACGATAAAATACTGATTCACTGGTAGTATTGCGCATGCATACGTGAGGAATGTGAACGTTCAACCAATGAAATGTTAAAAGGCACCGGATTTCATGGGAGTCCAAACACTAGAAAAGTGTTTAAGATCAGCCAGCCATGTTTTTATCATCCATTTAAGACTGGCCAAGTGACGGGCTCTCGGCTAATATGAATGGGAAAACTGTATGAGGTATCGATGAATACTTGATATGAAATACTTCGAGCACACTGCACCAAGCACCGAGAAAAGTCTAGTTTTCTATCATACATACCAATGGGCATGGAGTAGGTACTACCGTCTCCTGTATGCAGTAGTGGCCAGCTGTGCAGGTAGCAGGGATGATGGTGCCAAAGTTGAGGCAGTAGTAGCCCTGGGCGCAGGGTGCGCAGGCCGACGATGCGTTGGCCTATAATGGTACAATAAGGAACCAAAGGTGATCACAAGTCAATCACATGTCAGTTACATGTCAGTCACATGTCAAATATAAAGTCAATCACAGCTGTGCAGGTGGAAGGGATAATGGTGCCAAAGTTGAGGCAGTAGTAGCCCTGGGCACAGGGTGCGCAGGCCGACGATGCATTGGCCTATGATGGTACAAAAAGGAACCAAAGGTGATCACAAGTCAATCACATGTCGATCACATGTCAGTCACATGTCAAATATAAAGTCAATCACAGCTGTGCAGGTGGAAGGGATAATGGTGCCAAAGTTGAGGCAGTAGTAGCCCTGGGCGCAGGGTGCGCAGGCCGACGATGCATTGGCCTGTGATGGTACAATAAGGAACCAAAGGTGATCACAAGTCAATCACATGTCAGTCACATGTCAGTCACATGTCAAATAAAAAGTCAATCACAGCTGTGTAGGTAGCAGGGATAATGGTGCCAAAGTTGAGGCAGTAGTAGCCCTGGGCGCAGGGTGCGCAGGCCGACGATGCATTGGCCTATATTGGTACAAAGTCATAAGATGACAAAAAGGAACTGAGGTGATCACAAGTCAATCACAAGTCAATCACATGTCAATCACATGTCAATCACAGTAGCATTTATTGACCAATTTTCTAAAATTATTTTACTTCGCTTCGAAGTGCAGTACCAATGGCTGGATCGGTTGCCACGTGTGTGGCATCATCCGTCACCAGGATTAGTCCGGTGACCGCACTCCCTATTACATAACACTTCTACAGTGAACAGGCATTGCTAACGATAGGTTCTCAGCCAATTTTTTGCCTGGTTAAGTGCTTTCCTTAGCACATATTTTTGCCGCTAAGCTCCATGTGCCCAGAACATTTACTGTAACTGGTGACAATGCATTCCAGGCACATGCAGTGCACCTCGGCTCTAAAATGATGTCCCACAGTGTCCTTCCTTGGATGTCTTTAGAAAGACCCTTAAAACATATGTCTTTGATCAGAGATACATGTTTTCATAATTACCTGTTAATGTTCAGCATATTTATTTCTGTGATTTATTTATTGTTCAGCGCTGTGAGACCATCTTTGAGTAAGAGCGATACATACATGACTTTATAGTATTGTACTTGAAATTGTTGCCTAGTCGCAAGCAACAGGGCAGTCGGCCTGAATTCACTCACCGTTTGGAATTGCCCCCGCGGGCAAGGTTCGGGTTTGTAGGCCCCCGAGTCACTGTAGTGGCCCGCTGGAACCTCAAATTGAATCGGGGTACCGGCCCCTCCTGTGCAGTAGTAGCCCGGTTTGCAGGGTCCCGTGGGCTCTGGGTTGTTGTCACCGGCACAGTAATACCTTTTGGGTGAAAGTGGTTGTCGTTAAAATTATACGCGCAAAACCCACATAACACCTCCAACCAAGCCAGTAGTAAACCCATTGAACACTGTACCACACCAAGCACCTTACCAGATATTCCTTGAACAGCCCCAAAACAACCACAGTGCTGTATGGTTTTTACCGATTCATCGGGATATCAATACAATGTCATACGATGTAGAATAGATACTAATGGTTTTACGCAAAACTTGGGAACTTCACTTTTCAGATCATATGCAATTGGACTAAGGATATTATTTAAACCCTTCTGCTGTTTGAGCAGTCACACAGAGTCAAAATCTTCCCCTGCCATGCCTTCATGCATAGGCTAGTCACCAAAAGTCAGATCACAGTTTGTGTAGGCACTGTGACAGTCAAATTCCATCAACAGACAAAAGCAACTAAGACAAGATAAGTTTGCATTAGCACCATGTGAATAAATCTCTTTTGTGAGTATAAGTGGTTCTAAAAAGAACCATACATACTCACAAAAGAGATTTCTTCACTGGTGATATCGCAAACTTATCTTGTCTTTGTATCTTTCCACCATGCAAACCTTCAAATCTCATCAGACAAAAGCAAGTAACCGATACATGTATCAAATCTCCTACAATCAAAACACAGTTGTATCAAGTTACACAAATGGTCACAGCCAGTCAGTAAAGGCAGGGAGAACTTGATCGTTAAAAACAGTCACTTTAACGTTTTGACTGTTGGGATGACGTTGTTGAATTTGCCAGCCAGAGAAGGATAGTCTTTAACAGACTTACCCTGGATCGCATGCGATACAGTCATCGGGCGCCTTGGAACCAGACGAGTTACTGTAGGTGCCCAGTGGGCAGTTGGCCGGCCAGGCCGAGCCGGCCGGACAGTAGCCGCCCGGCGGACACAGGCCACCGGTCACTCCATCGACTGGGGCCTGCGAATTCATAAGAATAAGAGAAATATTTAGTTACCAACTGGTGCCAACACTGGCAAATCTGTGCAAGTGGGATTGACTGGGTGCCACTCATGTTCGCGAATGTCAGCAGAAAATTCCTACGTTAATTGCTGATGTCTTTTAAGGTGGTTGAAATCTGCCTTGTCTACTTTGTAATTGCTCACTTCACATCCAGTTGCATCGAAATTTTGGACTCCATCTTCAGCAGATTTTAGGCCCATGATTTGGGGACTCTAGCTCTCAATATGGGTCCATGTTCTGTTTAGGGAATATAATATTTTATACAATGCCTGAATAAATCCCCATCATCTCATCTGCAGGTCTTTGATCAGGCGTCATTGAATTGTTCATCCCATCCCTCGACCCGGCCGTATCGCAAAAATAGAAGTTTTATTCCACGGTAAATAGCACTTCCATTGCACGGTCACATGGTTGGTGGCTCTGACCAATCAGATGACAAGGATTTATTCAGGTGTTGTATAAAATAAATAATGATTGTTTCACATTTGTGCAGGGCCTGCACTCATGCAATGGCAAGAATGATTTCATTCAGTGACAGATGAAATGTTGCATTCCACTCGGCTACGAAAAATTCAATTGCACTTACCATTGCACTCACAAACATACATTTTTTGTATAATATGAGGCAACTGTTTTTAGAGTACATGTATTTCTATGTGGTTTGAACATCAAAAGCGTCTACATGTACATGATTCTGAAGCCAGAGATGGAGTCAAAATCGAGGACAAAGAACCACCTGACATTTCAATCACATGATGTATCAATCACATGATGTTTCAATCACATGATACGTTTTGATGCACGAGTATCGTGGTAAGTAAGAAAATACCATTGAGGAACAAAAATCAGCTGCCTGGACAGTATAGCAAGCCACATTTCTTGCAAAAAGAAGAAAACCCTTCCAAGAAATCTCACCGAGGTGTAGGCCTTCTCTTTGCAGTAGAATCCCGGGTCACAGACATCCGTGGGCTCCGTGTTGGCGAAGCCGTCGCAGTACCAGCCGCCGGGGCACGGCGAGCAGTCTTCACTACGCCGCAGGCCGGTGGAGTTACCGTAGGTGCCGGCCGGGCAAGGCTGGGGGAAGGTGCTGCCTGACACGCAGAAGTAGCCCTGATGGGGAGACACACAGGCAATAAGATTATATTACACAAATCACTGAGAAGAACAAATTTTTCTCATCTAAAACAACAGATTGAGGACCTAGACAGAATCACTTTATACTCAGGGGTACCCCAGCAGTTTTCAATATTTGCAATGGTATTACACTACATTTTTCGCCTCGGGTGCTTTGCACCCCAAAGGTGCTCAAAATATCATATCCCACATCACAGCAGTCAACAATTGTTTTGTTATACCTCTGTCTTGGATTCTTTGGATTTCTATGTAAAAAATCACGAAAACAAACAGCAGTAAACACAACAATCATGACAATCCAATGTCAACTGACATGCATGTCGCGTGCTCGAAACAGCTGATCGTCTGCTAGTTCACTGCTCCCACTCATGTGTGAAAACATGGCGAAAATAGCATGGGTACCAACGATATAAGCATTTAGACAAAGGTATAATGATAAAGTGTATTACATTGTATTACATTGTATTACAGTGTATTACAGTGTATTACAATGTATTACATTGTATGTATTTCTGTGCAAAGCGCTACAGGTTTGTGCGTATTCAGCAGTGATGCAGTCAATATCTTTTCTGGGACCTCAACCAAATGCTTACGTAATGACAGATCAGATTTGATTGAAGTCCAACATCTATAAGCAGAGACTCTTAATGCTCTGAATAAACATATCAAAATTAATGGTGTTTTTTTTGTGTTAAACTACTAGAATTGCTCCAAATTATCATTTCATTGGAGCAATGAATCTCTAGAAGGTATCGGTGCGATTTTGACTCTGAAAGGTTTGTTGCTAACCAACAATGAATGTTGACTCAAATATAAGTATCCGTCATCAAATGCCGAACTCTCTAGGCAAGCTATTTAACATATTTTGTGTCTGGAAATTTAAATAATATTTCATGTGTCAAGAGTCCTTTAGGACTATAGGTGCTTCCTACCTTTTCCTGGCATTATCTACTAAAAAAAGAAAGAAAAAAAATAATAATCCATGCCACATACGGGCAAACTAGTGCATGCACACACAACCTCTCATGCGCAGGCCAAACACCGCCCCCTACATGTTCCCGTACGGAGTCGGTCACAATCCCTACCTGGGTGCATTCTTTGGGCCAGGCCAGGCCTTTCTCGTCGCAGTAGTAGCCCGAGATGCAAGGCGTGCAGCCCTGTGAGTCCTCCCCGGCGCTGGCATTGAGGTAGTAGCCCACGGCGCAGGGGTTGGCGTAGGGGTCCGCCGTGCCCTCGGGGCAGTAGTGACCCCCTGGACAATCGTCCGCCTGCAAGGAACAAAATTCACAGGAAAAATTGTCACGAGAAGTAGTACAGCAGACTGGTGATAAGATTGTTCAGTTTGATGATAAAGGCATGAAATTTGCCACACAGTCAGAGTGTGTCATGGGAAAATTATCTGGCTATAGGGCCATCGCAGATTTGTGATGCAATCAAGCTAAATGAGTCGTTTGTCGGGAATTTTCATTTAGAGATACAGGCCAAAATAGGACCACTTCATCACATCACTTCATTTCATATCTTGGTGTTCCAACTTCCATAATTTTTTAACGAAAGATGGTACCAGCATGCAGTTTTCACAACAGTAATGCTGAGATTGTGCTCTTTTCAGATCTGTAATACAAAAATTTTGACAAACGACTCATGTAGCTTGATGGCATCACATTTGTCCTTTAAAAAATACGTGTATATCAAAGGATAACAAGACATTTTCAAAATGGCGGCCATCGCATGTTGTATCCAACAGGAGAAAGTAAACTGTCCCAGGTATTTTATGAATGTAACATAGGTCTTTCCTTTTGTTCACTGAGCACAAGCAGAAAATGCCCGACACTGCAAATAACAATAAAGAGGATGAAAGGAAACATATCTGCTACTCACAGGGGCACTCAGACCAGGAGGGGAGCACCATTTACCGGCCGGGCAGATCTGGCACTGTGACTCCTGGACCAGGCCTATCTCATCGCTGAAGGTTCCGTTGGGGCAGGGGCGCGGGAAGGGGTCCTGTTGTAGACAAAACCAGGGGGTGAAAAAGCACGTCAGAGAAATGTGTCAAGATCTCACAGTAAGGAGTTGGACTTGGAAAAAGTAAGTTGGATTTTAAAAGTTGAAACTGTACAACAGAGTTGTGTGGAAGTGTGGCCTAGCGGTAAGGGTTCGTGACTCATGATCAGAGGGTCAGGGGTTCGAATCCGGCTGCTGGCCATACATTGTGTTCTTGGGCAAGGCACTTTATCCCCACTTGCCTCTCTCCACCCAGGAGTATAAATGGGTACCAGCATTAGTTGGGGAGTAACCCGCGATGGACTGGCATCCTGTCCAGGGGGAATAGAAATATTCTCGGTCGTTTCATGCCACTGAAACTGGAGAAAAACGCCAGCCTGATGGGCCATATAGGCTCGGGACAGACTTCACTTTCGTATGACAATACGACAAAGTTGTAGTAAAGTCTATCACGAGTCAATCATAAGTCAAATGGTGTGACAAATCCCAGGTCGAATCGCAAGTCAATCTCAAGTCCAAACACAAGCCAATCACAACTCCATCACAAACCAATCTCAAGTCAGGTAAGAAGGGAAGAAGAATGACAAAGTAATATCTCTGCCAGGTTTTGATTGAATAGCTCGTCAATTGACTTGTGACTGGATGACTCACGATTGACTTGGGGTTGACTTGCAGGCACTTGTGAGGCCTTGACTACAATTTCTACTGTGCAGTAATCGGATTAGCCTTTATAAATCAACGTAGAATATGAGAGTTAAAGGTGATTTCAAATATCAAATCTAAAGCGATTAAACTAACAAGTGGTTTTCAGGGGAGTTCGAGGTCTATGACTTTAAGGAACTCTGGATCAATACAAGCACATGTTCTGCCTCGAAACATCAAATCCTACGATGTGATCAGGTCAAAATTTTGAGCAGTTCCAATTGCAGAGACGCCAACTTAACAGACTACAAAATAGTAATGACTCTTCCTGCAAAGTGTAATGCTAATGTAAATACATAGAACGACAGTCAAGTTTAACAGTAACCACAGAACTTTTCAAAGTAACCACAATATTTGTGTATAGGGCAGCTGGAATTTTCTAGAGTAGTAACATGCCTCAAAATCCTAATAATTACTGCAAAAAAGTAATGGTTGGCATCTCTGCAATTGGTTTGATAGAGGCTTTACAATGACTCTAGAGCAACAGACAAAGCCAAAGACTGCAATAACGCCAACTATTGGAAACCTTGGCTTACCCTGTCACCACTGAGGCAATAGTGACCCGTCCTGCAGTAATCGTTCTGCAGGTCCGGCGCCGTGGACCGGCCGTAGTCGCAGGTCATGCCGGCCGGGCAGATCTTGTTGCTGTACATGTCGTCCCGGCTGGTGGTGGCGCTGTCGCAGTAGTAGCCGGCCTCGCAGGTGGTGCATGCTGCTGCACCAGTATCCTGCAGGGAGAGGAGAGAGGGAGACACACAAAACGCTTTAAAGGGAATGCACAACATTTGCTTTTGCTGTAGTTTTCAGAAATGGATGGATTTGGGGGGTTATTATTTTATGGCAAATATCGTAACGCTGACTAGTTTGAAGTTTTGTGTTCGTAGATGCTGGAAAAACCAAGAAAAACAATCAACGTCATGTGGTCTGGTTAACCGACCCCACTTAAGATGAAACGGAGCAATTTATAGACGTCTGGAAATTGTAAGACCAGGGAACCAGTCTGGCTGGCTTGTACCCGTGCATAGGTGTGTAATCAATTACAAACACAATGTGGACTGACTAAATATGGTAAATTGGGGGCAGTATTTGAAGAAAGCCATTTTTTTTCAACGCTTGTCAGCCCAGCATTAGAAATTGACACAAAATACCACTTTTCTTGAAAATGACAGCACACCAGGTACTATGCTTTTACAGGATGCTTTAGACTATCTTTCACTAGCAGTCCAGCAAGGTATTTCATAACAATTTGGTAGTTTTGTCGTTTGAAGTTTGCAAATGCTGACTATTCCCTTTAACAGAGTTTAGGACCAATTTCATAGCGCTGCTAAGCACAGATGCAGATTACCCGACAAAATATATATATGATTTATACTGTAATTGAATGGTACACTGCAAATTTCAACAGAAACTTGGTCAATATCGTGAGCTACTCAGCATGGTGAGCTACTCAGCAATATAAGTGAGCTACTCAGCATGGATTTCAGCTAAGCACAGAGAAGATCTGCTTATCAAAACAGATTACCAGGCAAAATATCATGTGATTAATACTGTTATTGAATGATACTCTGCAGATTTTACCAGAAACTTGGTACCGATTTGTGCTAAGCACAGATAAGATCTGCTAAGCGCTACAGATTACCATCAAAAAAATGTCACGTGATTAATACTGTTATTGAATGATACTCTGCAGATTTTACCAGAAACTTGGTACCGATTTGTGCTAAGCACAGATAAGATCTGCTAAGAGCTTCAGATTACCAGCAAAAATGTCACGTGATTAATACTGTTGCTAACTGGCACTCTGCTGAATTTTAACAGAACCTTGATCAACATTATCAGGGGTGTGAGTGACCACTAAAAGAAATAGCTGAAAACAGCTGAAAAAGGTGTAAAAAAACTGAACTTTAGAAATCTCCTATACTTTTGTACACAGCAAGTGAGAGAAAAAGCTGAAAAAAAGCTGAAATCCAAAACAAAAAAAGCTGAAATCAGCTTTAAAGCTGAGATTTCACACCCCTGATTATGAAACTACCGGTACTTAGTACTAATCTGGATTGCTGCTTACTGAGTAGTTGCTTTTGGTGCACTCCACGGGTTCCGTGTTGCCCGTGCCGGCACAGTAGTATCCAGCCGTGCAGTCCCCGCAGTCAGCCTCTGCCTGGCCCTCCAATTCATCTCTGTATGTCCCACTGTATAATTAAAACAACAACCACCCGAGTCTTATATAGCGCACGTATCTACCAACAATTAGACACTCAAGGCATTGGTAATTAGGTCTATTTTTTAAAGACAGGTAAATGTGCCCATGCGCAGTTGGAACACCGAACTGGTTTATCACCGAGCATGACTGCTCATCATGCACTAGTTAAACATTTAAAGCTATAGTCCATCATTTGCAGCCATCCGAAAAGTAACTGGCGTAATTACTGTTGAAAAACAAACTTGGTTGAAAGATAGTAAGGGAACTAAACTCCCTGTGATATTATTCTTTCTGGGAAGCTGTCATTTTGAAGTAATCAACGAAAGAAGGCATTTCCAACGGTGATTCTTAAGAAGCACCGTAGGAAAATTTAAATTAGTAGTTCGTTTTGTTATTCAGCGCAGCGCACACAAGTATTGGAACGACGCACAGGCGCGTGCGGTTGTTATAATTCGTCGGATCAGTGCGCGACGCCGCGTATAGCTGCAATTCAAAACATGATTCAGTAACTTTTGATTTGAAATTGAGATCTTAGAATGCTGTGTTTCTTGGAATGTACAGCTGAAGCTTAGCTGAAACTTCATCAGGTTAGTTGCTCAGTATCTTTCATTAGATTTTGAACTCTTTTATTGCTTCAAACGAACAAAATGCACAAATTACGAATGATGGACTGTAGCTTTAATACACCTTATGTAAAACTGTGGCTGGTACTGATCACATTTAGAAGAATTATCCATCAAGTTTTCTTTAATTTTTACCTTATAATTAACTGACATGCAGCAAATCAGCAGGTCTTTTATACACTGTTTATTCCAAGTATAAAATGGTTTGGAAGTTGTGTGCTCTCAAAAATACTTTCCATGGTTAGATTTCTTTAACACACAGGGTAAGTAAAAAAAACAAAACCCAAATGGCACGTTTTACCTGTTGCACTTTCAAAATCTAGGATATAAAAGCCCAATCAATGAGTTTCTTTTAGTACAAGAACCATTCAAATCCTTCATGTACTTTTCAAGTTATGAAATTTTGAAACCAAACACTGTTTTAAAAATTCTGTCCACGGATCACAAAATAACTTACATGTTCTTTCAGCAAAAGAAATAATTCTCGTACCGATGCATGTGAACTGTTTTCATTTTGCTGAAAGAACGCACACCTTTTTTTTTGTTATCCGTGGACAGAAATTTAAAACAGCTGTTGTGTTTAAAATTCCGTAACTTGAAAAGTACTTGAGTAATTTGTGTAATTTTTGTACTACAAGAAAGCTTATGAATTGGGCTTTCATATCCTAGATTTTGAAGTGCTACAGGCAAAACTTCATTCAAAAATTGGTCCTGTCGTTTGAGTTTTGTTTTTTGTCCTACCATGTACATCATCGAACACCTTGGCCAAGGCTAACCCTGGCCAGGCTAAAAACCAAAGCCCACTGTGCCCTCTGGAGACGTGCACACAATAGGGAACAAAAGATTGCATACGTCTCCACAGGGCACTATCGATAGATGAATACGTCTCCACAAGGTTTTCATGAAATAGATATATGGATTTTACTCAAAAACTGGAAATTTCGAAGGTATGTTGATCTGTCGCAAATGAGAGTTTTAGAAAAGGGATATCAAGTCCGAATTTCAGCCAAGGAAATTAATTGTCTCCACAAGGATACAAATTTCATTAAGTCAGAACTGACAGGGTGGGTTTAACTTACGCAGGGCAAGCCGTAGGCAGTGAGGATCCTTCCGGGCAATAGTGGCCCTCGGTGCAATCCACGCACTGTTCCCATCGTATGTTACCCTGGACGTTGGAGTAGGATCCCGCGTGGCACGGGAACTGCTCGGCTGTCTGTGTGCCTGGTAGGAGAAAGTTTGATATTTTTTTTTTAAAGTGCTTATGGTTAGCATGTTAAAATTATTCAAGTCAAGTCTTAAGTCATTTTTTCCCTAAGTCAAGTCAAGTATCGAGTCAACAGCTCTGGGGTGAGTTGCACATAGCCATAGACATAGCGACGACCGCAGCCATAGCCATAGCAAAACCAAAGCCAGAGCCACATATATTTTTCTGTGCATGGCAAACTTAGCCCATTGGTGCTCTGGGGTGAATTGCCATAAACATAGGCATAGTGACAATGGTTTTCGCTATGTTAATGTTTATGGCAATGCCGACAACCATAGCGACAACCATAGCCATAGCCATAGCAACAATCTTAGTTACAGCTATGACTATAGCCATAGCCATAGTTAAGATCGTTGCTATGGCCCAATTGTTGCTATGGCCCAATCTTTGCCGTAGCCATAGCCATAGCAACAACCACAGCGACAACCTTAGCCAGAGCGACAACCTTAGCCAGAGCCACATATGTTTAACGTACTTTGCAAAATTGGCCCCCAGCTTTGAAGTCATCAGCTATATCTGAACTGGGCTCTTGTGACTACCGCTTGTATGTCATATTAGCACCCTAAGATTAACATTCATACAGGTAGCCTTAGCTGTAGCCTTCTGTAACAATGCCAATCTCAGAAATGATCTATATTTACCTGCAGGGCAGTAATGACCAGTGGCACACAGGTCCGTGGGCTCGGTGGACCCTTCCAGGCAGTACCAACCCCTGGGGCACTCGTAGCACTCCTCCTGGGCAGCCAGGTTGGTCTGGTTGGTCCAGGACCCTGCCGCGCAGGGGTACTGGCTGGGGTTCTGGGTGCCGGCCGGGCAGTAGTGACCCTGGGCGCAGAGCTTCGGGGGCTGGTTTTGACCTCCGGTACCTGGGGATGGAAGAAAGTGAAAAGGGTGAAAAGAACATAGAGATTGTGCATACACATTGAATCAGGTGCTTGTTTCATGGTGTTGCAAAGTAGAAAATAATGCTTAGCAGGTTTACGCGGTTAGCAGAAATGCAGCTGAGTACCATGAGTACAATGACAAGCAGTATAAATCCATGACAATTTGGCTGGTAACTGGTTTGTCTCTGCTTGGCAAGTTTCAGCAATGAGCTGGGCCCAATTTCATTGCTCTGCTTACTGTCAGTGAAAGATCCCTGCTTACTGCAGCCGAAAATAAATATTTTTTCTGTGCTTACGGTAAGCCAATTTCAAGGGTAAGCAAGGAATTTCGGCTTGTGCACAAGCGTACATCCCGTAAGTAATGATCCTGTGCTTACTGGGCGAGCGCCAAATTTTTCTACTAGACTGTAAGCACGGAATGGTGATCATAAGCCCAGGGGCCAATTTCACGGCGCTGCTAAGCACAAAAATTTGCTTAGCACAAAAATAGGTTGTCTTATAAAAGTAGGTTACCAAGCAAAACTCCATGTGATTTTCATGCTAAGCAAATAACAGCTGAATACTAATCACGAACAATATACATGACGTGAAGTTTTGGCTGGCTAACTTACTTTTATAAGACAACCTATTTTTGTGCTAAGCAAATTTTTGTGCTTAGCAGCGCCGTGAAATTGGGCCCAGAACTCTATGGTGAGCAGCACCACGACATTGGGGCCCCAGGTTTTCAGCAGTTTCTTGAGTATACTTACCAATCAAGCAGGCAAACTGTTCAGTGCAGGTGTCGCACTGGAAGGCATCCGTCAGGTTGTGATAGTCAGTATAGGTGCCGGCCGGGCAAGCGTTGTTGGCATCGTTGGGCGAGTCTGATCCAGCAGGACAGTAGTAACTGCAGAGTCCCACAAAAGATTTTAAAAAAAATAGATTACAACACTTTGCTCATGTTTGTGCCTAAGGTATACATTTAAATCGTCGATGTTTTCACGAAGTGACAAAAACTTAACTCGTTAGCAGGGCCAGAGGAATAAAGCATTTCTCTACACACACGTTAGGATGGGATTGGACGGGATTGGACGCGCACGCCGTGAACGAAGTCGATAAAGAACAGACGCGCGCGCGCTGCAGTGACGTCAGACGCGCAAATGTAACAATTTCTTAGAACGTTTTATGTTTTCACGAAGTGACAAAGAGTGTGTACAACTTAATGGGACAAAATAGTGAGGCCTCTGTGTTTTGCTGTTTTCACGAAGTGAAAAAAACTGTTATTGATCTTTATTAATGAATTACAGTTTAATTAAGAGAGACTCCTAATAAACAACTTTGAATTAGCAAAGAACAAAGCATACGTTACTTGACAATGCAAGAATTTCTTAAATCCATAACTAAAAACTAGTCGAAAAGGTGTTTTGAAAAAATGATTAACTTCAAAGGCGATTATCTCGGAATGACCTTTTTGCATGATATTGAGGTTTTTGTCACTTCGTGAAAACACCGACGAAATGAAAACACTGCTACCCCAAGTCTACATTACAGGCAGGAGTCAACAGGAAGCTGATCATTAACACTTGATATCATATGGCATCTTGGCCAATAACCAGTTAATTTGGGCAATTCACAATGCAGTGCGCCACCAAGAGTTCGCAACGGAGAGTTCATTTTTCCCAGTGCATTGTGGGAGATGGTCGACAAATTCGCAGCCCAGAACATTTGAAATTGTTAGTTTTTTTTTCTGGCCAGTAGTTTCGTAAGCGTAACATTTGAGTATACGTTTGTCATTTTTCTATTTTTATCAATGTGGTGTTTTTTGTAAGACGGGAGAATGCTGTGCCCCAATCTATAACAAATTAGCTCAATTTGTCTACTGACACTCATTCAAATGGGCCATGTTTTGTCAACCGTAAATTTGAAAAAAGGACTCTCCATGGCAAACTCTTGATGGCGCACTGCATTGTGAATCACCCCAATTCAAAGCAATACTTGTTCGTACAAAGCAATCGTTTGGCCAAGTTGGACTTTTAAAAATGGAAACATTCACAAATATTTATTAGCATATTTCCATGCTTACCAAAATTAAAGATGAGTACCAGTCACACAAGTATAGATATGATATTTTTTTTCAGGACAGCCATTTTCAGTAAGCAGATATTTTCTACGCTTAACAAATTTGTCTACTACCACAGTGACTCCCTGAAATCAGCAAATACAAATATAATCTTAATATTTTATGAGCTTACTCTTGTAGCTAACCGCTAAGAGACTATAGCTCACCCTGGGTAGCAAGGAGTATCAGGCTCCGTCAGTCCCAGCTGGGTGCAAGCAAACCCGGCGGTGCAAGCCGTGCAGTCCGTCTCCTCATCCTGGCCTGTCATGGAGAGGAAGGTGCCCTGGGGGCAGGGGGAGGGCGTGTCGGTCCCCTCCGTGCAGTAGTAGCCCTCGGGGCAGGTCTTGCAGGACTCAACGGCCGAGGCCCCGGTCTCTTCGGTGAAGCGTCCAGCAGGGCAGGGGTAGTCTACGTAGTTCTGGGTCTTCGTGGGGCAGTAGTGGCCCTTGGGGCACACGCGGGGATCGCTGGAGCCTAATTGTTGGGAGAGATGAGCCACATACATTGTATTATAAAAGCAAATTAATTATTACCACTGCACATTTCAACGTATTTCCTGTCGTTTTCATTCAATGCACGATACACGCTGTGTGTCACATAAATTGCAACACAGCACCAATGCACAAATGTTGTTTCTTATACATCCGCAGAAGGCAACCACTGTGTGGCTGGAATCACGACTAGCACTGAACAGCCCGAATTTTCGGGAGAAAAAAATGTGTCCCCCGAAATTCGTTCTCGCATGGTTCTCGCAAGAATAAAATAAAAAATACCCACTTTGTAAATGATGGTTGTGTGGATGTTTATAGTCTACTTTTGAATACTCTTTCCATTTAATAGCATTTCGTTTAAAACGCGTTTTGTAGTCCAAGTGGGCATTTTCCAGGTCGTAATGTCCCTTTAAACCTCACATTCTACCCTTACTCATCTTTGTGAGTTAACAAAAGTTTACTGTCTTCAAAGTTTGTCAACAATGCTTTATAAAAATCTACACAAGTAGTAAATATAAACATGAGGCATTCTTCTTTACCAAGAGGGCAGTATCTTCCGGCCGGGCAGTCGTAGCAATCCTCCGGCTTGTCAGCCATCAGCTTGACGCCGTACGTGCCGCCGTCGCAGCCGTACTGCGTCGCGTAGGTGGTGCCTTCCAGGCAGTAGTAGCCGCGAGGGCACTGATACTCCACGCCCGGCGTGCCTACCACGGGATCAGCCGGGCAGAAGTAGCCTGAATGGGGAAAAAGCATGGGGCGATGCGAATCAAGTATTTTAAATATGGTAGAATGGCACCATCAGGAACGCGATTGGTTCAGTTATTTTTGGCATTTCGTGAAAGAGATTCAAAGATGGTGTTTGTGTGTAAAAGGTAGAGTAGATTATTTCGTCGCGTCAGTGCAACAAGGTTGTATCTCCTAAAATGGCATGAATGCAAAACGCAAGTTTCAGAATGTCAAAAGGTCGTATGTGGCTTAAAATAACCCGGATGTACACGCAGAGTCAATGGACGTCGAGATACGACGTTGTTGCACAGAGCGTATACGTGCGAGATACGACTTTGTTGCAGAATGGACATACGACCTTGCTGCACTGACACGACGATTTGTGCTTTTGTTTCGTATGAAGCTACAAAAGTGCTCAAAGTCTAAAGACAGGTGCTTAACGACTAACCTGATTAACTTTTAGCTCAGTGAATGCTGTATATTCCAAGACAACAAAATTCTAGGATCTCGATTTCAATTCAACAGTTGCTGTGTCATATTTCGAATTGGGCCCCAAATCAGCATCCTGAACACGTTCTCATTAAGCAGAATGCAGCTACGGGATGTCACGCACTGAACCGACAAATAATAGCAACTAATCGTGTCAACCCTTGCGCGCACCCATTCATGGATTCACCTTCCCCCCCCCCCAACTAATGCCTCCAGTCCACTAACATCCCCCACCACCCAAAAAGCATGTGACCTACCTGGCGGGCATGTGCCACAGCCTTCACCAGCCGACGCTGCCCCGGACATGTTGCCAAATGTGCCCGCTGGACACGGCGAGATCGTCTGACCGTCTTCACAATAATAACCTGTCAGGACAGAGCCAGAAAAAAAGTCACATTTTATACCAAACAGCCTTCAGCTATTTGTAACAGGAAGTTTTACTCACTGCCGTAGTGATGTTTTTTTCTGATTTTCAGACTTGTTGATATTTGTAATCTTTGATGCGTCTACTACATGCATTCTAAACAAATAGTATGAATATCGTGGAATACAAACATTTTTCAAGAAAGACAATTGGCATCTTTCATTTTCACGACTTTAGAACTCGAAACTTTTTACTTTTTTGACTTGTCGATGACTGCGAACTTTAAACAGCCATAACTTGTCAACGGAATGTCCGATTGAAGTGCAACAAACAGTATTGCAAGGAGAATTTTATTATCTTTCCCAACACTCACAAACCCTCAGTTCTGCCTTATTTTGCCAGAACATCTCACATATATCAGATTCATACATAGCCCGACTGCGTCTGGCCGTACAGTACTATCGCAAACTCTGTAGTACGGCCAGACGCCCGATGCTTCCACAGAGACTGAATTTTGTTGGCCGCCGATGTAGCGATTTTGCTACATCTTTCGATCGCGATTATCTTTTCATCCAGGACAAAAATTTCCAAAGTTAAGGTTCGTAGTCGTAGAGCAACTCATACCTTTTCGAAAAAACTTTGTTTGGTCTCAATATTTTCATCCATCTGGCCACAAGACGAATTTCGGTCATCAGATTCCACAAATATCGTCCCCGCCGCACGCACCTCCAAAAACATGAGGTCATACATCACAGACTATTTATGCATATTCATGAGTTTGCTCGGGCGCGCCTGCATAATGCATACATTACAGCGCGGCCCCCATTTTGAAATCGCATGGGGGATCGCATGGGGGACAATATTTGTGGAATCTGATGACCGAAATTCGTCTTGTGGCCAGATGGATGAAAATATTGAGACCAAACAATGTTTTTTCGAAAAGGTATGAGTTGCTCTACGACTACGAACCTTAACTTTGGAAATTTGTGTCCTGGATGAAAAGATAATCGCGATCGAAAGATGTAGCAAAATCGCTACATCGGCGGCCAACAAAATTCAGTCTCTGTGGAAGCATCGGGTGTCTGGCCGTACTACAGAGCTTGCGATAGTACTGTACGGCCAGACGCAGTCGGGCTTATTCATACACAGCCACATACATGTATGAGTTAATGTACTACATAACCCCCGAGGACCGATACACAAAGGGAGCACAACAGGTCCTTTTAGTCCTCGGGCATTGCGTCTTTTGTTGAGAACGGTCCTTGATCGTACGGTTAGGTGCTTAGTCTATGGGAGAGTGTTATATTACAGGGACAAAGGGAAACACAAAGCATTGTCCTCGAGTGTATAGTAAAACACGATCGTCTGTACACATTAGCCATAGCCATAGCATTTCAATGAATTAAAATCTGGTCCGACTGACCTTGCGGGCAGATTCCATCAGTCGGGTTGCGGCTCTGGCTGCCCTCGGGGCAGGCATAGCCTGGATCGCAGTCCACACAGTCCACCATGGACTGGTTGGTGTAGGTGCCTGCAGCGCAGATGATTGGCCCGCTGTCTGGCTGGGGGCAGTAGTAGCCCGCCGGGCATGGAGTGCAGGCTACCTGGCCACCTGGACAAGGACGAACGGAAGAAGACGAAAAAACACATAGTCACAAATCTGTTACCAAAATCCGCAGTTTTAACCCATTTGTTTCTGTGCTGCCCCTGTCCTGCCTGTCAATCAGACTCTGCACACAAGTACCCTTCTTCTTCTTGCGTGTGGTCTTCCTAGCTAGGAAAGGTAACTGTCTTGAGCCCGGTCTTTGCTGCAGGAGTGAGCTCATTGAGGGAGTCCCAGCCTCGTCCTAGGTGGTGGATGAGGGAGTCCATGATGAGGTGGTCAGCTGTCTGCGACTCGCAACACCTGCACCTGTCTGAGTCCGCCAGGTTCCATGCATGCATGCAGGCATTGAAACCTAGCATCGGCTACAGCCATAAAATTGAGCCCTGATGTGTTTTTGCAATTAACAACCACATCTTCCTATACATGTAACAACCGATCATGACTCACCTAAACTGTAGTAGCCGGCGGCGCAGTTCCCTGGGGAGGTCATGGTGTCGTTACAGAACTGGCCTGCTGGACACTCTGTGCAACTCTACGAAAGAAAAAAACCAATACCAGAATACAAGTGTTGTCGGCAAATCTGACAAATACACCTACGCTGAAAATAACGGTGATAAGGTACGACACATTTTTTTAGCACAGTTGTAAAACATACATACACTTGATTTCACATAACATGGCAGAGCTACACATGTTGTTGTTGGCATCCCTCTGTCTCGGAAGACAATGGAGTATCTGCGCCGTCACTTCAAGCCGCTAGTAAAGCAATAGACGCTGGGCTCCACCTCCCTTGGGTGAGTGTGCTTCTAGTTTTTTTAGGATTTATGACTCATGATCAGAGGGTTAGGGGTTCGAATCCAGCTGCTGGCTAAAGGTTGTGTCCTTTGGCAAGCCACTTCACCCAAATTTGCCTCTCTCCGCCCAGGAGTATAAAATGGGTACCGGCATTAGCTGGGGAGTAACCTGCGATGGACTGGCATCCCATCCAGGGGGAGTAAAACAATTCTCAGTCATTTCATGCTACCGAAACTGGAGATAAACGCCGGCCTGATGAGCCATAATGGCTCACGGCAGACTCTAAACCTCACTTCTACATTCCTTGATCCAGCTAAGATGCTACCAATTCTCTCTTGGTTGATTTTGAAAAGGATCTAGGAGCGTTAGGGTCACGGCGGAACAAGTTTTTCACCAGGACTTACCGTGGAGCCGGCCAGGGCGTAGGAGCCAGCGTAACAGGTGATGGCAAAGCTGCTGTAGATGGAGGGGCAGGCAAAGCCCGCCGAGCACTGGGTGCAGGCGCGCTGGGCGCCGATGGAGTAGTACCCAGCCTGGCACTCGGCGTTCTGGGTGGAGTCGGTTTCATCGGGGCACTCGTAGCCTGGGGGACAGGCTACACAGGACTGGAACCAGACAGAAATAGAAAAGTACGATAGAAATGCGCTTTAACTATTGACATAATCGGTGGGTGGAACATATAGTATGATTCAAGAATGTCCGCCATGCTATGAACATTATCCTTCATTTCATCTTCAAGATGACCTAGTAATTTTCGGCACATCCAGTAAATCAGCCTACTTAATATCACTGCAATCGCGAATAATACAGGAATGTCCACACACAAAAAAAAAAATGCTTTGAAGTCTACCTTCCATGTCTCACCCATAAAGTTATCAGTTGCAACCGTTAGTGTGGACAGGCCCATTAAGCCGTCAATATCTCGTAAGTAGAATCTAAAGAGTTGGTTAGAATCAAGTCATGTGCCCTACCTCCTGTATGCCGTCAGAGTAGTACCCAGCACTGCAAGGCACCTGACTGTCGCTGTCTGTTCTTGGGCACTCCTTTCCTGCTTCGCAATCCGTGCAGACGGTGGCATTTCCCGACGAGTATGTCCCCTTTGGTGTGGCAAAAATAGGCAGATATGTTACCACTGTACACAGTACAGATGTGGCGGTGCCCTTTCCATCAAATGCGTTTAAATTTAATTTTAACAATCAGATTTTGCGGGGAAAAAGATCGTCAGACAAATCGAAATTTTTGAAATAAATTTGAAAAAGTCAGATTTCTGATTAAAAATTTGAAAATTTTCGTCTCTAAGAGTTGCACCGAAAGACTCAGCTTGACCCAAATAGATTCAGATTGCAGAGACATGAATCTAATGTATTAACTTTACGTTGACTAGACCCTAGTCGTTTTGAATGTCTACAACAGTTGATTTTTTTATAGCCATTCCTGACAGTTTCAGAGTTCAACCTTGTTTACGTTCTCAACCACTTCGCACTGGGATTATTTTTGACAAAAATTTCAATTTTCGCAAAAGGCACAATTTTCCAGCCAACTTCTGATATACAGCCAAACGTCACAAACAATGATAAGCAAGAGTCTTTTCAACAGTATTTGTAAACCTCATATGTTTCAATACTCCGGGGTGTGCACTGGAGCGTAAATTGTTCAACAATAGGCCATTCACAACAACCAATTAGAGATCAATACACGGTCCAACTCCACAAGCTTTGTGTGTGTGTGTGTGTACAAAAGGCATGAGGGAACACCATGTTTAGACGTCACCCGGAGGCAAGTCGAGGCAATCTGGACATCTTAACCTGTCAGCCGTGCCTGTGTATAAAAACAGCCAGTGTGTAGTGTCACGTCCTCCGACGCGAACTGGTTAATTCAAGTAAGATTTGAGGCTTTGCATGATGGAGATACTAAATAATGAAAGGTTTGCGGAAACACCATGTGCGAATAGTTTCTCAACTAGGAGAATGGTCCTGAAAAGAACCAGAGGCATAAACTCGACGTTCCGGTCAGTATGCTCTGACCGTCTTCAGGGTTCTGAAAAGAACCAGAGGTATAACTCGACGTTCCGGTCAGTATGCTCTGACCGTCTTCAGGGTTCTGAAAAGAACCAGAGGTATAAACTCGACGTTCCGGTCAGTATGCTCTGACCGTCTTCAGGGTTCTGAAAAGAACCAGAGGTATAAACTCGACGTTCCGGTCAGTATGCTCTGACCGTCTTCAGGGTTCTGAAAAGAACCAGAGGTATAAACTCGACGTTCCGGTCAGTATGCTCTGACCGTCTTCAGGAGAGTGAAGACGGTCAGAGCATACTGACCGGAACGACGAGTTTATACCTCTGGGTTTTTTTCAGAACCATTCTCTTAGTTGAGAAATTATTTGCACATGGTGTTTCCGCAAACCTTTCACTATTTGGTTAATTCAAATCTTCGGAATATTTTGGGTTCCGAAGACTACTTACTGCTATGCAGGGAACATTGCCGCTGCCATCCGTCGATGGGCACTTCCAGCCGCTGGGGCAGCTGGTGCACCGAGCAAATGCAGTTAAGGAGTAGGAGCCAGCGGTGCAGTCGCCGTTGTTGGCGTCTGAGTTGGTGTCCGGGCAGAACTTGCCCGGGGCGCAGGCCGTGCAGGAAGACTTTGCGCCCAGCGAGTAGGTACCTGCAATTCAAGTTAGATGCATATTATATACCTCATGCATATTCAATCTTCAGTTGTGTACTCTCATTGGTCAATTGGTCCTATGCAAATAGATGACGGTGTACATGTACAGAGTATCCTGAAAATAATGGTGCATGTAAACCCCGACATTTTTGCCAATTTACAACCGGACTTCACTGCAAATGTTTACACGATCTTCAAGGTTACAGATTTAGCTTGAGAGTACCGTTTGGTTGATTAATTAAGATTGCTTTTGTAAATCCAGAGATATGTTTGAATAACTGCAAAGCCAAAAAAAAACATTGTGCCACTTTTAGGAAGCGAGTGCTTCAAAGATCAGACAGTGCCAGTATGGCTCTTTTGATAAGATTATCCCTATGGGTGTAAGACAAACATTCCATTCACACGACAATATAGAGTTTTGTTCTTATGTTGAAACAATTTAATGGTACAGACAGGTTCACTTCTTTAAAACTTCAGTGAAAGAGTTCAATTAAATATAAATAAATATTGCACACTCTGCTTAAAAATGTTAAAATCACTAACAGTAAAGTGATTTGGTTGTAGACTAGGACTATACTGATTTTAACTGCTTCACGGAAAGTGGCACAAAATGGGTTTCTTGGCTTTGCCATTATTCAAACATTTCTTTGGATTTACAAAAGCAATCTCAATGAAACAAACGGTGTTCTCAAGCTAAGTCTATTACCTTGAAGATGGTGTAACATCCGCAGAAAATTTTGGTTGTAAATTGGCAAAAATGAAGGGTTTTATATGCACCATTTTTTTCAGGACGCCCTGTATATGATACCTCATACATATTTATATCTGGCTCTGTACTCTCATTGGTCAATTTGTTTCTTTGTGAATAGGTGGTGGTACTAAAATCACAAGTACTTTTAATTATCATAAATATTCATCCTCTAGCTTTGTACTCCCATGGTCAATTTTGTCATGTTGGCTATCATGCATATTCATGCCCTGGCTCTCTCTGTACTCTCATTGGTTAATTCTTCGTATGCAAATAGGAAAAAAACATGTTTGGCAATGTAATTTATAATTTTGCCCTGGCAAAGAAAATGACAGGAGCGCTTACCTGGGAGACATTCAAAATTTGCAGTGGGGTCCGTTTGGGACGGGCACGCGTACCCAGCCAGGCAGGCCGTGCAGTTGGTGGTCCGCCCAGTGGAGTAGTAGCCTGGTAGACACACCCTGGGAGCCTGGTTGGTGTTTGGGCACTCGTAGCCACTGGGGCAGTCCGTGCAGGCCGTGGCCTTAGCAAAGCTGTAGGTGCCAGCCGCGCAAGGCTGGGAGGCATTGCTGTGAGGGAAATTGAGAAGAGAATGAAATTCTGGTGTGCCGTAAAATGAGTCACTCATGTCAATCAGGGTTTGTTGACCTTAAATTTTTTTCCACTAGCCAGCCGGGCTACTGAAACAGACTCTTAACTAGCCCACATGCATTTTCACTAGCCCGCATGTTTTTCTTTTATAGGGTGTCTCATGAACGATGTGCATACCGTACATGTAATATGTGTGATCCTGAGCAATCTTGTCAGTGTCTTAATAAACAGAATTAATAATAAATCCCTAACAGTTAATAAAATTAGAAACAAATTGATACAGGTTTGCTCTCTGAATTTCAAGAGTTATTTCTTCCTGTCCTTTCATCTTTGACATAGCCCAACAATTTTTGACTCACTAGCCAGGCTACTTAAAGGAACAGTTTGACTAGCCTGCCGCTGTTTTGACTAGCATTTGGCTAGCGCGACAGCTAAAAGTCGAACCCTGTGTTTATACAAGTACACTCTTGAGCAAAGCATATACAAATGGCAAAGTAAATTCCATAGGTTCTGGAGAGAATCTGTGTGCTTGTTTGTTGTCTGTGATTATTCAGCTATTGGCCGGGATAGCCCACGAAAGTCTCTTGACTTATTTCCAGTGGGGTCCCTTGGTAGAAGATGTGGAAGGAAATTACAGTTTTAGTGGTGGGAGGAAAATCCAAGAAAGACATTCTAGGCTAGACCCAAATCCAGATATTGGCTCAGGCGGGATTCGAACCCGTGTCACAGTGGTGGAATGCAAGGAACATGATCCCCAATCTGAGGAGTATAATCTTGGACCCAAAAAGTCAAGCCTATAATCATGTGATATCAAGATGGCAAAGGGAGAAACACAGCCATAGTTTTGCAAGGCTTTTTTGGTTTCCAAATTTTACCTTCATGGTTTTTTTTCACAGTCATATGAAAGCTATGAAATGGGAACATATTCAAGCTGTATTCAAGCTGTGTTCACCATTAAGTTTGGTCCTATTTCCAGAAATTCTCGAAGACTTAGCATCTGCCATTACTGCAGCTAATGGCACATTGCTACATACAACATTAATCAATCAAGCATTGTGACCTGCGGAGAAATGCACACGCAACAATGTTCAACAAGAGTACTGAAAGTGAAAGACTCCAAAGCACGTTTGAAGTAGAAAATTATTCAGACGGTATAGAAGTCAAGAGATAGGGCACTTTAGGGTGGTACGGGGCTCTAACGGGTGAACCCAAAGTCTGATGCAAAGCAGATTTAATTGGACACTTACACAGGGCTGGAGCAGAACTCCCCGGCAGGGCAGTCCGTGCATGCTGTCTGGGCTTCCAAGCCGCCAGTGTGCTGGCCGTCCGAGCAGGCCACAGGAGACTGGGTCTTGAATGGGCAGGCGAAGCCCGCGGGGCAGTCGTGGCATTGGGAGTCGCCCACCAGGCTGTACTGGCCCCCCGAGCAGGCCGCCGTGGTGGAGTTGGTGCAGGAGTAACCCGCGGGGCACTGGAAGCAGATTGCGTTGCTCTGGGGGAAAAAAATTGGAAAAACAGAGCCAGAGGTTACAAACCAACTCCAACAATGATTGGAAATGTAGAACAACACTGTACTTTTCTGACATCTACAAGTAAAACTCAAGCTGATTTATCATTAGATATACATATTTGACAAATCGCTCTGAAGTTTCAACAAACGAAAATTCTACACTTTTGGCATTGGCAGCACTTGGGGAATGTCGATTTGAATGGGGTACAGCAGGAGTGATTGGGGAAAATTGAAAAATAAATACACACAAAATAATTGGCAGAGAGTTTGAGGGTAGCTCAGGACCCCAGAGCAATGTAGGGTCTTTGGTATATGTTTGTATAAATTTGCTCAATGGCTCCCCTTGTTAAAAAAATACCCATTTCTCATTTTTTCTACATAAACTTAAAGCCTCAGGAATTCCAGATTTCACAAGGGTGAAAAATCCTCAACAATAGCGCCTGAAATCAGGGAAAATCCTGACAAAAAATTCTGACAAATCTCACCCCTGGTATGGAAAGCTCACCCCTGGTATGAAAAGAGAACATGGTAAGTGCTCCTCTTAGCTCAGGAATGACCCTGAACATATGTACAGAAACACATCACCAAAATAGCCACCTCACAGGTCACATGATAACTGTACATGCACAAGGCCCCCTTCAATGGAGACACCATTATGCATGCTATTGTACAAAACAACTGTCCTGTGATGGATTATCTGAACAATAGCTAGCACGGTGCTTTCGCCATTGAAGGGGGCCTCATGATAGCATTCATGGATCGGTGTCGATACTGCAGCCACATTTTTTCTTACCTGCGGGCTGTAGGTTCCTTCGTCACAGTTCTGCGGCGTCTCGCCAGGGTTCAGGCAGGACTGACCGGCAGGGCAGGACTCGCACGAGTCCTGCCTGGCCACGGAGTAACTACCAAAGGGGCAGACCCGGGGAGGCTGGGAGGCATCGCTGCAGTAGTAGCCGGCTGGACAGTCTTCGCAAGCAACAGCCTGAAAAGAAAATGACAACCGAATAATGAATTTTATGTTGCGCTTTATAGAAATTTGCTTTACTATTCTTAATATTAACCCTTTTCACCTGGCCATGATATCAGTTTTATACAGCAGTTCGAGATCAGCACAATCTGTACTCAATGTAATACCCATTTCTACTCTGGAATGGCGAGAGACAATTGTAGTAAAGTGACTTGCCCAAGAACACAAGCACCATGAACCCCTGTCAGCGTTTGAGCCGACGTTACTCACACAAATGACAGTACAGAAAGTACACAGTGGATTACGTGTACTAAATAAGTACTAAATAATTGTTTTAACGGGTCAAAAACACCAACTGACTAGGTGTGTATATAATAATAACCAACTGAGTTACCCAGCCCTATGTTAGGGATTCCCATTTTATCAATGTCTTTGTTCAGGGGCATATTCCAAGGCATATACTGGGGAACTGCCAACATAGTGCTGGGTAGCTCAGTTGGTAGAGCGCTGGTAACGTATTCCAGAGGTCGCAGGTTCAAACCCCGCTCCAGTCAATTACTTTGCTCAATTTTAAAATGATTTTAACTGGGTGTGACAACTTTACATTGTAACAGTATAGCTATTGGTATCTTGATGCCAGTATGGAATATTTCGTTTGGGTGATGCATCAATTTGTCAAACTATCAATGAAGACCACAGAGCTAAAAAGATCCTCTTCACACTGTATTATCTTTAACTTGTTCAATTACTTAAAATGCCTAGCTGTATGCACATGTAATCAGACAGTCACTGTAGTATAATGATAATAATATTAATAAGTAGATTTACAGAGTGCCAAATTGCCCAAGGGTACAAGGCGCTAAACAAAAGATGAAACAGGGAAAGAAGACAAGAAAAGAGGACAGCCAGCTACGATTTGGGGAAAAGGTGGGTCTTGAGAGCCTTTCTGAAGGACAAAACACTGCCAGAATTCTGATGGGGATGGGTAGGCTATTCCATAAGCGGGGGTGGCAATGGAGACGGCCCTGTCACCAGCCTGTTTATGACTTGGGGATGACAAGGGACTCTCCCGCAGAAGAACGAAGGGAGTAAGGACGGGTCTGGATTGTGGAAGAGAGGAGTTTCAGTGATTTGTAGTACCTCTCCAATGCTGCTCCATGTTCCTGTGTCACACGGGACGGGGCTTGCGCTGGGATCGGTGCAGACGCTGCCGGCCGGGCAGGCCGTGCAAACCTCAGCTTTAGCCGCACTGTATGTACCTGAAAGAAAAAGGTGAACACATTAAAAAAAATACATCTCCTTTTGTGAAACCACGGTATAAGGCTGCGTCCTATTTTCTTGGCTACAACCGGCTTTAGCACACAAGCCTATGGGAAGAGAATTGGACTGCTTGACGGCCGTAATTGGCGGCCGTAGCCCGAGTAATTGGGACACAGTTTTACATCATCGTTAATCAATGCGTCTCATATTTCTCAGGTAAATAATATTTTTGTTCACCCTAGAATTGATGCCAGTCAACTGCAACACTGGCAAACGCTGATTCCCATTTATATACCTGGGTGGAGAGTAGCAAGTTGGAGTAAAGTAGCTTGCCCAAGGACACAATATATGGCTAGCAGGTGAATTCGAACTCTTGATACTCTGAACCACATCAAAAACCCTAACCACTAGACCATGCCCAGTGTAGTTTATTTCAAATTTCAAAGTTTATTCCAAAAGTTCTCTGCTTAATTAAAACAAAAAAAATCAAAAATGTCATAAACTGACAAATGCTGACGACCAATGATTGAATTCTCACCAAGGGGGCAAGTTGAGCAGACGCCGTCGCCCCTGGATGCATAGTACCCAGCCTCGCAGTCCACAGGAGCAATGGAGAGAGATCCATTCAGGCAGGTCTGGCCGGCGGGGCACAGACTACAGGACGAGGCACCGGCGCTACTCCACAGACCAGTTGGGCATTCCTGGCGATTCAATTGAAAAAAGTATGGTGCTTAGTAAACAGGAGAGTGGAATAGGCAAAAGAGAAGATGGGGGACCAGATCCTCTCAAATGACACACATTTCACTCTGACATTGGACCTTGTATAATATGGTTTTATTTTTTTGTAAATGAATCATTCATTCAAGTTTTATACTGTAATTAGAGCCTTTTTAACTGACAAGGTCTGGGACTCAGTCAATTTGCTATAGTTAATGCACTAGACGATTGTTATTCATAGTTTTAAGTGTAAGGTGTTACAGTACATGTAAATATAGAGGCAGTTGGGAGAGACCACTGTAGGGAGGGGGGAATCTGAGCGCAAAGCACAGGCAACAGTTCCTGATGCTCACGTGACAATGCTAGGGGTTTGGCGCTTTCAGAATATAATCATGGCTCCTGACTAGTGCCCCTTGAACAAAGACATTGACAAAATGGGGGAACCCCCAACATAGGGCTTGATAGCTCAGTTGGTAGAGCACCGGAATGGCAGTCCAGAGGTCGCAGGTTCAAACCTGCTCCAGTCAATTTCTTTGTTCAACCTTAAAAATAAAATCATGTGTGTACTTCAATCCAGTGCATACCGGTACATGTGTTGCGCCTTCCCTTTGAAAATACATTTGAGTCCATAAGGATTAACACAAGTTCAAAATATATACGCCTGACTTTGCCAAATTAAAGAAAATTCAGTGTCCCCACAGAAATCTTACAATGAAATTCCACGACTTTTTATAACTTTTCCATGATAAAGTCTAGGATTTTCAAGGATTTTTCCTGCAGGAACCCTTAAAAAATAACTTGTGACCTTTACGGCAGGGACCGCTGATAACTTACCGTGCAAACCTGTTGGCCGACCAGGCTGTAGAACCCAGCGTCGCAGGTGACTGGCGAGTCGGCCTGGAAAAGGCAGGACCTGCCAGCCGGGCAGGGCAGGCAGCGGGCTTGGCCCTCCTGGTCCTGGTAGGATCCCCCCGAGCAGAGCTGAGGGGTGCCTATGGGGGACGGGCAGTAGTAGCCCAGGGGGCAGGATACGCAGTGGGTGCCGTTGGAGTACTGGCCGATCTGTGGATTGCCAAAATTGTTAGTATCATGTTGTTATTTTAACTCCCTGGTTTTTTTTCCAGCAGCCGATTTCACAAAACAGTGTGTAACTTATGCCATGCGTAGAACTTATGCAACACATTTATTGCGCAGCTGCGCAATAAACTCACGATCTATTTCACGAAACTTGGCATCGCCGCCCAACCTTTTAAATGATCTAAACATCTTGGACGAGGATAATAACATCATTTACGACGGCTGTTTGTGTATAAATTTGTTTGTTCATGAAACAGTCGTTGAATCACATCCGGCCACCGTTTTCAAAACAGTTTATCCGACTTTCTTCGGAATCGTGCGGCAACTCTAAAAACACCGTCACGGCATAAAATAGCAGTTAATCTACTTCAAACACAAAGCTGTGGGTGTCTTGTCTCAACCTTGATAAGTTGTGCAATTACATGCTCCACAACGATCACAATTTGCTGATAAAACCGGTCATTCTCAATCACTACGCCACGACTTACGCCACCTAAAATGATTATGCAAGTTAAGCCAAAATTTGTTGTGCACTATGAAACTGACGTGAAATTGTCATAACTGAAATGTTGCGTGGCGTGAAGTGTTGCGCAAGTTACGCCATCAAACGTGGCACAAGTGGACTTACGCAATGAATTTCGATTTAGGAACACTTACCAGACAGAGTCCAGGGTCCGAGTCTCCACCGCAGGCCGTACCAGCCGGGCAGCTGTAACACACGGTGGAGCCCTCCGGAGAATACTGTCAACAACAAAAAAATTAAGTCTCGTTGGATATATTACACAATGTATGTTGCCATTCTTAAAAACCTATTTCTGTGCCGTTTTGTTAGTTGACTGTTCATTCACTTTAATACAACAGCAGGATTTTTAAATGCCATTTTTTTCTCTCAAAAAATTAAATTTGAAACTTCATTTTAGTTGGGAGTCCATATTTCCCCTAATGAACTCAATACTCCCAAATGTTATATACATGTACCATTAGAAAGCTCTGGTTTTGCAGCATCAAGAAAGAAATATCTCAATTCTTAAAAAGCTTGAGTTTAAGCTCCTTTTGTGGCGACAGGTCACATTATAGCATGATTTTTTTTATTTTATTTTTTATATTTATCGTTTTATTTTACCAGGGTAGCCCCATCAGTTATCTAAGAACTGTTCTCCCTGGGGGCCCTGGACGTGCTGCTGCTTGATTGCCAGTTACTCAAAGAGTTGACATCATTGATAACATCACTGATATGCAAGTTAGCATATGGGTGACTTTAATCGATGTGCCATGCTGTATTGATCGGATGTAATTGGCTTGACAGTTCAAACTGTGTCCGGGTGTCAACAGTCATTTTTTTAGGAAAACAAATAATTGTAGTGCTTATATAGCACTTTCCATCATGTAATGCTTATATAACACTTTCCATCATGTAATGCTTATATAGCACTTTCCATCATGTAATGCTTATAATTATAGCACTTTCCATCATATCAACGATCTCGAAGCGCTTTACAATTATTCCCCAATTCATCAGGCCACGAGACCATGTGGCAGCCGATATCAGCGTTCATTCGGTTTCTACCCTCACAGGTACCCATTCATACTCCTGGGTGGAGAGAGGCAATTGGATTTAAGTGTCTTGCCCAAGGGCACAAACATCATGTTCCTGGCAGGGTTCCAACCCACACACCACCGTACACGAGTCAAACACCATGACCACTGGACCACTGCATTCTGCACAAGTTTTAGTTCATAAGGAATTGTCTTTACATGTCCCCTCTCTGATTAAATCAAGGGTTGCCTTTCTTCACTTTGTTAATATCGAAAATAAAATTGAGAATCAGACTTACAAATCCTCCCGAGCAAGCTACTGGGCTTTCGCTTTTGACGGCACACTTGCTGTTGGCTGGACATATGGTGCAGCTGGTGGATCCACTGTCTGTCGTGTAGTAACCATCGGGACACTGAAACAAAACAAGTAAATGACACAGCAAACAGGTCATTATCAATCACAGATGAACTACTTTCACTGTGTGTTTTAACAGAAATGTACGAAACAGTTACAATGTTTATTCCTCAGTATATAAATATAACATGGTTTGAGGGTGGATAGTCGATATTATAACACCTCACCCGCAGATTCTGTGTGGCCCAGAGCGAGTCACATGATACTTTCTATTTTTGCTATCTTTCTGTGCACGGCCAAAAGTACTATACCCGTAGCAACCAAAGTACTGTACCATTAGCAACCAAAGTACTATACCATTAGCAACTAAAGTACTATTTCCACGGCGCGGTATTTGTGTGCAAATGCATGCAGGTGTGCGCGTTGGGCGTTGTGCGTAGCGCGTTTTGTTCCAAAGAGAGTGTGCCACAGAGTTGGGTTCAAACATTTCGCGAAAGGGGTAGTTTGGAAGAGAGAAATACATTTCCAACAATTTTGTATTGCAATTGAAGTTTATTTCAACTGTGTTCAGATTTAAATAATTTAAAATATTACAACCAAGCAGAATCTGTGGGTGAAGTGTTATAAAACAAATATTGAATGCTTTATCTCGTGGTGAAGTAAAACTAGCCTCCCTCGGTGATCCATGGAGCATTGTATTTTCCCAATGTCCACAGATCACCTCGGGAGGTTAGTTTTACTACACCACTCGAAGCATTCAATATTTGTATATTAGCTCCCTGAGTAATTGGAGGTTGACAAAATAGTCCTTGAGGGGAAAGCCAAGGGAACTAGTTTGTCAACTTCCAATACTGAGGGGAGTTAATTGTGACTATCCACCGATATTACGCCATATTATACATGTTTTACTATGCCTCAACATTTTGCCCAGTTAAACGTCAGTTTATCTCGGCAAAACGTTGCTGTTCATGTGCCCGCATCTTTTCAATGTAGCTAGAACGATATTCGAGTGTGCGCGCTAAGCCCATGCACGCGTTCCTTGATTGCTTCGTTAAGGGTATCAAAAGATCAAGTCTTACATGAATTCAAAAAGGTCAAAAAAGTTCGAGAAAAATTGAGGTTGAGGAGTAAAATCTCGCTGCGTTGATACAAAAGTGTCACACAACAATTTGTTAGTTTGAGTCAGGTCCAAGTCACTTGTTGTTTTTTTTAGTCCATACTGAGGCCGTGTCCTAATTACTTGGCTTTTGCTGGAAATTACACATGTGCCTATGGCAGCGGTTTCAGCCACTTCCCATAGACTTGTGTGTTATTATACAAATATTGAATGCTTCGAGTGGTGAAGTAAAACTAGCCTCCCGAGGTGATCAATGGACATTCTAATTTTCCCGAGGCGAAGCTGAGGGAAAAATAGAATGCTCCATGGATCACCGAGGGAGGCTAGTTTTACTGCACCACGAGATGAAGCATTCAATATTTGAACACTTCACCCACAGATTCTGCTTGGTTTTAATATTTTAAGTTAGTTAAATTTGAACACAAATAAAATAAACTTCAATTTCAATACAAAATTGGTGGAAAATGTATTTCGCTCTTCCAAACCACCCCTTCACGAAATGTTTGAGCCCAACTCTAGGGCGCGCAACGCTCAGCGCGCACACCAGCATGCATTTGCACACAAATACCACCCCATGGTATAGTGCTTTGGTTGCTAATGGTATAGTACTTTGGTTGCTACGGGTATAGTACTTTTGGCCGTGCACTGAAAGATACCAAAAAAAGAAAGTACCATGTGACTCGCTCTCCACCAATCAAGACACAGAATCTGTGGGTGAGGTGTATTATTTCCAGCCGTAGCCAAGTAATTCCGACGCGGCTTCAGAGTCATAAATACTTGCTATGAATTGTTGGACTTACAGCTGTGCAGTTGCTGGCTCCATCGATGTCGGAGTAGTAACCGGGGGGACACTGAGATGATGTTGCTGTCGCATTGGGGCAAGCAGAACCTGAATCCAAAAGCAAAACAAATTAAATTTACGACTGGGCGATGTAAATTTTAACATTAGGTTTACTGTTGCCCATTACAACTACATATGGTAACATACGGTTCTATGGGAAGTCGGGTGAGCGTGGCCTAGTGGTTAGGGTTTGATGATCAGGGACCAATTTCACGGCCCTGCTAAGCACAAAAATTTGCTTAGCACAAAAATGTCTGGCTTATAAAAGCAGATTACCAGCCAAAACTCCATGTGATGTTTATTGCTCTTGAGTAGTATTGAGCTGATGTTTGCTATAGCATGAAAATCACGTGGAGTTTTGGCTGGTTAACTGCTTTTATAAGCCAGACTTTTTTGTGCTAAGCAATTTTTTTGCTTAGCAGTGCCGTGAAATTGGGCCCAGAGGGTCAGGGACTCTGACCAGAGGGTCAGGGGTTTTGAATCCAGCTGCTGGCCATATGTTGTGTCCTTGGGCAAGCCACTTCATCCCCACTTCAAGCCACTTCATCAAATGGGCACCGGCATTGGCTGGGGAGTAACCCGCGATGGACTAGCATCCCATCCAGGGGGAGTAGAAATATTCATGCTACTGAAACCGGAGATAAAGCCGGCCTGATGGGCCACATTGGTTCGTGACAGACTTTTATTACAACTATGTGGGAACAAACTGACAATAGAGGTAGCCAAAGCTCTGAAGGCCAGGTTTCCGACATGGCCCAATGATAAATGAAATAAAAAGAACTTTGGAGCGGCTAATCGTCCTTACTCGCAGCAGAAGCTAAATTGCTAAGGACGCAGCTACAATTTGGTCGAGCCGAAAGCATGTAAAAGTTGATGTTGATGTTTTGTGTAGGGAAGAAAATCGAAGAACAAGGAGAAAAATTTTGGTGGCACTGGAGAGAATCAATCAACAACTCTACTCTTATAATCCGAGCCAGGAATCGAACCCGGGCCACAGCGGTGACAGGGGAGCACTTTACGCACTGCGCCACCCATGCCAATGATAATAAATAAAGATATGATTTGTTTCCAGCCTTTTTGTAACTCACCCTTAAGGCACTCCGTACAGTTGGTCCGCCCTTCCGTGTCAGCGTACCACCCAGAGGGGCAGCTGGTCGGGGCGGCCGGTGGGGGGTCAGGGCAGTAGTGTCCCCTGGGGCATGGGTCGCAGGATTGACTACCCGCTGCAGAGTACTCGCCCGAGTTGCATGCGGTTGGCTGTTGGTCTGTCACTGGACACCTGTGATTTACAACAAAAAGTTCATATGCATGCAAAAAGAGAAGATTTCTTATTTAAAGAGAAGGTTGTACAAGCAGAGTCTAGGAAATGGATAATCGCGCAGTGAATTACTTACATGTAAGCAACATTTGTGCTTATTAGCTTCCGGATTGCGACCAATCAGTCGGCATCTTTTGTCAGTGACTTTGGCAGCTGACAACGATTAACCAATGAAAAGCCTCCATGTAATTTCTTGTATACTGTTCCGATTGTATGGCGTGCACCGTGACAAGGTGGCATAAAATTTGAAGGTGACATACATGTACATGTATGTGAATCTTTTTTGTGACAATAAAGAATTGTTCATACTCAGCGCCAATGCAAACCTCAATATGGATTTGGGATATCGGGGCAACTTTGTGCCAAAATTTTACGTTATTAATTCTGTTAAAGTTTGCAGTGAGTGTTTCATGACGTCAAATGCACTTCACATTCACTTGCATTATAAAACATCCTCTTGGGAACAAAGAAACTCGCTAGCACTTGAACTGCATTGTATCACATTGTATTTAATCCTTGATATTTTTTTTTAAATCATGGAGTGCTTGGGTGGTTTTGGGACTGTTCAAGGATGTATAGGCAGGGCAGCTTGCAAATTGTTTTTTCCCGAACAACATCCATTTCCCATCTTCTGATTGGTCCATTACATGCATACCTAATGGCTTGTTCTCCACAACACAAACCCAAGATAGGCTGTACGTCTTGTGAGAAATGTTTCGTCCTCATTTTAGTTATTTAAAAGGTAAAATGAGAAGAAGTGAAAAACGCTCATTGAGGTTCAAACTCAGATCACCTGATTAGAAGTCAGGACTACTTCCAACCAGTCCACGAATCAGCTGCCAATCGTCTGTGCTTTGTACACCATTATTCCTTGTTCTTTAACTATATTCTCCAAAGTTCCGGATATCATGAATATGCATAACAAAGAGAGACAGCACCCTCTTTTGATATTGTCGGATCTCGTTTGGGAAAAAAAATTGCGGGCACCTTGGGGCGGTACAGGGACTCATGGGTTAACTTACTTGTGTCCTGCAGGGCACTCCGTGCAGCTGGAGTTTCCACCCAGGGAGTAGAAGCCAGCATTGCAGGGGACGGGCGTCGCAGATCGGCTGAAACACTCGGAGCCCGCCGGGCAGACCGTGCAGCTGATGGCTCGGGTTTCGTTGGAGAACGTGCCTTCCTCACAACTACAGAGGGTTAACAAAGGAAATGGGAGTACTATTGACTGAAAATGCACTGTAGGGAAAGATTACCCCTCCTATTGTTTGATCGGTCACAGACAGTCAAACATCTCTTCCACTTCCCCTGCCATGCATTTCTATACAGACTACTTAAATTCAGATCACATTCGTGCAAACATTGCAACTAGTCTAATTCCATCAACAGACAAATTGCAGTCCACTTCCAATGGTGATTAAATACTGTATAGCAAACTAATTATGCAACAAAAAGAAAAACGGCTTGAAATCATTCATTATTGATACCAGTATCGGAAATAACAAAGTACCACAGTACAATCAAGGACAGATAAACTGTCACACTTTCATTGGCATCACCAGGACTTTTTCTAGAGGGGGCAAAGTAACATTTTCCCTCTGAAATCCCTGTATTTTTCCAGCATATTCTCAATTGATCAGTTTTAGAGGGTGAACAGGGAAATTTGCCCCCCCCCCCCATTAAATAAACAGCAATATAACTTTGCGCCTCTTTTCTTTATTTATTTCCTTTTTTTCCTCTTGTTTTCTCTCTCTCCTTTGTTTTCTTTTCCAGAGTGGGACAAGCGCCCCCTTTCCCCCCCCCCCCCCCCCCTCGTGACGCCCATGCACACTTTGGACCCAAGGTATACAGAACGACTCACATGGTATTAGGGAGGTCATTTTATTTATTTGTTTATTTATTTTTTGTAAACATGCCCAACCCACCTGATCTGTGCAGATAGTCTAATTACAGGGCAGTAGAATCCCTTGTTGCAACTGTAACAGTACAGTTCCCCCTCCGGAGCGTAGTACCCCGCGGAGCATGGGTTGGGCGAGTCTGATTTTGACGTGCAGTTGAAGCCAGCAGGGCACAGCGTGCACATTGTGGTGTTGCCAAGTGAATACTCCCCGTCGTTGCACTCTGTCGGATCTGCATGAATAGTCAGAATCAAGTGTTGATAACATCATAAAGAAATATTAATACAAGCATTTTTTAAAAATACCTTTCTTAGAGATGAAACTGGCCTTGGCAAAGAAAATCTGAAATTGGAACTTGGGTCCAAGCTGCCACAGTGCAGTGCAGCGCAGCGCATCAAAGTGGGACCAAGTCAATTTTTCCATGTCAAAGGTCATTATTTAACCTTTTCTCCAGCCGGAAAAGGAGCTGATCAGCGTTGGCCTAGGTGCGTTTCTACCGTAGAATCACTCCGTTCAAGACTGGTAAAAGAGATTAAAACTACTACACTAGTGAACATTTTTACGCGCCTTTTCATTGACTTTTCATGGACATTTTTTGGAAATTATAATTTAAAAAAACCAACATTTTGTGGAAAAATTGTTAAATAATCATTTTTGTGGGATCGTTAAAAAATCTGAAATTTCATTGGAAAAATTAAAAAAATCTGATTTCAGATTAAAATCTGAAAAGTTTCATCTCTGCTTTCTTTCAAACTTCCAAATGCTGTCTGATTCTGGCAGATATTCATCGTGACTTTTCAAACCTTTTTTTGTGTGTTTTCCAAAGACACCATCAAAAGTTTCTAAGAAATCTTCATTTAACTCCCACAAACTTTTCTTGCACAGTTCATTACTATTCCTCAGCTTCCAAGATTGTTTTTTTACGAAACCTATTCCTTTTTTTGGGGGGGGGGGGGACTGTAGAGGGTGTTTTTGGTATTTTTCTTGGGGTTCTCTTTTTCTGCAAGAATGTCTTATGCTATGTCTTATGCTACTTGAAAGACATTCCTGTACGACAAATGTCTAGTGACTCTCCAGTGACTGTTTAGTGCCTTCTAAAGAACATTTCCGAGTCACTCTCATGACATTTTTACCTGAATTCTTTTTTTCCTGTTTTGTTTTTTCAACCTAGATATAGTTCCCCACATTTCAATTTTTTAACTGGTTGTAAAGTAAAGTCAGTCCTTCTGTTTTGAGGTGAGCGATCACACCCTTACACCACCACACGCCTAAAAGCTTCCAGAGAAGTGCGAATAATACCTCGGCATACATTTACGGCATAATTATACTTCATAATCTGTGAAAGTTAAAGTATGTCGGTGAAAAGAAAACAGCTTTACTGTTAACCAAGATGAATATTATCAAAAAAATACCAGATTGTTCAGTCCCAGCTTGGACCACAGAACCACATGCCTAGAAAAATCACACGCCTAGAAAAATCAAACACCTAAAAAATACAGGAGTGCCTTTTTCTACACACCTGTAATTTGCAAATTAGAAGGATTGTAAAGTCCCCAAGTTCTTGACTTGATTGAACCGACTTTTCATTTGCTGTTCTTCAGCTGACCAGATTTACCTGAGCTTGAGTCCAGACATGCATATCCAGCCGGGCACAGCTCACAGGATGAAGAGTTGGAGCTACTGGCATAACTCCCCTCGGGACAGTCTGTGCAGTACTTGGCCGCACCAGTGCTGCATTGAAGAAGATGTCAAGAAGTTGATTAAATCTGTCAAATTAGGTTTTGCCCTTCACCAACGTTTAAACACCGAATACTCAGTGTGTTACCTCCTGAGGAAAAGTTGGAAAAATCACTCGGGTGGGACTCGAACCCACGACCTACTGCTTTCTAGTGCAGATGTCTTGCCACTCGACCACCGAGCTAACAGGATCGGTTGGCCGGTTCGAATCTGATGTACATAGCAGCAAGTACCGCATAAACTATAATAAGATGGAATTTTTTGCGCCGGGGTGATATAAATCAAATTAGGTTTTAGGGCAAAACCTAATTTGAATTATATCGCCCTGGCGCAAAAATTCCATCTTATATTGGTTAAATCTGGGATACATGTACCTTGTATACTTATTAACAAGGTTCCTGTTGGCTAACTGTATGGCTAACTTGGGACTTCCAAAGTCTGCTCCGCAGCTTGTGGGTTGGTAAACTGGCTGGCTCGCTCCGGCCCCAACCAACAACCCCAACACAAAGGGAAGTTGTCTGCATTGACTTTCTCCACTAAACGTTAGCTTCTTTCTCTACATAAGGTTCCTCTTCTGTCCAGCAAGCTGCCGTGCAAGCATGTTCCCTGCTTGTGCACTGGTAAAACTTGACGACAAGTGGCTAAACAGTCATGGTTTGTCTGTCTGCACCACCAATATCTTATGGCCTGGCACTGTGTTGTGTTGATTTATCATGTTGGGTGTCAACGTATCAAGCGAATGGACCAGAATGATTTCAGACGAATGCCCCCAGCACAATGCACGTGGGTCACTCTTTAAATTTAGGGTCCAAAAGTGTGACATTTTTCCTGTCCCACTTACCATGGTACATACCATTCAAGGATCATTAAGAATGACTTCAAACGATTTTTTTATTTGTACCGGTAACGGTAGGTAGTTTGCTATTCATAATCACTCTTTAGAGAACTGCATTAAGGCTGCATTAAGGCTGCATTAAGGAGTGCATCAGACTTATCAAATCAGAGATGTCACATGTACACGAACAGGGACAGGAAAAAAAGTGGACCCCAAAGTTATAGAATGATTATGCATGTGCATTAAGTTTATAATTTTCACGATGTCATAGACACTTGCATGTTTATTGTTACATTAAATTGACAGTCAGTGCAATGAGAGATTAGTAGGGCAGTGTTCTAATTACCTGGCTGCGGATTTCAATAACACACATGTCTATGGTAGCGGCTGCAGCCACTTCGCATAGACTCGTGTGTAATTCTAAGCTGTAGCCGAGTAATTCGGACACTGCCTAATATTTAATAACTGGTGCAAATGCATGGCTTGCATGCCTCTCCAGATTCCTATTCACCTGTACTTTCCCGGTGGGCAGACCTGCGGTGAAGCCGACGTGGTGCTACATTTGGATCCCGAGGGACAGGCACTGCACTGTGTCGAACCTGGAAAGATTATCGTACAAAATTTGGATTAGCACATACATTTTATGGTCAGAAAAGCACTGGCTGGAAAATATATACCGGTAAGTCCTTCTTTAAAATTAGCGGTGTGCATTTACAGGTAGTACGGGAACCGGGTACCCTATTGAAGTAAAACACGGGTACCAGGGTATCCGTAACCAACTAAACCGTAACACGTAAAAAAAACCACCAAAATTCAAATCCCAGAAGTTGACAGGCTTGATAGCTGTAGGGTGTAAACTGCAGCTTTCGCTAGCGTCATCTGTCGTGCATTAAACTGCACCTGAACGTGAAATATGTTTAGGTTTTTCATACCCGGCTTTCCTTTTGAAAGTTTTCCACAAATGGCAATCAAAACCTTTCTTTATCATTGTCTGAGAAGTTACTGAGTAATTTGGATAAGGTGGTTAGGGGTATCCCTAATCTGGGACCGGTTCCTGACATCAGCGGCCTGGTAACTTGGATATCCGGCTCCGATGCACACCCCTATCTTAAATTTACCCTCTGTGGGCAAAGGGCATGAGCACCAGCTGAAATTCCTTACTAACCCATGACATATGCTAAATCTTTTTGTGTTCTTTGCCAAAGGTTAAGAACTGTCATAAATGTGGCCCCGTTCATGGGGCTGTTAAGCAGAAAACGCTGCTAAGCAATTTCACATGCTTAGCGAAATGAGATGAGAACCAGTCACAGGCAATGTAATTGGTATGACATTGTGGCTAGTATTCATCTTTTTTTAATGCTAAGCAGATATTGTATGTGCTTAGCAAATTTACTCACCTTGGCTGTCGGCGTACTCGCCGTCCACGCAGGCCCGGCACTCCGTCCACGCCGCCTCGCTGTAGTGACCCCTCGGACAGATGACCGGGGTCAGGTGGGGGCTGGGGCACCGGTAGCCCGCCTCGCAATCTTGGCATGCGCTGGAACCGGTCTCGTTTGCGTAGGTGCCTGGATAAATCATTCACAAATATTAGGAATTAGGACAAAGTGTTTTTTTTGTTAATTTTGAAATGACTTGAGGTTAATATGCTTTCATGTTCCCAAATAATATTAATACCAGTATATTGACTGCTTTGACTGATGTTGCAAAACTAGCAACCTGAGGTGATCCATGGAACATTCTGCTTTCCTGAGGCAAAGCCATGCATCACCTATGGATGCTAGTTACAAAAACTGTACCATGAGTTACATGTAAAAGCAGTCAATATTTGTTAATTATGACATCTCACCCACAAAAAATCCAAAACAAATGTACTTCCATTTCAATTTGTCTGTAGTTGAAAATTTACTGGCACTTCTGTAAACTTCCAATGCATGAAACATGCATTACGTTATACACCACCTGAATGAATCATCATCATCTGATTGGTCTGTGCCACAGACAGTATGACCATGCAATGGAACTTCTATTAACCAAGGAACAGAACTTCTAGTTTTGCCGTGTGGTCGTGCCGTGGGTTGGGGCATACACCTTTGTAATTCAATAACATGTACGTCGCACCAGTATCAATCAGATCACAGGGATTTATTCAGGCACTGCATAAAAAAAATTTGTTGTGTCCGTGCAACAAGGTCGTATCTTCTAAAATAGCGTGTGACGCCATGAAACGCGAGATTTCAATGTCAAAAGGTTGTATCTCGCATAAAATGTCCCAGATGTACACAAAAAGTCAATGGACATCGTGATACGCAAGATACGACCTTGTTGCACAGACCGTATTCGCGCGCAATATAACTTTGTTGCATAATCAAGTTACGACCTTGTTGCACCGCGACAAAACAATGAATACCATGATAAGTGCTCTTTGCCAATCAAAAAACAGAATCTGCGGGTGAGGGGTTATAAAGCACAATAAACAGTATATGTACTTGGTGGAACTGCAGTGAAGGGGTATGTGCGGCACTTCTGTGCATAAAGTGAGGGTACTGTCACCTGCAATGTATAGACCCATTCATTAAGCCCCTCACACTTATACCCCCAAACCCTCATTTTTACCTCTGCCCAGTTGTTTCGTTTTGCCAGAATACCTCACATTTGTACGTTAGTAAAAATGTTATTGAATGTCATTATTGGGCGCAATCGGCGGATCTCCGTGATTGGTCAATCGCTCAGAAATGCACAAGTTTTGAATGATCAGTCGATCGCCGACTTTACTTACTCCTTTTTCAAAACAAGAGCTGTGAATTTAAAAAAAAGGTGATCGACTGATGGCGGCGTGATTGACCCATCAAACAGATCCACCAATCGCGCCCAAGATCATTTTCTACCCTGCAACATTTGCTGAATAAATGCATACTTTTGCAACTTAAAAGCTGTGCATAAACACTGAACCAACCATTGTTATTTCATCTTACTATACAACATGCCATGTACATGCAATGTGAAAAATACAAACAGTGCATATTTCTGACTGATTGTGGGCAATGTATCAGTAAAATCACTGCATTTTTTTTTTATCAACCAGCATTTTGTCTGTGGAGTACGTAGCAGGCTACTTTTGAGAAAGTAACTGTGAAAAGTGCATTCATTGATGTTTGTAAAACCAAATTTGGTGGCATTACAGTGCCCTTATGCAGTCCAAAATACGATATGGTCAAATGATTATTGGACATGTACCGATACCACTCACCAATGGAACAACGTGCTACAAAATGCATTGAATGATGTGAAGAGTATATTTCCAAAATGCAATAAATGCCACTTTGTTCCCTTTTAGAATCCCACCCTTCCCTGGCTGCAACAGGTTTAATGAATAATTAAAGTTCCGGTAAAAGGTGAAGTTTAGAAACAGCTGTCATACTGATCTGTATTAAAGTTTCACATTCAGGCAGATTTGTACATGTACGAGTATGTTTTTTCCAAATGGATATATGGCGTTTTTGGAAATAAACTCTTCATGTTTTCAAGTATTTTTAGGCTGTGATATTGCTTTGTATTAGCTGAATAAATGGAATTATTAGATTTTTTTATCAATATGGTTCTATGGCTGGACAATGACATTTGACATGGACAGACGATACAAAGGAAAGTTACGTTATACTTACGTGCCTGCTGTGCTTACAATTTACAGAATGTTCTACTGGCACACTTTGGTACAATGTGTTAATTTTCTTCATGCAATATACATGTACAATGTATACATCATGGACCATGTTTCAAGGCGCTGCTTGACAGTTTCAGTTTTTGCTTTTTTTAATATGGTGGCTGGACAATGACATTTGACATGGACAGACGATACAAAGGAAAGTTACGTTATACTTACATGCCTGCTGTGCTTACAATTTTAATACCGAATGAAAGGAATACGTGTGCATGTACATGCACCAACTAGCACACTTTGGTACAATGTGTTAATTTACTTACATCTGCAATGTGTTAATTTTCTTCATGCTTCAATGTATGCACATGTACTTTGTACGTCCATACATCATGAAATAAGGCCAAGCAAATGAAAAAGCGAGCAATGTGTACCGGTACATTATAAACCCTTAAGATTAGTCAACTATTATTCTTTAATACCACAAATGGATTATTCGCTTCAAAACGCTCTTACCGCCAACAGTACAGAGCAGAAATGTGACACACATTGTACATTAACAATGCCACATTTGTATTACACATGTACAGACAAGTATACAATTTGTACCCCAAGATGTCTGAAATTTCTGTTTATGATGAAACATCATTTGACGTTCACAGTCAAAATTCATTGGAGGCTTTGAAAATTCTTCAAGCCACGATATGAACTGCAGATGTTTTGTTCTGAGGAAAAGTTTCAGACATTTTGGGTTTTTAATCAGTAGAGTGACGTGTTAGATGTACCGTATGTGACAATTTTCCCCAGCAATTATGCCATGTGACATACCGGTATGTGTAGCTTTACCCTGCGATTACTAAGCATGGACATGATGTATCCGTGTACATATATACATGAAGTGAGGTTTTGTTACGTGAACAACCTGTGCAGTGCATCACCGCCAATGTAACCCGTGCAATGCCAGTGAAAGCGGAGGGGAGTGTGGGGTGCCAGTATGTGTGGGTGCTATGTGCGGAGTATAAACAGGAATGGGATTGTGGAATAGACATGGGTCACCTGCGGAACAGTTTATCATCTGCGAGGTCCCGTCGAACGGACAGAAGTATCCGATGTCGCAGGGCTCGCAAGAGTCGCTGCCGACGGTGGCGTAGGTACCGGCCAGGCACTCGACCGGCGAAGCGCCCCCGGCGCAGGAGAAGCCAGCCGGGCAAGGGTCGCAGGAGGTGGCCTCGGCCAGACTGTAGTAGCCTGGGTTGCAGGCACTCTGCGCGGTGGAGGTACAGTAGTGACCCGCAGTGCATGGCGAGCAGGATTGCTGATTTGTATTGGCTTGGTAGTAGCCCTCGGGGCACGCAGTAGGTTCGATCAGACCGTCCACGGGACAGTAGAAGCCCTGTTCGCAAGGTTCGCAAGTGCTGCTTCCGTTACGGGAGTAGGTACCGGCGGTGCATTTCTGCGGCGGGTCTGTCCCGGAGCACTCGTACCCGCCATCGCAAAGCAAGCACGATGTTGCGCCGGCGTAGCTGTAGGATCCGGCATCGCAGGGCGTTTGGGTTGTGCGGGTGCAGTAGTAGCCTTGGCTGCACTGCGTGCAGGTAACAGCACCAGTGGAATTGGAGAAGAACCCTTCGGGACACTGTACTGGTTCGTAGGTTCCGGGCGTCTCACAGTAAAAGCCAACCTCACAAGGCTCACAGGCGCTGCTGCCGTTGTAGGAGTAGGTTCCCGGGAGGCACAGCTGTGGTGACGAAGTACCAGCGCAAGTGTGACCACCGGGACATGACAAACAACTCGTTGCTCCTGCGTTACTGTAAGTGCCGGCAGCGCACGGCGTCTGGGTAGTGGATGTGCAGTAGTAACCAGCGCTGCACTGAGTGCATGCATCGGCCCCGGTAGAATTTGAGAAAGAACCTTCGGGGCACTGTGTCGGTTCAACAGTTGCAGACGTCTCACAGTAAAAGCCAACCTCACAAGGACTGCATACACTACTACTATTCCAGGCATACGATCCAGCCAGGCACAATTGTGGGGCCGAGGTACCAGCGCATGAATAACCGCCAGGACAGCCCAGACAGCTCGTCGCCTGGGCGTTGCTGTATGTTCCTGACCCACACGGCGTCTCCTGGGTCGCTGAGCAGCTGTATCCGGCCTGGCAGGGGTAGCACTCTGTGAGGCCCGTATCGTTGGCGAAATCCCCCAGAGCGCAGGGCAGCTGTACCCCACTCTCATCCGCGGGACAATAATGACCCAGACCACAAGCCTGACAAGTTGAACTTCCCAGGACAGAATACGTTCCCGCCAGACAGCGCGACGGGGCCGCGCCCCCGGCACATTGGAAACCCTCGGGGCATTTGATGCAGTACGTGGAATTAGCCCCGCTGTACTCGGCGGGGTCGCAGGCCGTTTGACTGGTCGGGGAGCAGAAGTACCCCTCTTGGCATGGAGTGCATGACGACTGGCCGTCCGTGTTCGTGTAGGTACCTGTTTTTATTCGGGAGTAACTGGTTATTTCTAAAAGCCTTGTTTGCGAGAATACTATTTCAAGTAAATTGAGTTATGACTTTCGATATAAATGATTTTAATGCAGAACCAAATCTTGATTTGTTTTTCTTTGTTCCAATTTTTCCCCCAGATATTTTCTTTAACATGGAAGGCCAAATCTTGATTACTTGATTCAAAAGTGAACGACTGGAAATTTCAAAGGCAAATAGGATTTTCCAAATGACAGTGCCAAATTCTTCAATACTAGAATTTCAGAGTCATTTCTAGAAATATCAATTACAATCTCAACTACTGGTGCCTTGCATTACATTTGCTACATCAAAATAAAAAAAACGTTCTAGTACTGAAAAAAAAGACTTTGTTTTTTGTCTTGTTTTCTTCATCTCTGGATAATTTGACCTCAAGTTCCAGCTTTACAAGTTTCAGTTTCACAATTTCAGGCTCCCGAGTTCCCAAATTTGGGAGTCTCTACATGCTCTAGCTCAATTTAATATTGCACATACCGGTATTCTGCTCTAGGAACACTGAACCATTATGACACGAGCAATACCGTACATTGTGGTACATGCATGCACGTGGCAAAAAGTTGGGAATGTTTTCTCCTAGCTCAAACATTAAAAACTTCCAAGTGATCTTGGAGTTTGAGATAAAGCCACAGCCAGAGATGAAGTCAAGGTTTGAAACCAACAAGCTAAGGCTGCATCCAAATACCTTGGCTATGGCTAGTATATGGTAGCCTTGGAAAAGGCGTTCGCCAATAGTGTCCAATGATCGATGGTCAGCAGCGAACAAAAATAGTAGCTGAGCACTATGCAATCACATCCTGTACCGGGAACAATAACCTCACGTGGCTAGGCTACAATATGCAAATCAGTTGGTGCTGAACAAACGCCTTGGAACAACTGTGCGCCTTGGCTTAAATGTTTTACTTCATTTTGTTGCCAGATTTCCAGCGACGACCTCGTATGCGAACCAATATGAGATTTCTATTCAGTACTTGGTCGTGGAGGCTCATATTTTACATGCATAGAGAGCTGGATAAAGTGGCTACATTCTCCAACAAGTTTGCAGTCCGCAGACCCAATATAACTCGATACACATCCAGCGACAAAATAACGAAAATTTCCCCCAAAATCATAGGTCATCGCGACCGTTGTTCAAAGGCGTTCAGCTAGAACCAACTGATTTGCTATTGTTGCCTTGCCGCCTGAGGTTGCTGTTCGTATGTGCGAGTGCATAACGTGCAGCTTCTGCTCATGCTAGCAGCCCACCATCGATCATCAGACGCTATCATCGACGCCTTGACCAAGGCTATGGCTAGTAGTAATACAGGTCTCTATGGGAGTGGGACTCGACCAAATTTGCAAGTCATAGCCAAGTAATCAGACTAAGCCTTAGACTCCCCCCCCCCCCTTTCTTCCCGTATAGCCCCTTCCTCCGTCCCTTGCAAAGCAACAAGCACATTACCTGTCGGGCAAGCCGTGCAGTCTGCCGCTCCATCCAGACTGTAGTACCCGGCGGAGCAGCTTGAGCAGGTCTGGTCCCCAGAATCAGAGTAGGTTCCCGCCAGGCAGTTATCGCACCCGGTTTGGGCCGAGTCCGGAACGGAACCGCCGCTGCAACTCTGAAATTGATAAGGTCGCAGCAAATTGTGCAATAATCCTTTGTGTTTTTAATCGACACTAGTATGGAGACGGTGTTCACAACAGGGGCTCCATGGTTCGTGAAAATTCAATGACAAAGTTTCTGAACTATGTGTTGTCTTAACATGCATATAGTGGCTACTTGAATAGAGGGTACATACATGTGTATGTACAGCCGTTTTCCCAAAGTAAACTTACGAGATTTGACCTCAGTGAGATCATGTTGTGCATCTTTCTATGGGACTGATGACATCATACGTCTCAAACTCTCACTTGAGGCAGATTTATAAAGGAATATTCCTGGACCCTCCAAATTCCAATGTGCAGCAAACCCAAAGCAAGTGTGTATTTTCTGAAATACAATTTTCAAGGCATATGCAGTCCCTTGTACTGTATGTTATAGTTGCTGAAATCTTCCTGCAAACATCCCCCGAAACTCCTCTACCATGTCTATACTGTATCAAGTAATGGGCCCAACTTCAACTTGACAGTCAATGTTATTATTCTGCAAATAATCAACTATCCAACATACATATATGTTTACTTGCAATGCCTCCGCAAAAATACCGGTACGCGGAGTCAATGAATACCATTAGCAAACATCCAAAGGATGACAACTTTTATTCCATAACGCACTTCAAATTGGCTTAGCTCTGTGTACCATAACATCTTGGTGATTTTGTTTGGGTTATTTATTTAATGATAGTTTATTAAACTATGTTAAGAGTTAATACACACCGTTACTTCCCATCCAAAGTGGAAACAGAAAACTGAATACACTTGTACTGGTCCATGTACAGTAAACAGAGATGAAACTATATGGCAAAAAAATCGGAAAATAGGCCAAAAAAATACGCACGTCCGAAATCTGGACTGCGCTGCAGATACACACAATGTGCATGTACACTACAATACACTTCATGCCCAATTTCCGGACGCCAACTCCTGCTTTATTATCGATTCAAACAAAATTTTACAATAAAAAACTCCTCTACCATGTCTATACTGTATCAAGTAATGGGCCCAATTTCAATTTGACAGTCAATGTTATTATTCTGCAAATAATCAACTACAGTACCGATCATTGTAAACCTACCACCGGTTAACGGTAACCAATGGTTACCTATAATCCTCCCGATAATCTCGTTGCGTTTGGACGAAAGGCCGCAAAACGGCATGCTTATCCGATAGGTAAACAGTCTGCGGTCAGGCTAAGGTTGTAAACTTCCTGCCTTCGTTCATGGATTCTATAAACAACGTTCCCTCCTGCAGCAGCCTACACATCGTTTTATTGTTCCAGTACACGCACTTGTGGTTAGATAATGCAGTCGTAAAATCCTTGGGTCAATTATCTGCTATCGTGTATCAACTTTTGACCACGATCTTTCCAGCTACAAGAAGGCATGCTGACCGATGTATGGTGCAAGTACCTCCAAGGCCGCTTATCATCAAAGATATATACAATGTATAAGTTTTGAAGTTCGCCTGTCAATCATCGTCTCGAAATGGCTTTCCAGACAAGAATATATAGGACACTATTTTATTCCCCGGCTGTAATTGGGGAACATGTATAAAAATGTGCTTGGTCGTTTTTTAAAGTAAAACAACGACAAACACCTACACGAACTTTCCGTTAAATATCCTGTGGATTTCTGGGAAACATTTAATACGAACTATGCTTAGTTTCTTAACAAATAATATCAAGGTAACCAGCATCCCTTGGACCATTAACTGAAAGAATATTTTTAATATATATTCTAGACAAATTTGTCTGGTCCTCTCGATTTTTGAAACAAAACAATTCCCTACATCCCAGCCCATTAAATTCTGAACTCCTCGTTAAATCCTGCGAATTCGTGATTTTATTTAATATGAATTGTTCTCAAGTTTTTTAAAGGAATAAGGGTCAAGATTACCAACAGCCCTTGGTCTTTTAATCGAACAATCAAATATATTCTAAAGTACATTCTAGAGTATCATTAAAACAAAATAATAGGCCGTGCGCTGTTGTTGTTGTAATGTTCTTTTTTAATAAACGAAGAAAATCGTCATTCCCATTTAGGCCAAAAAATACTTCTGCTTCTGATTACATGCTTTTCCAAAATAGGGTCGGTCGGTCGGAATATTTTTTTTGCCATTTTTTTTAATGCTGATTGAATGGGGTATTCAATTATATGCGGAGTTTTAGACTGAACTTTTTCCATTGCACTACGAAAGCTATACAAAAAATGCCACAAAAAGTTAACGCTAGTCAAGACTGGAAACTGGCCAAAACTCAGTAATTCATGAGTGAATGCATGTGTGGCCAGCGGGCGACAGACCTCGTTTTTACTGTGGACAATTTTGGGGAAACACGCTGGATCGTATCACTCCAAGTACGAGTAGTGCCATCTCAAAATGAACGCTTGAACACGGAAAATACATACACAGACAAGAGAGATCAAGCTCTGTGAATAAACTTGCAAAAATGTTCCTTCTCCATTGGTGTTTTCTTGGCATTTTTACGACGTCGAATCCGACTGACCAGTAAACAGTGCACCGCGTGGGCCTGCCATGCTAGCGCTCTGCGCTATAGCGAATAGCTACCGTACGTGTATATGCACAGACTGGTTTATACCGCACTTTTTTGTCTTATTTTCTATAGCCTCGGAGAGAGCGAGAGAGAGCGAGACACCGAATACATTCAAGTGGTTAATTTAATATTATTTGTCTGGTTCTAAATTTCTTGATTGTTACAATAAAAATGCGATTTCCAGAATAACTCAAAAGTCCTAGCCCATTAAATTCCGAACGCTTCGCTAAATCTCCTGTTGATTCCTGTAGACAATTTAATACGAATTATGATACTTAGATTTTGTTATTTTCAGGAATAACATCACGATTATTATCAGCAGCCCTTGGACTTTTATACTGAACGTCAAAGTATATTTACACAATACAACTATTAAAAGGCCATGCCATTTTATTTTAGAGAGACGCCGAATACAACCAAGTGGTTAATTTAATACCATTTGTCTGATTCGCTTGATTTTAAAATAAAACGATTTCCAACGTCCTAGCCCATTAAATTATGAACTCTCAGTTAAATCTTCTGTGAACTCCTGGGGAAACGTAAATACGAATTATGCTTATGTTTTTTTTATTTTAAAGGAATAAGATCAAGATTATCAACAGCCCTTGGACTTTTATATTGATCGTCAAAATACATTCTAGAGTAACATCTAGCCTTCACGGAATAATGTAGGCATAGTGGGGTGGGGTGGGGGTTTTTTTTGGGGGGGGGCGATGGGGGGTTTAAATGAAGAATAAAGTCTTGCCCCGAAATAAACACATGGAGGGCCCTGCATTTAATGAATTATTTTGGGACTTGGAATATCCCTACCCGACTCGTTATTTTTTCATGTGCATATTCACAAAAGGGGCCCGTGTGAAATTTCAGTTTACCTCATTTTCTGTTTGAAGTTTTTATGGTCTTTGAAAAAAATGCCCAAATAAAATCTTTAAAAAAAACCTTCCCCGCAGAATGATTGATAGCCGCATTGTTCAAATTGATACAATACATCTGTTGCTCGTTATATACAAAGGATCAGTTTGGCATCAGCTAAAGGCGCCGCCGAACTTTGAGGACGGTGTCCCATGAACAGTCTCAGCCAATTAAATGAGCCGGTCCCGGCAAATAAATACGCCATTGGTTGCTTTCTTCACGGACTATTTATGCTTTCATGAATATGACGCGCCTTCCGCACTCAAACGGATATTGATGGCCAATGGCTGGAATTCCTTGCTAGGCTGAGCCGCAGGTGCAGCAAAACTGTCACATTCCAACCTGGTTGCCTAGAGATACTGTTGCTAGGGAGGCTCCCCTGTGATGTCCCAGACTGCCGGTTGCGTAGCCAGAAAATCTTGTATGTGAGAGAGGGTGTGACTATTTTCTCGAATGCTGACGCTTTGGGGACATTTGTGAAGGCAACAAACCAAAAAGTTCTGCTTCCGATTATTTTTTCATGGCGTTCAAAAATATGGTAGGTATGGTAGGTAGGGAATGTATTTTTAATTTTTTTTGACATTTTTTGGGTAGGATCATTATGGAGACGTATGCGTCACAAGGTAGACATTGATGGTATCGGGTGTTTTGTTCTCATTTTCCCATAAAAAAATAGGGTAGGTAGGGAACCGGAAGCAGAACTTTCTTTTGGCCTAAGATGCGGCTTCTATTTCGTTTAATAATTTTTTTAAAGATATATGAAATATGTGGGGTTATCGATTTGTCGCTGTAAACAACGGAGATCATGTTCCATGCCGCTCATAACAAAATGCATTTTTCTGGGACACCTCCGAGTCGAAAGACCGGAAGAGGAGATTCGTGGCCAGAAAATTACTGTTCCAGCGGTAAATCTTTAATGGAAAAGTGCTTTATATTTCCCCCCCCCCTGCCACCAGATCGAGAAACCAGTACAGTACAAAGCCATTAAGAATGGAGACTGTGTGATACCTAATTTAAATGATTGGACAACTACCAATGTCCGGCAGTTTCGCAACGAGACAGACATTCGCCCATCACTGGGCCTGGTGCACGGGATCACATGTACATGTATATGTACATGTACATGTACGTACGTGCGGCTGTAAAGCACTACCGCTGCTACGTTCCCATAGCCTACACTGCAGCCAACACACGGGCGAACTAGCGCTGTCTCCCAAATGGGAGACTGTACCCCAATCGGGGGACAAACCTTTTGAGTCTGGCTGCCCGACTTATTACATGATTTTCATTAGGGCCCGTTTTTGTGTTGTTTTCCTGTCATGCAGTGTTCCTTTTTTTTAGGGTATTTTTTTATATTATTGTTTAATCAAAGTTTAATCATTTTTTTATATGCTTAGAGTTGCAGATAATGTTTTGCTGATGCTTGTGTTTTGATATGGATGTTTGGTAAGTACATACATGTAGTTGACTTGAGTTATAACAGAATATCTGGAATTCATTTAGATTGAGAATTTTGCATGTCCAATTCTCTGGACTCAATCCATGCGCATGGCTTGGTTTTTTCGGCCTTATATTTTGTTTTTTAATTCAAGAAATTTCCAGGTGAATGAGCAAAGGCCTTATTCATGAGTCGGTCATATTAAACAGAAAGCGAGGCCGAGGTGAACTCTTCACTTTTGGCAATTGAGAGTTTAAATGAAATAAATGAAGTAGACTAGGTTCAGGAAAAATTAATACCGATTAATTAGGTGTCCGGGTTGAATAAGATTCTTCATTTTTTTTCTCTTGGCTTTATAAAATGTATTAATATATCGTTTGTTAAGACTTACCTTTTTTCTTTTCCATTTTAGGATTGCAAACCTTTCTACGGGATCTCCCTTGATGCCAACATTAAAATTTGACCATCAACGTTGAAGCTTCTAGCCAGTGTTTGGTCTTAAGAGGAAATACTTATTTTAATCTGCTGCTGAGGACAGTGTACATTTTTAAAAGAATTACATTTAAGTGATCAATAATTAATATCAGTATTTTTATCAGAATTGAATTCCTAAACGGCTCCGAAATGCTTTAAATACAAAGTACTTTATCCAAACAACCTTTTACATAAAACAAATGTTACAGGATAAGTGGCGGTCATTACAAGTGTACATTTTCATTATCGTAATTTCAAAAGTTTAACAATTCTAGCCTATTGGTTACAATCACAAACCAGGAGTAAATACTAAACAGAAATATGCACAAAAGGTTGAATAAGAGAAATTATGTCAATTACAAAGGGTAGCACAGCTTTCAATTTTCTAGCCGTTATGATGCACCTATCATCAGTGTCCCCCAAAAATGAACAACTTTCCACGAACTATTTGACAGCAACGCGTTCAAGGAGTGGAATCAAGCGTGATCGTGACGACACCCAATCCTCCCTTCCTTGTATCCTCACTCACATCCTGGCGTTTGTTCAATTCACTATGAATAATGTACAGCGAATTGAATTTTTTTAAATTAAAAAATCGCATGTTTTGTATCACTAAAAAGAGAATTACACAACAAAATCAATGACGTTTGAATCAGCATCATAGATGTTTGCATTTTGGAGAAACAACAACCTATATGGCCAAATTCTGAGTTTCAATTTTGTATGATGTAGGCCTACATTTACTTTTAGCATGTTTTATAAATCTTATTTTCGAAACCTATCGAAGTGTTTGATATCATAGGAATCCCCATCAAATAAACAATAAGTTGATTTTTGAATCAGGTTTTGACCACTCATAACAAAAAAGTTACGATTTTTCCCCGGAGGCTTCGCACTGTCCAGGCGCGCGCCGAGCAAACACCGCGATGAGACCAGACAATATCAGATGGCCCGCCGTTACGCACGGGCAAAGTATAGTTCCGATCCTGCTCCACACAACGCAGCAACACGGAGCAATGTTTCCACTCACCGTTACCACGTGCGAGACAACGTCTGGCAACGGCCGATTCCGCTCCACAGAACGCATCAACTCGGAACGTGCGCGCACGCGTTATTACTGTTACCGCCTGCCAGACTACACGTAAGTCTGGCACCAATGCCATCCGCATAAAACAACATGTAGTAGTAGATTAGTCTGGTTGCAGTGTTACATAGTGAGCTTCGCCGTTGTACAAATTTCTCTCGTATCGCCTCTGTACCCCGACCTTTATAAATGCTTTGCAGAATAAAGGTGCGGAGGGATTTTAATCCTTTCTTTTTGTACCACTGTTTTAATAAAAGTCTGAGCTTTCTGGGTACGAGAATACTAGTCTGTGCCCTTTTTATTTATAATTTTGATAAAAATGTTTGGCGCAATTGGTCGATATGGAAAGCGCGAGTTGAGAATTCGTTTTTTTCCCATCCAAATGAACGCAAAGTTCTGAATTGTTTTTAATAATGGGGGTGTATTTTTCTTGTATCAGGATACCTTTTATATTTTTTAGAGTCATGTTGATACTCATTAGCACGGATTGAAATTTACTAATTTTGCGTGGTTACATTTACGGCCCAAAACTGGACTCCCTACTACATAGCTTTATAAACGGAACTCGGTCTTTGTCCATCGCATCCACGTAATGGGGCATTTTATGCGTGGACCAAAACTTCTCCACTGACCTCGTTCATTAACATAACAATGGGACAAGCACAATAGCGAAAGTTAATGAGCTGATGTCTGGTCTGAGCGCCGCGCCGAGGGTAGAGAGAAAATAAACAGCTGGGAAATAAGCGCCGCACTGCGCCGCGGCGGCTCGCGTCGCGCCCAGTAAAATGTATTTGCCTTCTACAATTTGTCTGATTTCCCCACATCTTAGCCCATTAAATTCTGAACTGTCAGTTCAATTTCATGTGGATTCCTGGGGAAAATTTTATACGAATTATGCTTAGTTTTTATTATTTTTAAAGGAATAAAATCAAGATTATCAACAGCCCTTGAACTTTTATTAATACTGAACGTGAAAAATATATTCTAGAGTAACATCTACACAAAATAATGTAGGCAATGTTATGGTGTTTTTTTTAAACGAAGAATAATATCAAAAAAGACATGGAGGTCTCTCTGCATTTAATGACTCATTTTGGGACTTGGAATATCCCTATCCGACTCGTTATTTTGCCATGTGCATATTCACAAAACCGGCCTGGGTGAAATTTCAGTTTCCCTCATTTTTTTTCCAAAGTTTTCATGGCCTTTGAAAAAATGCCCAGATAAAATATAACAAAAAACCCCTTCCCCGCAGAATGATTGATAGCCGCATTGTTCAAATTGATACAACACATATTCGTTGTTGTTACAAAGATCTATTTGGCATCATTTAAAAGGCGCCGCCGAACTTTGAGGACGGTGTCTGATGAACAGTCTCAGCCAATTAAATGAGCCGGTCCCGGCAAATAAATACGCCATTGGTTGCTTTCTTCACGGACCATTTATGCTTTCATGAATATGACACGCCTTCCACACTCAAATGGATATTGATGGCCAATGGCTGGAATTCCTTGCTAGGCTGAGCCGCAGGTGCAGCAAAACTGTCACATTCCAACCTGGTTGCCTAGAGACACTGTTGCTAGGGAGGCTCCCCTGTGATGTCCCAGACTGCCGGTTGCGTAGCCAGAAAATCTTGCATGTGAGAGAGGGTGTGACTATTTTCTCGAATGCTGACGCTTTGGGGACATTTGTGAAGGCAACAAACCAAAAAGTTCTGCTTCCGATTATTTTTTCATGGCGTTCAAAAATATGGTAGGTATGGTAGGTAGGGAATGTATTTTTAATTTTTTGACATTTTTTGGGTAGGATCATTATGGAGACGTATGCGTCACAAGGTAGACATTGATGGTATCGGGTGTTTTGTTCTCCTTTTCCCATAAAAAATAGGGTAGGTAGGGAACCGGAAGCAGAATTTTCTTTTGGCCTAAGATGCGGCTTCTATTTCGTTTAATAATTTTTTTAAGATTATCTGACCCTGAACGTTACGTACAAAATACAAATAAACGATCCTCCTCAGGGCTTGAAAATTTCTTTCTTGAAGTGACAGTGACACTATATTTGACAACACAAGCAGAAGATTGAGTTCTTCTTTATTTGTATTTCGCCTCTGGAAATGTTTTTTCCTAACATTTTCGTATTCCCCCAAAATACCCAGGCGGCCTCTCAAAGAAAGAAGCCTGATCCCCGCATGATACTATATAGGTCGTTTTTTAGACCGCTCTATGGATACGTACGTACTATACAGTCTATACTGTAGAACGTTTTCGTGAAATGTTCTGAAAACCGGTATCCACTCATCATACTCATACTGTAGTGTAGCGGCCTGTTGGTACACGTATGAGTGCAGAATTACTCCAGGTAACAATGTTATTATCTCGCAGTGTTTGCTAAGGATTAAGCGCAGATAAGAAGCGTTCGCCGACCTCATAAAAACGAACTACCGCCACGAGATCTGCCTGTGGTTGATTGGTAAACAAAACAACGTGTACTGCAGCAATATAACGATGTCAACTGGCCGCTTGACCGCAGGATCGTTTGTGGTTTTTTAATCCCCGATAATCAGCCTTCCGTAGTGGGCAGAGCTGAAACCCCATTGACGAAGAACGTATTTACCGTTTATCAGGAATTGTTTACTGTGATCGGTACTGTATCCAACATACATATATGTTTACTTGCAATGCCTCCGCAAAAATACCGGTACGGAGTCAATGAATACCATTAGCAAACATCCAAAGGATGACAACTTTTATTCCATAACGCACTTCAAATTGGCTTAGCTCCATGTACCATAACATCTTGGAAGTCTAGTTTTCTTGGGTTTATTTATCACTCCTATACTCATCTGGGTATAAATTCTGTGCCTGCCTACTGAACTGATCCACCATTCCAAGTTGGGCAGGAAATATTTTCAGTTGGGCCTTCATACCTTTGGTGCTTCATTCGCATTTGGGCAGTAGGAGTTAGCCGGGCAGCTGCTGCAGCTTGATTCTCCATCCAGTGAATACTGGGGTGCTACGCATGCCGTTAACACCCCGTTCGCTGTGCAGGAAGACCCACTTGGGCACGCGGTGCAGGAACTGGCGCTGCCCAAGCTGTAACTGCCACTGGCGCAGGGCTACAGGAAAACAACATGTCATTAAAAAAAAAAATTAATCTTCACAATTTAAAACTATGTTAGGGCTAATACCGGTACATACATCTACCGGTACATTGTAATTCCTATCCAAAGTGGAAACAGAGAACTGAATACACTTGTACCAATGTGTATGTGTACCGGTACATGTACAGTAAACGTACATGCATTTACTATGATTGAACCTCCCCCCCCCCAAAAAAAAATTGGGACAAGATGTGATTAATGCCCATCCATAGCATTGCCCGAAACTCAAAAACCATCATTCAAATTTCCGACATTTCATGCCCCCAAAAAAGAGATGATACACTAAATCGGTTTGCATACAAGTATAAAAAATCTTTAAAGAAAGATCTGAACATTTTTTTAAATATTTGTTTTCAACGCTCGTCGGCCGACCAGCATTGGAAATTGATACAAAAATACCACTTTTCTTGAAAATGACAGCACACCAGGTGTCATTATTTTCAGGCATGCAACTGGGAATTTAGAAAAAATGAGGGAACTCCAAACCACCCAAGACTTTGCACAGTGTTTCTAAATTTGTAATGGTGTTCATGAGAAGTTAAAAAAAACAAGGAAATCAGCAGATCCGAGGAAAAGTTGCATGCCTGTATTTTACAGGATGCTTTAGACTGTCATTCACTAAAACAGTCTGGAGTAAGCTATTTGGTATTAATTTGGTAGTTTTGTTTTTTGATGTTTTGCAAATGTTCCATATTGCCTGTAACACTGACAAATATGTGTCCTTTAATCACAAACTGACAAAAGAAATGTTTGTACATGCATGCATGCACAAGTTGCACATTGAACATGTTCTGCCATGTTCACAACTACCTGACTACATGTACATGTACATGTACATGTACGTATTAAGGGCTAGTACCGGTATTTCACAGCAAGTATAGGTACATGTTTACATGTAGGCCTACAGTACATGTACCGTACCGGTACGTGCACTTTTTTCCAACTGCACAAAGTACATTTGTACAACCACAACTAATGTCTTATCAGAATGACAATTTCATCAGCCAATCACAAGGCAGATCAGTAACTTCAGCAAACACGTGACCAGCCAATCAAAAGAGGGCTACCAACAGGTCAGTAAAACAGGGCTGCAGAATGCCTACACCCGATCATGTCAAGGTGAACAAAGTAATCTTGTCAAAACTATACACTTGAAAATACACGTGTACATATCAAATGTTGCAAGCTGATATTGGACTTTGTTGCAGTCTTGATAGGGTTGAATGCAATTGAGAGCTTAAGTTTCAAAATGAATTTGACGGCCAATAGGTGTACAAGCCGGCATGTATATCACTGTTGAATAATGGGCCAAGTCCGTGTACACATACATGTAGTGTACTGTAGACATATTGTCAGTTCAGAGTTCAGACCACCAGACTATGTACACATGTTTGTTTGATACAATGATAGTGAGTTCTTGGCTATTGCACTGCCTTAAAAAAACAAATTTGGTTGATATCAACTATTTGTGGCCAAGATTTTGAAACTGAAAAAAGGAAAAGTTGTTGGTACCCCGGTAGGCCTACATGTACAGTAAATCAGGGGAAAGATTAGGAGAATTTAATATGTTTGTATAAATTGCCGAAAGGCAACTCTAAAATATACCAATTTCTATTGTTCCATATCAATATTTTATAGGTAAAAACACCTTTATGGTAAAAACTCAGGAGTTCCAGATTTCAAAAAGATTCTTTAAAATGATTCTGAAATCTTGAACAAATCTGGACAAAAATATTCTGAAATCAGGAAAAATCCTGACAAAATAATCCTGACAAATATCACCTCTGGTAAACTTAACCTTAATCAATGCGTTAAAAAAATAACACATTCATGTATGTATAGGTTTGAACAATGATCCATGCAAACATCTCTAAATGGGTCATTCTATAAATTTAGGGTCCAAATTGTGACACGCACCTTGAAACTTTTAATTTTGTATATTCAAGTACAGTGTGTCATTAAGAAAGACTTCCAATACTTTTTTCATTTGTTGGGTATAGGTACATGTAGTTTGCTACAATCACTCTTGGAGGAAGACCACATGAAGCCTCCTATGCAAACATACATGTACACATTCTGTGCCAAATTATCAATTTCAGCCAAAAATCAATCAAGTAACTGATTTTAACAGTAAAGAGCTCCCAACCTACATGTTCATACGGTAAACATGTGGGAAAGCATTTGAGACTGTTTGTGTGTATGTATTAACTTGATACCGCTATATGCTTTGACTAACCACTTGCCTGTGTTTGTCTGTTGACTAAATTTGACTAATCACAGTGCTTGCAAGAAATATGATCTGACTTTTGGCATGTTTGGTGACTACAAGGCACGGCAGGGAAGAGAATTGATTTGTTGACTGTCTGTGATGTAACAAGGACAGGAAAAAATTGGACCGAACATTTCTAGAATGACCCAAAATGTATAAATGGTTTAAGTTTTTTAATTTGTTCTGAAAATTAACACGGCTATTTAGGACCCAACCATGGCAACAGACAAGTGCATAGTGGCTCCACTTTTCAACTACATCATATAATGAGTAATGACCCCCCTAAATACACAAAGTCATGTTTTAGTGCGTGACACATTTTTCAGTCGCCGTGAGCCCCACTCTCCACCACTGTTAATTGCAGCTGTTGATCCGAAGCTTGAAGTGAGGATTTTGGTTTGCACTTTGGACTAAAAAATGCTATTAAATATGCTTCGTGGGTGTTTATTTAATTGATTGGATTTAAATACATGCATCGTGTGTAGCATTTGGTTCACTGGTTACATATTAATTAAGAAAACAATGAAATATATATTTTGTTCTACTTGCCTTTCATAATCAACATGGATACAATGAACACTGCCCAAGTGGATGAAATTTAAATTGATCTATTATTATTAAAACAATTCCAGCAATATGAATGTAAACATGTACAATGGCGTACATGTACAAATAATATCAAAATCTATCAAAACACAGATTTAAACACCTTCCTTCAGGAACATTTATATTTCTGCGTACTGATTCTGCTACTGTGCCATTTGACAACCCCGAAGATAAGGAGAAATTAAATAGAATTTTTTTTTTCAATACAAAATACAGATTTTACAAAAAGCATGATTTTAATTGATGACAAAAGCAATATGATTGGGTAAAAATCTCTTCGGCTGAAAAGGGGATAAAAAATTGACAGGGTGCATAATGTATGAAAATTGAAGACAAAACTGATGACAGTTTTAGGCAAATGAGAGATTCCAGCTAGCAAGCCCATAACAAATTGTTTGTTAACCTACCATGCAGTCTGAACTTGAGGACGATCCACCGTTTGGATTTTCAGTCCCACTTGAACAAGCAACGGCCGAGTTGGATCCACCTTCACAGCTGTCAAAGTTTAAACAAAACAAAAATGCATTTAAATGCTATAAATTTTGACGGAATGATTCAACTCAGTGCACAGGTCTACACTGCATGGTTGCCTGCCAATTCTATAGAAATTTATAGGTTGAACAAATGTTTTGGTTTAGTTTTCTATAGAAATTTATAGGTTGAACAAATGTTTTGGTTTAGTTTTCAATAAAATACTTGGTTTAAAATGTGCTAAAAACATATTGAAATACTTGCAAAATATTCCATAGAAACAGATAATTTGGAATTAAACCATTCCGTGGGTTTTCCCCAGAATATTCTTCTAGGGTTTTCCTCCCACCTCTAAAACTGTAACTTCTTCTCATTGTCTTCTCTCCACAGGTTTCTTCAGGCTTGCGAGCTACAGTGCCTGGGGCGCTTTTGAGGAATCCTTGGTTTCATTACCAGAAATGATTAATAATAATACTAATAATAATAATCATAATTTGAATTGGTGCTTTTTAAAATTGTTTTATAACTGTAGAGTAAAAATGTCTATTTTGTGCAAAACAAAATTTGGCTTGACTGAAGACTTATAAAAATGTTAGAAAATTTTGTGTTTTTAAGTTTGTGCTAGGGATGCTGCGTAGCAATTAAGTTCCAGGGCCTGTTAATTTGTCAATAAGTGAAAAAATGGACTCATGAGAAATACCACGGTACCTGGACAATCATATAAAATATTGTACAGTGAGCTCTGATACCTTTGCAGTGAATGCCTAGAGTAGATTTTATTCCCAACAGACTTTCATTCACTTTAACTGTGCATCTTCACAAGTCTATACAAGAGTATAATCATGTCACAACCATTTGATTTTTTCCCCATTCAAATCAATGTTTAACCAAAGCGAGGCTGGAGGGGAAAAATAGTCCCGGTTCCTTTTTGCAGAAAAAACATTACCATTCAGTACTGTTACTGGATACAGGGAACATGACCCAAATGGTGGAAGCACGATATAGGTCTAGTGCCACTTCAGAGAGCAGGCGCATTTGCAAAGCAAATCACGAATACCGGTAATTAGGCCCTAGTTAATGCTTTGATAGGCCTATCAAACCATGATCAAACTGAAAGGTTATTTGCTTGATGGTCTTACATATCACACAATGTACCGGTACTATTTGATGGAACATATTGGGAAACTATGTCATGACACCTGTGCAAGATCATGTACAATGTAATTTAAGAAAATGAATGTTTAACTCAATTAAGTACAATGAAGATCGGGTTTAATACTGGGGTGGGCCGTTCCACTATTTGCACACGGACAAAGGCCAACTAAATACCAGATCAATAAATAGCTGGCAAACAACAATGCCCCTAATGAAGGAATGGACCCGTCCCAGTCTCTGTGTGTATCTGTTGCCCGAAGTGTTGCTAAGATATGGGACGCCCGTAGGTTTGCTGAACAAATACTGGAGCACAGAGCCAATATGACGGGGTGGGTTCAAAGCGTTTCAAGACGAGTCGGTTTACACAATGCTCGGTAAACAGTTTGCGCTGCATAGGATTTCTGTACCTTGGTGGTATTGTTTAATGTTTGTTGGTATTTTTAACCCATAGGCTATTGGATTTTTACACTGTACGGTACACATGTCACACGTACAGTTGTTCTGTGATCTGATACACCGTGCCCTCTGGAGACGTGTGTACAATAGGGAACAAAAGATTGTATACGTCTCCCACAGGGCAATTTTTATAGATGAATATGTCTCCACAAGGTTTTCACGAATATATGGATTTTACTCAAAAACTACATGTAGGAATTTCCAAGGTGGGTTGATCTGTCGCAAATGGAAGAGTTTTAGAAAAGGGATATTCAGTCCAAATTTCAGCCAAGGAAATTAATTCTTGTTAAAATAAGAGCATTTTGAAACTTCACTTTCAAACTCGAAAAGTTTAGGCCTACTACACGAGAACAAACAAATGTCTCCACAGTGATACAAATTTCAGTATGCGTGTACCGTATACATATTTATGTGTCATGGGTATAATGTACCGATTCACTGTTTCAAACACAATTTAATATTTTGAGGTTCTATTGCAAACTTACATGTATGTAACTCCTCACAAAAATAATCAAATGGTAAAATTGTCACTGATTAACCTGAAGTGTGTACGTGTAAGGCATCACAAACAGACCACCACATAATGCAGTTGGAGCAATAAATTTGGTTTTTAAGTGCTCTGCAAATTGAAGACACCGATGCAATAAATTGCAAAGCAAGTTGACAGACTGTTGCAGGAAAAAAAATGGATTTTGGCATTTCACAAGTCAGGTTTTATCTATCTGAAGAAAAACTGGATTGGACAACTTGGCTCTGTGTAATGTAAAATTTAGTAATACAGAGTGAGTAAAAAAAAACACCAAATGGCAGGACCAATTTTTGAATGATTGTGTGCCATTTAGCACTTTCAAAATCTATAAGTTACGCAATAGATGAGCTTTGTATAATCAATCCAGTTATTCATGTACTTTGTGACTTGTACAGAATTGTGAACATAAACACCATTTTACATGTAAAGTTCTGTCCACGGATCACAAAGAGGTAAGTGGTTTTTTCAGCAATTAACAAAAACAATTCTCATAGGGATGCATGTGAGTTGTTTTTGTTAATTGCTTAAAAACATGTTAAAGAATGCTTATCTTTTTTGTGATCCGTGGACAGAACTTTAAAATGGTGTTAATGATCAAAACTATGTAACTTGAAAAGCATAAAAGAAAGCTTAACGACTGGGCTTTCATTTTGAAAGTGCCACATTTTCCCAGTGAAATACACGATCCCTAATCCTAATGGCTCTTCAATTTATCGCTGGAAATCGACTCCGGTGAAGATTAAATATGTTTGGCTTTAATACCTTTGGGAAAAGTCCACCCCTTGATTTCCCAGATGTCGACATTCAACGAATCAAACAGTTTTAATAACATGGCTTTTGACAATGGGCTTTTCAAACTGTAGCCATAGCACTAACCCCAACACAAAAACAAGCGGCATTGTGTTCTTGTGTTGGGGTTTCACCCGATATAAATGAATGCATTCAACCATGAAACGCCAGGGAGTAAGCGTCAATACTTTTTTTTCTTTTTTTTTTTAATCATCCTTATTGGAAATTGACACGTGACAGGGCTAAATTACAGTTTTACAAGTTTTACTACACAGCGTACAGTATTTAGTCATACTATGGGAGAGTTACTTGACAGTGATTTAGTTCACTTTTTAGCAATCCCGCAGGGGTGAGCAATTATCTTGGTGTAAGAGTCTTAGTCTTTTTGGTTTTTTTATGGTTTAATACATTTTTTAAACTTATGTCTTTTCTGATGTCTATACTGTCTGTAATATTATTATTATTTTTGTTTTACCCATTGTAAATTTGACCTGCAAAACAATAAATAAAATGAAAGGAAATTGAATTAAACCAATTTATATTAAAATCTCTTTATACCTTTGGAAAGTTTGTAGCATGGCGAAAGGAAAGTAGTTCCTCTATGACCACTAGTCTATGAGATTGAGGTTAAAGTGAGTTTGTTTTTACATTCAATAGGGGACATTGAACAATAGACAACAGGGTCCCCAATTCCTTGACAGGTCCCCAATTTGGATTCGTGTACACAACATATGGGAGGTCTTCCTAAAACGTTGAGGTACAAACAAAACTAAATCAGGCCAACTTTACTCACTTTAAGCCAGCAATTTTTCCAAAAATTCCATTTGGCAAAGAAAAGGTCCTCAGTATTTTACCAAGTTTGCAGACTCAATTCAATTTTTAAAGGAGACCTTTTACACATGAGAGGGAAGTCAAGTGATTTCAAAATGAGGCTAAAGACTAGACTGGTACATGTCCAACTATGGTCAAACAGTTTGAAAAGACTGACCTCTTCATTCAGTGTCATTAGTCTGGTGGCTGATTATGGAGAAATGTGTAGTGAATAGAGACTAGTTTCCGGTTCATGCCACACACTTCTTTTGGCACAGTTGATTGATGCAGCACTGAAGCGATGATGGACTGGTTGTTTTAGTTGCCAGTCTTATTTCCTGTATTGTATGTTTTCAATGCCTTAAAGCTATAGTCCATCATTTGTAATTTGTGCATTTTGTTCGTTTGAAGCAACAAAAGAGTTCAAAATCTAATAGGCCTAAAGGATACTAAGCAACTAACCTGATAAAGTTTCAGCTCAGCTTCAGCTGTATATTCCGAGAAAAACCAGCATTCTAAGATCTCAATTTCAAATCAAAAGTTACTGAATCATGTTTTGAATTGCAGCTATACGCGACGTCGCGCACTGATCCGACAAATTATAACAACCGCGCGCGCGCGTGTGCGTCGTTCCAATACTTGCGCGCGCTGCGCTGAATAACAAAACGAACTACTAATTTAAATTTTCCTACGGTGCTTCTTAAGAATCACCGTTGGAAATGCCTTCTTTCGTTGATTACTTCAAAATGACAGCTTCCCAGAAAGAATAATTTCACAGGGAGTTTAGTTCCCTTACTATCTTTCAACTAAGTATGTTTTTCAACAATAATTACGACAGTTACTTTTCGGATGGCTGCAAATGATGGACTAGGCCTATAGCTTTAAGTTTTGGGACTCTCATGCACAGTTTTGAGAGTCCCAAATTTTCGGACTAGCTTAAAGCCTTAGTTTTTGGATTGTAAAAGAGTTTGTTACTCACTAATATCCAGGGCTGCACTGGACACAAACACTCGCCGTGCTGTTGAAGAAGTAACCAGCTGAACAGTTTGTGGCGCAGTCTGCTGTGCAGTCTATGGGACAGTCGACCATGCAGTCCGTTGGACAGTCCGTTGGACAGTCCACTGTACAGTTGGATGCTGCGTTCACTGAACCTTTGCACAAAGAAAAAAAATTATCATTTATGGCATTCATTTGAACAAATAAAGATTGACAGTCTCTGTACTGCTGGCTAGCTCTCAATGAAAATTTAGTCATTAGGCCAAAAAAAAAAAATTATGCGTCTGATTACATGGCATAAATGTATGAAGCCCGGGAAGGGACAGGGTGGAATTTTTTATTGTAATTTGCTAATTCGTTAGGGACCACGAATTGCTAGCTCGTTCCCACGAAACGCTAATTCGTTCACAAGAATTACTAATTCCATCCCACGAATTGCCAATTTGTTTGCACGAATTGCTAATTCGTTCGCACGAATTGCTAATTCGTTCGCACGAATAAGTAATTCATTCCCACAAATTTCTAATTCGTTAGCACGAATTGCTAATTCATTTGCATGAATTGCTTACTCGTTTGCACGAATTGCTAATTCGTTCGCACAAATTGCTTACTCGTTTGCACGAATTGCTATTTCGTTCACACGAATTAGTAATTCGTTCGCACGTATTACCAACTCGTTACCACGAATTACGAACGCGTTCCCCGATCCACGAGTTAGCAATTCGTTCCCACGAACATGACGAATTAGAAAATTGTGGGAACGAAATAGCAGTTCGTACGAACGATTTAGCAATTCGTGGGAACGAATTAGCAATTCGTTCGAACGAGTTAGCAATTCGTGGGAACGAATTAGCAAATTACAACAACAAAAAACCACCCTGTCCCTTCCCGGGCTTCATACCTATGAAATTGGGTTCATACATTGTAGGCAGGGGATTTATTAATTTTTAAAATGTTTTTGGCCTTTGTTTTGTGTACGATCATTACAACTGCATGTACCAGTAGTAAAGGATTAAAAGTAGAAATTGATGGTTTGGGGTGTTTTTTTTCTCATTTTCCAATAAAAAAAAAGGTAGGGATGCAAGAATAGAATTTTGTATTAATTATCTACTGTGCTCGTTTAATATTGAATAGATTTTTGGATTCAATTTATCATTTTAACAAGTTGATGAAACTGAAGGTTGCCTCGCAGTGAGTGCATGAGTGCACGTACACAAATAATCTCAAAATGTTTACAAATGTGTGTTTTTTATCTCCATCTATTTCCTCTTCTCAATTATGTTACAATTAGACTGAGGATGCATTTGGTCCGGAAATTACTCTCTTTTTTTTAATCAAAAACGAGGAAAATAGGGAGGGGTTTGCAGTCCTTCTGATTTGAAAATTACAGGCGAGTGGAAGATTTTTTTCAAGGGGTGTGGTTTTTCCAGATGTGTGATTCTGGGGTCCGAACAGGGACTAAACAATCTGGTAGTTTTTTTATTGCATTCAACTTGGTTTACAGTAAAGCCATTTCAAGCACGCGCCAAAGTATAATTATGGCATAATGTACAGTCCTTCTGATTTGAGGTGTGAGATCACACCCCCACACCATCAAACGCCTAAAAGCTTCCTGAAAAGTGTGAATAATTTCACACCTGAATCCCTCTTTACCACACACCTCGGCATAATTATGCTTCATAATTAGTGGGGAAAAAGTATGTCAGTGAAGAGAAAATGACTTTACTGTTAACCAAGATGAATAGGCCTATTATAAAAAAAAACCAAGATTGCTCAGTCCCAGCTTGGACCACAGAATCACATGCCTAGAAAAATCCAGGTGTGCCTTTTTCCACACGCCTGTGATTTTCAAATCAGGACTGAAATGTACATGCCAAGGTGTGTGTTAGAGAGGGATTTCAGGCGTGCGATTATTCGCATCTTTCGGGAAGCTTTAGGCGTGTGATGGCGCTGACGTGCCATCGCAAGCCTCCTCAAATCAGAAGGACTGGGTTGAGGGGCAGGGGGGGGGGAGGATTTGCCAGCTAGAAATCTGTGCCATCATGATGTGTAGCAAGGATTTTAAGGAACATACATGTACCGGTACATGTATGACAAAAGAAAGGCTACTGATTGAACCCAAATTGCCAGTTCAAGCCCCCATTGACACCTTCAAATATTTTCCCTGCTAAATTTCGAAATTCCCAACAACCATTAGGTATTCAATAACACTGAAAACTTGAGCAAAGTACATCTTAAAATGCGCCGCTGTTATGTAACTGCGGATATCCATAAAGTCATAAAGGTGTACACGACTTCATGTGTATCATAAACAGCGCCCCCTAGTGTAATTTGGTGTCCAGCCAACAACCCCCCCCCCCCCTTTCGAATTTCCACGGTGGGCAATTTTTGGATTTTGGTCCCCCACTTGCCAGCACAGATTTATGTCACTGCTCAAGTCTAATGACACATTTTTTTTGTAATTTTGAACAGTTTCTTAGGATACAGATAACGAAATTACGATTTCATGAGCGGTTTACGGTTGGTGTCGTGCAACTGAGCGCACCTCACAGTAGGCCTAGCCTAAATTGCATTGCCAGTTTTCGCTTTTGTTGTTGATCTTTTTCGTGGTTGTCATTTTATCCCCAAATTTCCTATAAAAAAAACAATCCAGCCCTCTATCTACATGTATGACATACCTGCATGAATCATCTTAATATTTCCAATTACCATGACTACTGAACTAGTTTTGGTGGCTTAACACTAACAAAATTTAAAAAAAAACATGCCTAGGCCCTATCATTTTTTTTTTAATCAAACTAAATTTTACAAAATGTGTTTCCCTGGCCTTGGCCTTAAAAAAGGAACCGAGTCCGAAACTACATTGTAGCCTACACGATCACCCTGGGCTGGGGATACCACCACCCCCCCCCCCTTGCAGGTTTTATACGGCTACGAAGACGAGAACGTCAACAACGCCAGTTATGTGCGGCCAGCGGGAACTGGAGTACGCGTCTGCCGGTGAATCTCGCTATTTCACGGCAGACCGATTCCACTGGTTACGCTCACTCGCACGATAGAATACTCACCTGTTGCAAAACTCAGCAGGAAAAACGCCACAAATATCCACCTCGGCGACGCCCAGACCTCTGTGTTTATTCCCATTGAGGCGGACGGACTCCTTCTGGGTGTCATTTTCCACATTTCTCCCTCCCTTGCACTCAAGAAGGCAAAATTCCCTTCGGCAATTTCCGACCGAAAGTTGTCAAAAAGTTGTCACCGGTCCGCCATTTTGTGTGCACCTGCGAGTTCGTTGAATTTCGTCTGCCACTTCGTTACTTATTGTCGGGGCACTTGTTCAACCGGCAGAGCCAAATAAATTCTTCCGGTATGCTGAAAACTTTCACTCCGGCGTCAATTTCCTCTAACTTTTCATATTTCTGTAAAACATTTCAGCATTCTAGTAAAACTTATGCAATTTTTCATGGGCCCTTTCCTGTCGAAGGGTGCAATGTGTGCTTATCTTGATTGATTGCGAATTATCATAATGACGTCAAAGCGTTCGATTGCCAAGCGACAATCCCGGATTTGGCCACTACAAATTTTATCATTTGTTACTCGCTTCCCTCGTATTCAAATTGAAATATTTGTTTAATCTATACCATTTCAACATATAAAATCTTTGTTAATACAATGGTATAGTGTTCGTTTTTTAGAACTGGGATCAAACAAATCAAAGCAGAAAAAAGGTATAGCTTTCTCCCAAATCTCGTATTGAAGATGTTAGCGGTTAAACAAAACTTTTGGTTCGTTTGGCCAGGTTACATCACGCACTACACGACGGGCCCAAAATTCACCAATTTGTGCCGCCCGAGGTGGCAGAATCTAGTTGCTATTTTTCGAGTGCTACACATCTCTAGTTTATATTTTGATATAATAGCCTTTTCAATGTGTATGAAAAATATCATCAGGGTGATTAATAAGAGAAAGAAATCATTTTTTTGCAGGTGATCAGTTCCAAATGAGCTCACATCGCCGCGTGGCGCGTGAAGTCAGTCATCGATCCCCCAAAAAAGTTCTCTCAACCAAAGAAGAAAAAAGCCCCCCCCCCATACTTTTTTTGTCTAACCATGTCTAACTGGGTACACCTTTCTCAAATTACGACTGTTCTGTACAGAAATTCCTTAGAAATCCAGCCATATTCTTTGTTTAGCCCAAAACACTGATATTGTGAACACAATAATGCAATTTATGACACATGGCACCGGGGGAAAAAAATCAATTTTGTATACGTGCAAAGTGAGTGTGAACCAACTTGCACGGCGTATAAATAAAAATGCAACCATGCAAAAATATTAGAGGAAATTTCCTTTCAATAGAGTGTCCTTATACTCAATTTCCTTAAATTGTATTATATCATTCATTCTTTGGCGGTTCCTATCAATTTCCAAGATTTTTGTGTCAAATATCATAGCAAAATTTTAGAGGTAATTGTAGTTTCAATGCGTGGTGTTTTATCCAGAGTTTTCCCTGCACTGTGTACATCGCGAAAAACCAGAAGTCGGCGACCGGTTTCCTTGATAAATTATATTACATTCATTCTTTGGCGGATCCTGTCAATTTTCAAGATTTTTGTGTCAAATATCCTGGCAAAAGTAGAGGAAATTTCATTTCAATGCAATTTGGACAAAAGTCGGCACGCCGCGACCACCAGTGTTTGTGCAGCGCGCCCTCTTTTGGAAGAAATCGATGCATGACCATATGATAGACAGAGTGCAATTTCCTTAAATAGTATATCATTTATTCTTTGGCGGTTCCTGTCAATTTTCAAGATTTTTGTGTCAAATATCATGGCAAAATATTAGGGGTAATTTCATTTCAATGCAGTGTGTTTATCTTGAGCATACAACAACTGTGTTTACATAGCAAAAGGACAAAAGTCAGTGCCCCGTTTCTTCAATATTAATTATTATATTACATTCATTATAAAGTTTCAATTGACCTAAAAAGCAATACAATTTTAAAATCTAAATTTCCCACTGTGGGTTTGAACCTGCAACCTCCGCATTTAGAGTCAGCAGTCCGTACCACTCAACTAAGCACAACTTCACACTATTTAGTGGTTACGAAATTAACTATAAAGGTTCACCTGGTCTAAAAAGTAAAAAAATGTTCAAATCTAAAATTCCCATCCTGGATTTGAACCCGCAACCTTCAGATTGAGAGTCAGCAGTCCGTACCATTAACTAAGCATAATTTCACACTTTTTAGTGCTTACGAAATTAACTATAAAGTGTCAATTTACCCCAAAAGAAATAAAAATTTAAAATCTAAAATTCCCACCCTGGATTTGAACCCTCAGCCTTCAGATTTAGAGTCAGCAGTCCGTACCATTGGACTAAGCATAATTTCACGCTGTTTAGTGGTTACGAAATTAACTATAAAATTTCAATTTTCCCCAAAAGAAATAAAATATTAAAAACTAAAATTCCCACACTGGATTTGAACCCTCAGACTTCAGATTTAGAATCAGCACTCCGTACCATTGGACTAAGCATAATTTCACACTTTTTAGTGCTTACGAAATTATCTATAAAGTTGCAATTTACCCCAAAAAGAAATAAATTTTTAAAATCTAAAATTCACACCCTGGAATTCAACCCACAACCTTCAGATTGAGAGTCGGCAGTCCGTACCATTGGACTAAGCATGATTTCACACTTTTTAGTGCTGACAAAATAAACTATATAGTTTCAATTTACCCAAAAAGAAATATAATTTTAAAATTTCAAATTCCCACCCTGGATTTGAACCTGCAACCTTCAGATTTAGAGTCAGCAGTCCGTACCATTGGACTAAGCATAATTTCACACTTTTTAGCGGTTACGAAATTAACTATAAGGTTTCAATTTACCCAAAAAGAAATTAAATTTTAAAATCTAAAATTCCCACCCTGGATTTGAACCCACAACCTTCAGATTGAGAGTCAGCAATCCATACCATTGGACTAAGCATAATTTCACACTGTTTAGTGGTTACAAAATTAACTATAAAGTTTCCATTTACCCAAAAAGACATACAATTTTAAAATCTAAAATTCCCACCCTAGATTTGAACCCGCAACCTTCAGATTTAGAGTCAGCAGTCCATACCATTGGACTAAGCATAATTTCACACTTTTTAGTGGTTACGAAATTAAGTATAAATTTTCAATTTACCCAAAAAGAAATAAAAAATTTAAAATCTAAAATTCCCACCCTGGAATTGAACCCACAACCTTCAGATTTAGAGTCAGCAGTCTGTACCATTGGACTAAGCATAATTTCACACTTTTTAGTGGTTACGAAATTAACTATAAAGTTTCAATTTACCCCAAAAAGAAATAAATTTTTAAAATCTAAAATTCCCACCCTGGAATTCAACCCACAACCTTCAGATTTAGAGTCAGCAGTCCGTACCATTGGACTGAGCATAATTTCACACTTTTTAGTGGTTACGAAATTAAATATAAAGTTTCAATTTACCCAAAAAGAAATACATTTTTAAAATATCAAATTCCCACCCTGGATTTGAACCCGCAACCTTCAGATTGAGAGTCAGCAGTCCGTACCATTGGACTAAGCATGATTTCACACTTTTTAGTGGTTACAAAATTAACTATAAAGTTTCAATTTACCCCAAAAAGAAATAAATTTTTTAAATCTAAAATTCACACCCTGGATTTGAACCCACAACCTTCAGAGTCCGCAGTCGTACCATTGGACTAAGCATGATTTCACACTTTTTAGTGCTGACAAAATAAACTATATAATTTCAATTTATCCAAAAAGAAATATAATTTTAAAATCTAAAATTCCCACCCTGGATTTGAACCTGCAACCTTCAGATTTAGAGTCAGCAGTCCGTACCATTGGACTAAGCATAATTTCACACTTTTTAGTGGTTACGAAATTAATATAAAGTTTCAATTTACCCAAAAAGAAATAAAATTTTAAAATATCAAATTCCCACCCTGGATTTGAACCCGCAACCTTCAGATTGAGAGTCAGCAGTCCATACCATTGGACTGAGCATAATTTCACACTTTTTAGTGGTTACGAAATTAATATAAAGTTTCAATTTACCCAAAAAGAAATAAAATTTTAAAATATCAAATTCCCACCCTGGATTTGAACCCGCAACCTTCAGATTGAGAGTCAGCAGTCCATACCATTGGACTGAGCATAATTTCACACTTTTTAGTGGTTACGAAATTAACTATAAAGTTTCAATTTACCCCAAAAAGAAATAAATTCTTAAAATATCAAATTCCCACCCTGGATTTGAACCCGAAACCTTCAGATTGAGAGTCAGCAGTCCATACCATTGGACTGGGCATAATTTCACACTTTTTAGTGGTTACGAAATTAAATATAAAGTTTCAATTTACCCAAAAAGAAATAAATTTTTAAAATATCAAATTCCCACCCTGGATTTGAACCCGCAACCTTCAGATTGAGAGTCAGCAGTCCGTACCATTGGACTGGGCATAATTTCACACTTTTTAGTGGTTACGAAATTAACTATAAAGTTTCAATTTACCCCAAAAAGAAATAAATTTTTAAAATCTAAAATTCACACCCTGGATTTGAACCCACAACCTTCAGATTGAGAGTCGGCAGTCCGTACCATTGGACTAAGCATGATTTCACACTTTTTAGTGCTGACAAAATAAACTATATAGTTTCAATTTACCCAAAAAGAAATATAATTTTAAAATCTCAAATTCCCACCCTGGATTTGAACCTGCAACCTTCAGATTTAGAGTCAGCAGTCCGTACCATTGGACTAAGCATAATTTCACACTTTTTAGTGGTTGCGATATGAACTATAAAGTTTCAATTTACCCCAAAAGAAATTCAAATTTTAAAATCTTAAATTCCCATGCTGGATTTGAACCCACAACCTTCAGATTTAGAGTCGGCAGTCCGTACCATTGGACTAAGCATAATTTCACACTTTTTAGTGGTTACGAAATTAACTATAAAGTTTCAATTTATCCAAAAAGAAATAAGTTTTTTAAACCTAAAATTCACACCCTGGATTTGAACCCACAACCTTCAGATTTAGAGTCGGCAGTCCGTACCATTGGACTAAGCATTATTTCACACTTTTTAGTTTTTACAAAATGAACTATAAAGTTTCAATTTACCCAAAAAGAAATAAAATTTTTAAAACCTAAAATTCCCACCCTGGAATTGAACCCGCAACCTTCAGATTTAGAGTCAGCAGTCCCTACCATTGGACTAAGCATAATTTCACACTTTTTAGTGTTCCCAAATTAACATTAAAGTTTCAAATTACCCCAAAAGAAATAAAATTTTAAAATCTAAAATTCCCACCCTGGATTTGAACCCGCAACCTTCAGATTTAGAATCAGCAGTCCGTACCATTAGACTAATCATAATTTTACACTTTTTAGTGGTTACAAAATTAACTATGAAGTTTCAATTTACCCCAAAAAGAAATAAATTTTTAAAATCTAAAATTCACACCCTGGATTTGAACCCACAACCTTCAGATTTAGAGTCAGCAGTCCGTACCATTGGACTAAGCATAATTTCACACTTTTTAGTGGTTACGAAATTAACTACAAAGTTTCCATTTACCCAAAAAGAAATAAAATGTTAAAATCTAAAATTCACACCCTGCATTTGAACCCTCAGCCTTCAGATTTAGTGTCAGCAGTCCGTACCATTTGGCTAAGCATAATTTCACACTTTTAATTGGTTACGAAGTTAACTATAAAGTTTCAATTTACCCAAAAAGAAATAAAATTTTAAAATGTAAAATTCCTACACTGGATTTGAACCCACAACCTTCAGATCGAGAGTCAGCAGTCCGTACCATTGGGCTAAGAATAATTTCACATTTTTTAGTGGTTACGAAATTAACTATAAAGTTTCAATTTACCCCAAAAGAAAATAAAATTTTTAAAATCTAAAATTCCCACCCTGGAATTGAACCCACAACCTTCAGATTTAGAGTCAGCAGTCCATACCATTGGACTGAGCAAAATTTCACACTTTGTAGTGGTTACGAAATTAACTATAAAGTTTCAATTTACCCAAAAAGAAATAAAAATTTTTAAAATCTAAAATTCCCACCCTGGAATTGAACCCGCAACCTTCAGATTTAGTGTCAGCAGTACAATTGGACTAAGCATAATTTCACACTTTTTAGTGCTCCCAAATTAACATTAAAGTTTCAAATTACCCCAAAAGAAATAAAATTTTAAAATCTAAAATTCCCACCCTGGATTTGAACCTGCAACCTTCAGATCTAGAGTCTGCAGTCCGTACCATTGGACTAAGCATTATTTCACACTTTTTAGTGTTCCCAAATTAACATTAAAGTTTCAAATTACCCAAAAAGAAATAAAATTTTAAAATCTAAAATTCCCACCCTGGATTTGAACCCACAACCTTCAGATTTAGAGTCAGCAGTCCGTACCATTGGACTAAGCATAATTTCACACTTTTTAGTGGTTACGAAATTAACTACAAATGTTCAATTTACCCAAAAAGAAATAAAATGTTAAAATCTAAAATTCACACCCTGCATTTGAACCCTCAGCCTTCAGATTTAGTGTCAGCAGTCCGTACCATTTGGCTAAGCATAATTTCACACTTTTAAGTGGTTACGAAGTTAACTATAAAGTTTCAATTTACCCAAAAAGAAATAAAATTTTAAAATGTAAAATGTCTACACTGGATTTGAACCCACAACCTTCAGATCCAGAGTCAGCAGTCCGTACCATTGGGCTAAGAATAATTTCACGTTTTTTAGTGGTTACGAAATTAACTATAAAGTTTCAATTTTCCCCAAAAGAAAATACAATTTTTTAAAATCTAAAATTCCCACCCTGGATTTGAACCCACAACCTTCAGATTTAGAGTCAGCAGTCCATACCATTGGACTGAGCAAAATTTCACACTTTGTAGTGGTTACGAAATTAACTATAAAGTTTCAATTTACCCAAAAAGAAATAAAATTTTAAAATCTAAAATTCCCACCCTGGATTTGAACCCGCAACCTTCAGATTGAGAGTCAGCAGTCCGTACCATTGGACTGGGCATAGTTTCACACTGTTTAGTGGTCACCAAATTAACTATAAAGTTTCAATTTACCCAAAAAGAAATAAAATTTTAAAATGTAAAATTCCTACACTGGATTTGAACCTGTAACCTTCAGATTTAGAGTCAGCAGTCCGTACCATTTGACTAAGCATAATGTCACACTTTTTAGTGGTTACCAAATTAACTATAAAGTTTCAATTTACCCAAAAAGAAATAAAATTTTTAAAATCTAAAATTCCCACCCTGGATTTAAACCCGCAATCTTCAGATTTAGAGTCAGCAGCCCATACCATTGGACTAAGCATAATTTCACACTTTATAGTGGTTACCAAAATAACAATATAGTTTCAATTTACCCAAAAAGAAATAAAATGTTAAAATCTAAAACACACTGCCTTTGAACCCTCACCTCAGCCTTCAGATTTAGTGTCAGCAATCTACCATTTGGCTAAGCATAATTTATTGGTTACCAAATTAACTATAAAGTTTCAATCCTACACTGGATTTGAACCCACAACCTTCAGATCCAGAGTCAGCAGTCCGTACCATTGGACTAAGCATAATTTCACACTGTTTAGTGGTTACGAAATTAACTATAAAGTTTCAATTTACCCAAAAAGAAATAAAATATTAAAATCTTAATTTCCCACTGTGGGATTGAACCTGCAACCTCCGGATTTAGAGTCGGCAGTCCGTACCACTCGACTAAGCACAACTCAACACTTTTTAGCTGTTATGAAAATAACTATAAAGTTTCAATTGACCTAAAAAGTAATAAAATTTTAACATATTGATAAAAAGACAATAAAAGGGCAAACAGATACTCAAATCATATGCTTACGAAACTTCTGACTGGAAAAACTAAAAATTTCAAATGTCCCATGCTATGACTTTGTGGAACATCTCCCACAATGCACTGGGAAAAATAAACTTTCCATGGCAAACTCTTGGTGGCACACTGCATTGTGAATCACCCGAATTGTGTAGCCAATCAGCACACTTCATCGGTGCTCCGCATTCTGCGTAACATCACGCAGTACGCACCATGCGCGCGCGTCAATCACCATATAAGGAGATTGTTTACTACTACTCCCTAGAGGATATTCCATACCTTAGAGGGGTGTTTAAAAAAATGAAATAAAGCTGTTCAACAAAATCGTTGTAAATGGGTAATTTTTGACTTGTGTCGATTTTGGACTCATACCTCAAGTACATTTAAGACCCCATCAAGGTAATGCGCACTGATAATGGCTCGAGCCGAAGTGGCCAAGCACATTATTTGTTCCCTGATGATGTCGCATGACTGTCTATGCTGTGGAATCGTGGTGGATCGCCCCGTCGCATCGTGGGTGATATGAGCATTGCTGCGATTATTTTGCGTTGGGACGCCCCTTGTTCAAGAGAATCACACGATTTCTCAAATTTTGTGGCCTGAGCATTATTTTTCTGCTCGATGCTGACAGTTCCGCCGCGGCCCAAGCAAATCACGTTTCGACCTGAGGCCAGCTTTAAGGACTTTGGGAGGGGAGTAGGAAAAATTGCAATGACAAGCCCCTTGGTTTTGATTGGCCCAATGATAAATTTAAAATTTGGGGCATTTACTTCGAAAGGGATGTTCCCTGAGAAGATAACAGGGCACCCAGGGTGAAAAAGTTGGAAAAATACTCAATCTCTGGCGCACTTCCAATCTCACTTGGAAAAGTAAAGCAGTTATATAGACTTTTGGGTTCTTGGTTGTTTTACTTCCGTAGCATCGTCCCATTTCCTGATCAATGGGTTCAAGAAATGGACTCCATTATCTTCAACTTCTATTGGAACTCTAAGCCGAGAAAGTGAAAAGAAACAACACAAATAGGGCTCCCAGAAACTTCGGAGAACACGTCTTTTGAACGTTCAAGCTAAAATCCACAGCCGCATGGTTAAATGGTTAGCTAACGTTTGAATGCTTGTTTTTATACTGTATTAAGACACAACCCTCTGGACTATTCGTAGAACATATTCTGAAAAAAAATCACTGGAAACAATCACTTCTTTCTCAGTGATCCTACTAGGATTCTTGGTTCTGGGGAAAACAGTAGCAACTCTACTGTCCTGATTCTCATTGCATATTTTTTGAAAGTCATTTGGAGTTCCTGATGTGCCATTTCGCTTTATTGACTGCTAAGACTCAAAAGTAACCTGAAGTGTTTCATTTGCTTTAAACGAAAAGAAGATAAAGATTTACAGAAGCTGTATCTTAAGAAAAACGTAAAATTTTTGAGAACAAGCTTTGCTTTGCTTATTGACCTGCTTTGTTTTGTATCATTCTCGCTGATCGAATTTAATTCAAGATTTTTTAATGGTTTGAGATCCATGTGACTCTAGGTCAAATATTAGTACATACGTTGTAGATATTTGTATTGCTACAATTTTTTTAAATTTCAGTTCTTGTTGGGGGGTTTCCCTCATTTTTTGCTCTTCTCATAATTCCAAAACATTTTAGGATACGTCGGAAGTACAATGTATATATTTAATTCTTTCGCATGATTCATTTTGTTTAATTTCCCTGCTCATTACTTACTCTGTTTACAAATTTCTTGTTATAACTTTTACAAGATTCCAGTAAAATCTTGGTAAATTCTTTGCACACACTTTGTAAATACTTAAATTGTACAGTTACAGTTAATGATTTTTTATTTCCACTAACTATTGGGGCGTTTATTCTATGTTTGTTTTTACACTAATTTCAGAACTGTTCAGATTATGTGCATTTTTATTTGATTAATTTCGTATGATAAATTTATTTAATTTCTCTCTGCAACATTTACTTAGGTGTTCCAGAAACTGCACAAGGTGGGAATTTCAAGCAAGGACTACCTTTCTGCTGCCTAGCAGTTGCCTGGCAACTGTTTAGACGTCAAGTTCAAATCTTCTGCTATGGGCAAGAGAGTCTGTTCCAAAATTAGAGCCTCTCAGCAGGTGTCAGCTGACCGGTGATCTCGATGGTACCACTGTCGTCACGGTGAAATATGTGTCTTTCGATATGGACGACAATGTGGTCTGCTCAATTCTGTCCTGATATGGAGAAGGTGGGATTACTGAGCTGTGCGTGGATCTTTCATCTTGCCAAAGGAATCAAACTAATGGCAATGTACTTGTCTTGGCAATACACTGTAGCCATTTGTTTGATAGGATTTTACGTGGCGGAGAAAGCAAATTTAAATACCTTTGTGTCCCCTCCCCCCCCATACTGGAAATTTTTTAGACCTGTTTCAAGAGGCCTTTTTTTCATGAGTGCCCCTTTTTAATATAGAGTGAATGTCTTCAATTGAAAAGCACCACTTATCATCCGATAATGTCGGATGACATTATCAATGGACAAGTGTCCGACCTGTAAACACTTTAGGCACTTCAATGCTTTGCATTCTTTTGCCAAACAGCCAATGGTACCACATCGGGCACTAGGTGCGTACCTGGCCCGACTGAGAAATCCAGGCATTGCGATCTCCTATTCTGATGACCGAAGGGATGTTCCATGTGATCCTCATTCTACACCAATGGTTTCCTGTTTCCTACAAATACCCAGGAGGGTAGTCTTCATACAGTACAAATTATTGCTTAAATTGCCAACATTCTTGCTTCAAGTGCCAATATTCTTGCTTCAAGTGCCAATATTCTTGCTTCAAGTGCCAATGTTCTTGCTCAAAATGCCAATATTCTCGCTTAAAGTGCCAAAATTATTGCTTCAAGTGCCAAAATTCTTGCTTCAAGTGCCAATATTCTCGCTTCAAGTGCCAATATTCTTGCTTAAAGTGCCAAAATTCTTGCTTTAAGTGCCAATATTTTCGCTTCAAGTGCCAATATTCTCGCTTCAAGTGCCAAAATTCTTGCTTCAAGTGCCAATATTCTTGCTTCAAGTGCCAATATTCTTGCTTCAAGTGCCAAAATTCTTGCTTCAAGTGCCAAAATTCTTGCTTCAAGTGCCAATATTCTTGCTTCAAGTGCCAATATTCTTGCTTCAAGTGCCAATATTCTTGCTTCAAGTGCCAATATTCTTGCTTCAAGTGCCAATATTCTTGCTTCAAGTGCCAAAATTCTCGCTTCAAGTGCCAATATTCTCGCTTCAAGTGGCAATATTCTCGCTTCAAGTGCCAATATTCTTGCTTCAAGTGCCAATATTCTTGCTTCAAGTGCCCAAATTCTTGCTTCAAGTGCCAAAATTCTTGCTTCAAGTGCCAATATTCTTGCTTTAAGTGCCAATATTCTTGCTTCAAGTTCCAATTTTCTTGCTTCCAGTGCCAATATTCTTGCTACCAGTGCCAATATTCTTGCTTCACTGTGGGCCAGCCATCAGTTTGATACTATTTTTAATGTGGAGGAGATTGCAAATTTTAATACCTTTGTCGGCCCCCTCCCCCATACTGGAAATTTGTTAGACCTGTTTTTTAAGAGGACTTTTTTCACGACTGCCCATTTTTAACATCATAGAGTGAATGTCTTCAATTGAAAAGCACCACCAATCATCCGATAATGTCGGATGACATTATCATTGGACAAGTGTCCGACCTGTAAACACTTTAGGCTCTTCGATGCTTTGTATTCTTTTGCCAAACGGCCAATGGTACCACATCAGGCACAGGTCGTACCTGGCCCGACTGAGAAATCCAGGCATTGCGATCTCCTATTCTGATGACCGAAGGGATTTTCCATGTGATTCTTATTCTACACCGATGGTTTCCTTTGAAGACAGTGGGCTCATGCTGAAAGTTGCAGAAACGTCCCTACCATCGGGCAGGTATACCATACCAAGCTCCACTGATGTGCTACTCATTCAGTGGTATTCATGCAGTGTCAAAACCGATCAATCCGTCATAGTATACCTAGCTGTATCGACAGACAATTATGACAAGTTCCATGCACCCCATTTGCAAGTTCTCTAGTTATCCAGGGTGTCCACGTGACATGGTATCATATCACTCTGTTCCTCATTGGTGTTTGTCAGCAAAATATATTGTACAGTTGTAAACTGCACCAAGAACTCATGAGCTGTAAATTACAAGGTAGTTTCCCTGCTTAAAGGGCTACACATGTAGTTGCTGTACAACAAAGTAATTATTTCAAAGTATTTCATTTTCAGGTTCTGCAAAAACAAATAGACAATGCAGAGCCAATAATCAGTATTCTGCACACAATAAAACATTGGTGAAAACTTATCAAAATAACACAGCATTGTTGGCTTAGTGGTGTAGCGTCACCTTTTGTTTCCCGTGGGGATGTGTTGGCCCTGTCATGATTAATTTCAGGATTTAATGGCAAGAGCAGTCTTATCTTCTCAAAGAACATGAGATGCATAGGATTGTAGGCAACTGGGCATCATCAAAACCCAGTTTTACTCTGTCAAGATTCTGTATCAGAGGCTTTCCTCATAAGACGTTTGCAAATGTGTTGAAGTTAAGGACAGCAAAGAAAATGCAAGAGGCAAGGTGAAAGATATCATAAAGGGTTCAACTGCACTTCCTCGGAATCAGAATATGAACCAGCCAAGAATATCAAGAAGGGTGTCTCTATAATCTTTCATGATGGTCAAGTGGACCAGATTTCTTTTGCCAAAAATACACTTACAGTTTGCCATGAAATCATTCATTATAAACAACAGAACATACAAGAGGCAAGGTGAAAGATATCATAAAGGGTTCAACTGCACTTCCCTCGGAATCAGAATATGAACCAACCAAGAATATCAAGAAGGGTGTCTCTATAATCTTTCATGATGGTCAAGTGGACCAGATTTCTTTGGCCAAGAGTACACTTACAGTTTGCATGGAATCATTCATTATAAACAACAGGACACTGAACATATTTAAGACTATTTCTGTACCCGTTAGTACCTATTACGCGAAAGACCCTAAAAATTGCGGGGGGGGGGGGTGGGGGGACAATATTCAACAGATGCGAAAGGTAATTCAAAGGTAATGGATTGAATGATGAAGACCTGTTTTATGACTTTGATAGTTTGTCATTGTTGGTATATGTACACGTACATGTACACCAGTGCTTTCTAAGAGCCCGGTAGGAAACAAAATCACAAGCTTGCTCAGCTTGGAGTGAACCCATGACCTCCTGTTTATATTCACATATAATTAGCTCAAATAATTAGGAAATCTTATTTGCCCCAAAAAACATTGTTAAAAGGCAAACACCTTATGTTAAATTTTACAGAACACGAAAGTTCATCAAACTGACGGCATCAGCTGACTTATTTTGTATCAAAGAAAATGACATTGTTTCATGCATTCCTTCCTGGTCATAGTTTTAAGTAAATGTTAATTCCATCAGCACTTGTACTACATTGTGTGTTTCTTTCCAATGAACGTAAAGAATCAATAAAACAATGGAGTGCATGGCTGTTTCAGGTGCTACATAGTACAGTGACTTAGGCATGACAGTTTTGCACACTACAGTGCTAATTCCCTCTTCTCAAGCTTCCGCCATAGGCATGCACAGCCTCGATCTGGCAAATTTACACAATAGATATAGCCGGTTCAGCGATTCCCGTGTGGGGGTTCAAATCACTGAACCGGCAATTTTTATTGTTTAAAATTGCCAGAACGAGGCTCTGCATGCCTATGGCAGAGCGTGAAAAGAGCGAATAAAAGGGTTGGATATTTAATTTTTTTAATAAGGCTAGTCCTTCTAGTTACTGTAAACCCCATTCATACTCTACAAATAAATTGCTAGACTCTGATAGTAGAAAACTAACATTAACTTTAAAAGCCCTTGAACTCATTACTCAGTATCAATTGAGGTACATGGTCAGGAAAATATGGCTTTATTTTGCATTCAAATAATGTACATGTATAGCTTTAATAAGCAACAAATGAAAAGCACATTGTAAAGAAGATTAAAATGGTCAAATTATCTAATACAGGGCTCCTAAACTGTTCAAAGTATTTAGGGTTGTTTGCGCCGTCACCGACAGCTGGGGATATACCCCCAGTGTCACCCTGATGTTGGGTTATTCCGAGGATTAGGCGCCTATTCCTTATTTCCACATACCACACAAAAATGTCAAAGATAATGGTATTGTACTCATGGAAAACATATTCACAGGCAACAAAAACCACATGATGAGCTTTCATATTCAATTCCACTTAAAAACGAAATATTTCACTCTGACTTCATGTCCTTCTGTGTTCTTTCATTTGTAGCCAACACATGGCCTTGGCGTTATGGTTGGGCTATACAACAAACTAGCACCTATGCTTGTGTTTGCCACTAAAACTGAAAGGATTATTCAGTCCAAAATCATTTTAAAAAAGTAGATTGATTATTATCAAGCATCAATCTCAGGTACATGTACATGTAGGTTGGCAGGCACAAGTGAATTAATTAACTTAATAAACAAAAATTACGGTACATGTGCAGTATGAATGTAATCAGTAGCGTATATCTTTTGGTGGGGGGGGCGATGTCTGAAGCATCTTAAAAGCTCTTAAAAAGACTATTTGTTTTGGTTTTGGATGGATGACACCATCAAATGCTGCCAGGGGGCTGTCTACTCCCCCACCACCAAGCTTACTCATACGTCACTGTAATGCATCTAATTAGTTTTTACAAAGGCATTCGGTCTGAACACCAACATGTACTTACGCCAAAATTTCACTGGATTTTGCCCTCCACTGCGGTAATCAGTGAAGGGCAAATTCGGGCAAAAACCAACGTTAACCCTCCTATGCAAACATACATTCTGTTTAAAAGTTGTCCTTTCAGTCAAAACCAATCAAGTGACTGTTTCCAACAGTTTACAGCTCCCAGCCTATGTGAAGCAGGATTGACTGGCTATGACTGTTTATGTAACTTGATATAGCTATGCTTTGACTGTAGATGATTGATAAGACAGCTGTACCTACTTCTTGCCTGCTGACAAAATTTGACTAGTCACGTGCCATCAGTAGCTTGCATTAAATATGATCTGACTGACTAGTGACTAGCTTGTGTAAAAAGCATGGCAGGGGAAGAGGATTCTTTTTCTTTTACTGTTTGTGTTTGTTGAAACAACAGGAGGGTTAAAATTGAGAATTACAATGTACCATGTCATTACAGAAAACTTTACATTAACATTACACCAACCTGACGCAATTTCCATCAAAAGTCACTACTATATGTAAAGTATCCATTAAAAAGAATTCCTCACAAAGAAAAGTGAGCACAAAAATATACAATTGCTAAAATTATAACAGCTTAAATGCTTTGCTTCAATGAAGTATAAACAGCAATAAATTTAAATGCTGCTGGATCAAATATTAAATGTTATTAAATTTATAAGAATCTTTTGAACAAAAGCTCAAGATGAATTATGCATATCATGTAAAACTTCGATCCCGAACGAGAGTAGAGGATTACGCCTTTACCGACAGCAGGATACTGAAACCCCGCCGTCACCCTGATGTTGGGTTATTCCGAGGATCAGGCATTTCCTCTTTTGAACTCTGTGCTAATTATAAGCAGCTCGCCTTTATGCCACGTGCCACTGCATTGTTTAAGGGTCTCGATCTTGCTGAGTCTCAATAATGCTGAAGAGCTCATCGGAAAACATCACTATCAGAGCTGAATCCTTGATCATCTATGCCAAGTCCTGCTGCAAACATTCAGGTTCGGCGGATTTCTGCAGAGTGACCCACAGCTCAAACTAACCAAGGACATACACAAAAAGCTGCTGTATCAGACGTCCCACTGCAATGTTGGAGGTTATTGAGTGGAGTCACTGCCATGCATTGAGCTCAGAAAACGTCACCAGAACTAAATCCAAGACCATCGACATGCAAATGTATGCCATGTTCTGCTGCAAACTTTCCAGTTTTGTCTCTGCAACGTCTTTACAGCTCAGGCAAACATGTGCACGTATAGTTGCTATTGAGCCACTTCAATGGCAGAATCTCTGATGAACAAGCACGCTCAGATTAACATCATCTCTGGCTTTGCAGTATCCTAGGACACAGACATCTTTAAACAGCTAGCCCAACTAGATGCTTATCTGTTTCACCGTTAGTGGGTTCGGCAGGATTACCGATGTGACAGCTCAGAGAAAAACAACCATCTCACTAGGCGTATGTACAGTTACCCATTTAGCTGTGTAAGCAAGGGGCAGCTTGTACTACTTTCAATCATTTCAGGCCTGGTTGAGTCTGCAGGTGTTTATGCCAAGTTTCTTGCATATCAGTATCATCCAGTAAGGCTTATCCTGGATTTCTAATACTGCAGTTGTTCTTCTGCATAATACTTGTCAAAGCGGACCAGGATCTGATGAGCTGTCACTGTCATTTCCCTGCTAACTTAAACTGTACGTGAAGAGCTCTGCCGTATTTCTTTAGAGACAAATCTCCCACCATGCATCCATGCCTCGTTGATCAGTGATGGCGCAAAGTTCACCTTCGATCATTTCCACTGCACTGTAAACTTATCACTCTGAGATCAAGACCCTTTTATTATCAGGTACTAGCGACTGAGTCAGATGGACCTGGGGAGCGGCCCAGGAAGGGTCCAAACTCCCTGAAGAAGCAATTGCAATGACACAGCTGCATACACTGCATATTACATTATTCTATAGATTCCTTGCCTCATCATACATCAGATTTGCATTTATTTATAAAGAGGATACATTTGGCTTTAACCCAGGTAAAGTGTTTACTTTACACCACAATAAATGCACAGTCATATCATGTCTTGGCACCACGATGCAGTAAAGTAGTGGTTTGTATACATCTATCGACATCAAAGCCATCTTGTCAAAACATCAATAATGTGTAATAATTGTATCTTGCACTCACCAAGGAGGCCGATGCTATCTTCACTTTTATTTTCAATGTATCCTGCTTTTTTGATCATGGTACATAACCATGTACATGTACAAGCAGTGAATTGGTAGACGGCCTCTGGTATGAAATCTGGGATCAATTTTGTAAGACTCCCATGGTGTGGGGCATGGTGTTTTACAAGACCAAGTGCTCCATGGTACCTTCAGTTGTGTGTTCTTGAGTGCCATGTACATGTACATCTTGAACAATAAATGCCCCACGTCAGTAAATACACTGTATGTCATTGACCTGCTTAGCTTTATAATTGGCCAATATATATAGTTTCGTCATTACCTTTTTTGTCCTGTAAAAATGACACCAGGAATTCTGGTGCAATCCACTTTCAACTGCATGCATACCCAATTAAGGGCTGTTACAAGTACAAGACCATACTCTTACACCAAGCCACTACAAACTTTGCAAACATGTGGCTCTCTTTCCATTCATTATTAGACAAATTACGCTTTGTCAGTAATTAACTTTTGATGGAATTTGCATCAGGATAATTTATACTATAATTACTGGCACTGTATAATCAGTGCTTTTTAACAGATTGTACAGACAAATGATAAATTAAAATTAAAAGCAAAAGCTACCTTGAAAGGACAAAAGTATCATTTGCAATTACAGAAATGTAAATGAAATAGCTGACTTTTCAGCTCAAGTGTCACATCTTTTAAAGATCATGAACACCATTTGTGCCTTTATTTAACAGGTTATTTCAGAAGGCAAATTTTTGAGTAATTGCAAATTATCCTATATGTTACTTCCAACCTACATGAAGGCCAATAAGGCCTTTACTTTTAAAAGATATGCAAGGCCTGTACAGAGGATTTTCAAATGAGTGTCATGTATCGTTTCTATCGGGGAGTTTATATGAAGTAGTAAAGACTTTTCTTAAGATGGAATTTGCTTCAATATCAGGTTTTGCCCTTCATCAATGTACAAACACTGTATCCTTGGTGTGTTCAAACCGAGTGAAAGTCAGCAAAAGCACTCGGGTGGGAATCGAACCCACAACCTTCTGCTTTGTTGAGCAGACGTCTTACCACTCGACCACCAAGCACATGAGATTGTTTGACTTTCACTCAGGGGTAACACACCGAGTAGACAGTGGTTATATGTCGGTGAGGGGCAAAACCTAATTATTGCAAATTGAAAAGCCTTAGGCCTACATTGTGCAAGCAAAATGTACGCAAGCCATAAATCACACAACAAATATATAATTTAGCTGTTCAAATGACACTTTTCAAAGGTACATGTATTAGCACCCATTCCTGGTACAGGCCTGCATACTTTTCTTAAACTTTTAGTCACTGTAGCGCCCAAAACTGCCCTGCCTGTTACTCACTGTAGCACAAAAACTGCCCTAGCGCTCTTAGGGTACGTTCGAGTACAATGTACATGTAGCTCACCCGGATCGATGTCTCAGGTTAGCCCCTTGCCGTTCAATTCACTCCAACGTCATTCTAGGGGCTCACTCGAGTCAGCCACCACAGAAACTGCTCAAGGAGCAGACTCGGTGGTGGAAATAAGTCACATGCATGTATACATGTGTTGTTCATTTCAAGAAATGAACAAATTTGGCTGCTGGACAGCGGAAATCTTGAGCGGACCCAAAAATCAACTTATTTCAAGTAAAAGGCTCATTATTTATTTAATTAATTTCAACTTAAGAGGCTATAATTCCAGCCCAACTTTTTTGACTTTTGCAACTGACTGGAAAGTAGTAAATCGTTATACCAAGTCTGAAATGGGCATTTTGTACGGACATCACGTGAGGACCATGATGGCCCATGGTTGAATGTTCGATTAGTCCGGCTGTCATAGCTAACGTCTCCCTTTACAGAGTTGATCCCGATGAGCTACTTGAAGGCACCCTATGATTTATTTTTCAGTGAATTTATACACTGTAATACAATACAGACCCAGATGCTGATGGGGTAATTATATTGAATGACAGAATTCAAAATCAAAACGATAATAACAGGTGCAACTTTTGCACAGTTATGAAACTTTAAAGAATAAAAACAGAACAACAGCTGTTTCTAAACTTAATTGTTGGCTCTATTGTGTTCTGAAGTTCAGTTTAAGTAAACAGGGTGCCCCCTAAAAAAATGCAACAGTTATGATTTTAGGAAACCAAAATGGGATTGTAGGAAAATGTAATATTGTCTTGATATAAATTTGGTATTGCAAGATGCGCTAGGGCATTGGCTTCAATATGACACCTATTGTAATTTGATCCTTTACCGGATGCCTGAGTATTGCTTTGTTTGACTAAAATAGTCTGAAATGCCCACTGCCGCACTTTAGAAGTGGTTATCTGGATTTCACATGTAACATAAAAATCAATAAGCTGCTTCCAACAGAAACAAAAAATTGATTTAATCTTAACTTTTATCGCTCTTTACAAATGTCTTCATATCAACAGTTATTTAGGAAGTCCCTTTGCCTATTCTCCAAATCTTTCCACATGTCCAAATGCGGCAATTTTCATTTTATCGTACATGTATCAGTTAAAAAAATATTGCTCAGCCAACCTGAAAGAACATAAATTGCAATTGGTATCCAATCAAAGCTTATGGTCAAGTACACTATACACTACCAAAGTTTATATCATCATAGTTTCTGGAGTGTTTATAATCACAGTTTTTGAAATATGCGTTTTTTGGAGGGACACCCTATAACAGCTGTTGAAACTGCTTTTGGGCAGCCAGGGGAGAGTAGGATTCTCAAAGGGAAGACAATGGTGTACATATATTGCATTTGGGAAATAAACTCTTCATATGTTCATACACCACACAACAAACATTTATTACAGCTTTCACTAGAAAAAAAGTTCTCACTGATAGGAAATCAGATCTTCATCATTCAAACCTAACTATGAGGTGTTTCAAGCGAAAGGGGCCGGGGAGGAGCCGGGGGGGGGGGGAGAACTTCCAAGAATGACTTCTTTTATCAAGTGGAATTAAATTTTTGTTTCTTTTTGTAGAAACCAGTTAAGCACCATGTTTCACAAGTGTTAAAAACATGGTTAGATTAACAACTTTTTTCTTTTTTTCATTCTTGCAATAGGTTTCATAGAATTCTCTGAGAAGTTGCAGTTGTTAAGAGAAGAGTTCAAAAATGAAATCTGATGCTTGTCCAGTAGCTTCACAGGAAATCATGTTGCCCAACCAAGATTTGGTCATTGAGAGAAGCCATAATTTGTGTCAAATTAGCACTTTAAAGAGATTTTTACACTTTACATCAAACATTTGTTTGAAAGTGATATTTATTAGAGCATATGCAATACAGCAACAGTAACACCCTTGACAAATTAATTGCCATATTCGATCATTGCAATATTTGGTCATTTTGTCAGGTAACACAACCTACATAATGACACACTGGGAAAACTCATCAAGGCAACAGAAAGGGACACAGGGGAAAAAAGTGGCCTAAAGGAATCAAAGAAGACCTAGCTCTCGGTGAAAGATTTACTCCAACAGGAAAGAGGTACGGCATATAAGGGCAGCCAGCCTCCAGACTGTTATGATGCAAAAGAACCCGTGTTTGTACTGTTTCAAGACATGCCAAATTAGTTGGCAGGAAAATGAGCCAACATAGACATTGACTAGATGCGTATTATGATTTGCAATGTGTCAAGTTACAAAGACAATTAATCCTCATGACAAGAACAACTTTGCATGAGGGGATTCAAAAGTAGAGGCCAACAATCGCTGTGTTATTCAGTTTTCACCTAATTACACATTTTTCTTCAGAGATATTTTCTCTTCAAAACAATTAAAAATTGTGGCACAGTCTTACCTTGAAAGTGAAACCAGCAACTGGGGCAAGCTCATGTTTCCATGACTCCTGGTCTTCATTCTGTGCATCATTAGAGACAGGAGATGCTAATGAGACGAGAGAAGCTGGTGCTATCCTTGAGGGCTGGATGACTCCTGACTCCTTGGCTATGTAGATGCTCCTCACAGAGTACAGTAAACCATCACTGCTCCTCCAGTGAAGGTCAATGAAGCAGGTCTATTGTCCCTGGGCCCAGCACAGGAGTAAGATGCCATGGGTATAGAAGACCCGTAGGCTTGCTAAAGTTTGGAAACATTGCTATGGGTGCCGAGTCCTTGGGTATAGGTGACCCATCAGACTGTCCAGTGACGATTGGCTAAAACATGTCACCATCAGGAAGTTGATATCTTGGCGGTGTTCAGCCATAGGAACCAGCATCAGCTTGCTGCCAATAGATCCTTGCTGGTGTCAGGTTTGGCAGTTTATCAATGTCCATGTCTGCCAAGGAATCTTAATTCACTGAGTCCCGTAGGTGATGTCTTGCACGTCACCACATTCGCAGCAGATTCTCCAAGTCTGCACTTCAGGTCCTGCTTGTCCTTGTGGGATTGTAAAAGGCTGTGAATACTGATTAGTGTGCACTTATAAAATAGCATAGCTAACCACCAAACAACTGGCCAGTGGTAAGGTGGTCTTCCAACTGCCATTCAATGTGGCACAATGCAGAAGGTTCATTGGAGTCAACATTGATTTTAATTTGTTGACTCTCAAGCAATTTGATTGTCAGAGAAAGCAAACCCCAACTTAAGTAACCTACATGACTATTAAGACCTGTTCTGTACCAATACTCCGGTACAGTAAAATGCCACTTTGAATATATTTTCAAAGAGTATGGTGGCACATTGATCTTATTTAATCAATGTTCGCAGTAACGTTAATCCTTCATCATTGCCTTCAGTATTATTCCCATGAAATATTGACATGCAACTAAACTTTCAACATTAAGCTGATGAGTATAAAGTATTGACTCAGACATATTCATTTTGACTATAAAAGGACTATAAATATTACCAGATCATGCTATGAATCATCAATTATGCGTACGAGTAAAACTGTTTTGAAATCAGTTGAGTACTATGTTATTCAAACATTTCCAGAGTTTTCTAATTTATAAGAATAATTTCACATTTTACTGGTATTTTCAAGGTTTTTGATTAAAGAAAGTAAAATATTCATGGTTAAAAAGTTGGCACAAGATCCATATGTCAGCAGAATTAGATTACCATTTTTATTTGTCAAAGTAAACCTATATCGTGTTTAAATGAAATTAATCAGAGAACAGTTTCCAAATTATATTTTGATGAAACACTGAGGCACACAGAGTATGTCGGCATTAATGTTAAATCTTTTTTTATAGTAACATTAACCCTTCATTGCCGAAGGAATTATTCCAACAAAATTTTCACATCCATTTGCAAAGTTCAGCTGGTGAGTATACAGTATAGATTCCGACATATAAGAGTTGACAACTATGAAGAGCGTGAAGTGCTGCTATGAAGTGCGTCACCTGATCAGTTTGGTAGCGCACGTTCATTGAGGGTGTACTTGCGCGAAGAAGAGGCGTTGCGCATCAGTCTGCTGCTAGCCAGGGAACAGAGCGCTGCATGACTCAAATTGGGGTAATAGCACACCAGGCCCGTCATTTTTAATCCTTGTTTTGTTCTTTAAGTATATTTTACTTTTTTAAGAATGTGGTGTTTTTTGTGATGTGAACATGTTTTTTTTCTTGTTTTGTTTTGTCTCATAGTGCAATATTGTGGTACATGAATCTTCTGTGCATAATTCTTATAATTTACTGTTTTACTGTATTGATGTCCTTCATATTATTATTTTGTTACTGTAGCATGTGTGTGTCACTATTTATAGCTATAGCTTCCTATGGTTGTGAGTCCTGGGCCATGACAAGTGCTGACCAGCGTAGAGTTGATGCCTTTGAGATCTTGGCATACAGACGCGTTCTCCGAGTGTCGTGGATGGAGGGGAGGACAAACTGCTGGGTCATGGATACCATAGGGAGTGAGTTGATGCTGAGACAATAGACGGCTGTGGGGAAGATGCATTTCTTTGGCCACGTCATGCGCCGCGAAGGAATCGACAAAGAAATAATCCAGAGGTCAGTCGATGGGAAGATATGGAGAGGTCATCCAACAACATCATGGAGGAACGACATAAAGCAGTGGACCAGACAGGGACTTGCAGATGCATCAAGATCAGCAGTGTATCAAGATTGTTGGTGTGGACTAGTGATAGGCCAATGAGCGCAAATTAAGCCATCGGACTGAAGAGAGAGGGAGGTACTACATGTTTCTCACTGAGGTGTTCCTCTTGTTCGATAAGTCTTGTATTTGACCGTGATTCATTCGTGTGGTGTCCCCACTAACTGCTATAGTGGCCTGCATAGTGGCCTGCTGGCAGCATCAGAAACATTTCCATGAACTTTTCAGCTCATAACATGACATGTTGTCACAACCAGCCAAACTAACAAGCCAAACTAACAAACCAAACTACAAATCACTTGTAAGTGACCTATAAATACCTTCAATCGAAGACTAAGAATTGCATTTCTAATGTGTACCAAATGCTTCAAAAACCATCCCTTCAAACTATCATCAAACTGGCATCCAAACTCATCCCCTAGGTAGTGCAACACTAGAAGAATATTTGGAAGCCACAAAATTCAAACTGGCCCACATCAGGCTAAGATACCGAGCTGATACTTGCTCCATGGATATATCGGGTGATAATTTACTGCCTGCTTCAAACTTTGCCTGGAACTCCTGGAAGATATAAAAGACCATATCGACCCACCAAAGGAATATGAAGATTGCAAGATTCTGGTGCATTCTTGAAGCAAAATGGCGACAAATTTTCCAGGCCGGATTTACATTGCATGAACTTGTTATTTCCCTGCAACTTTTCTTGGACACCACAGAAAGGGCTTACAAATTTCTTCAGGATGTTTAGTTCTTGCCAATAAAGTATTTCTAGCAAGGACTGCATGCTAGGCATTGAAACACCATAACAAGATTGAGATATTATTTGTACTGTACCTTGTCAAAACATTGCATTAACTGTGCAACATTTGTATTCTTGAAACAACAGCCTTAACAGTCCTGAATCCTCCAATTTTAATATGATTTTGCACAACCCCTACGGAATTAGGGTTAATATTGTTATATACTCGATACTGATGCCAACGGGGATGTAGGATTGGTGCAGTTCTCTCGCTAGTTCAGGATGGGAAAGAAAGAGTTATCACTTATGTAAGTCTGGCATTGTCCAAACCAGGTGCACACCTATGTTCCACAATACATGTTTCCCAACCCAAACCCTTCAGCATCAAACCTAAGCATCTAACCCTAATCATCTAACCCTAAGCATCTAACCCTAATCATCTAACCCCAAGCATCTATAAACCTTAATCATCTAACCTTAAGCATCTAACCCTAACCATCTAACCCTAAGCATCTAACTCTTACCCTAACCATCTAACCCTAAGCATCTAACTCTAACCCTAATCATCTAACCCTAAGCCTAACCTGAGGACCTTGGGGAACATAGGTATTGGGGAACATAAGTATTGGGGAACATCGGGTAGACCCCATCCAAACCCAAACTTAATGACTGAGTAACAAGGCGTAAATTGCTGGCTGTTGTCCACTTCCTCAAGCATTGCAAGCAATACCTCTATGGGCGTAAGATTATAATCTGGACTATCATCCTCACAACCTTCCATAATCCGGAAGGGTAGTTAGCATGATGGTTACTACTATGGGGTTTTTCTCCCTTGACAATAGGAGTGGGAATGGCAATTGTAATTTTACGTAATTATGCAAAGTAGACACGCATACTCGGGTCTATGCGTTTTACAGAAAAGCAATGAAGCATAAATCTCCTGGTTATGTGACACACCCGTATATGCCACTTCAGGTTAGCTCACTGCCGAGTACACAACTGTTCTACTTATAGTCCTTGCTTATACGTTGCTGTAGAATGTCTACCAAAGAAAAATTGAACACCGAAGCTCTGTTCGAAAAATTTCAATCGTACTTTGACCAGAAATTCGAATCGATCACCAACCATAGCAAAAATGACAACGCTTCTATACTAGAGTTAAGAAACAAGATAGAGGCTCAAGATTTTAAGAGATCCGGAAACGCCGCCCAATACGAATTCTGCGGGAAAATTCAAATCCTGACCAACAAAATCAAGTTGTCTCTCTTAGCCAAGGACGACCTCACATCAGCAATAGAAGCCATACAAGAACTTGAGGAGATCACCGCCGATCGAAAACAAAAAATTTCAGATCGCAGATTCTAGCAAAGCAGGCTGGATCACGGTACAGCATATGGAGAAAGGAACTGGCAAGAATCAATCCCCCGAAAAACAGAAGAGGATACTAGCAGCAGAAGAATCGGCCCTCAAGGAGCTGGAGAACAGAAAGCGACAGAAGAAAACAACAACTGATCGACAACATGAGGGTTCACTTAGCTCGGCTAATCATAGTCTTTTTCGAGGTATAATGTCAGAACAGTTGTTAATGATTTCAATGATACTGCTTCTACCCCAAAAAGATTTTTCTTTGTTTGGTTCACTCTGAGACTAACCCCAATCCCATGCTGATAAATTAAATAGAAATGAAATTCTGTAATTCTCTGTTCCGTTTGTTCAAGGGTGTGAAACTGTTTTTCATGCGGATGAGCGCAGCGAAGTAGCATGAAAACAACATTATTCACCAACCGTGATGTCAGCGTGGAATGGCTTAGGAAGAAGGCATATCCGGAGATGCTGATACCATATCCGAGTCACCTGCACAAGAAGCCATGGAGGCCTGATCTCTACATGCAGAGCCAATCAAAACAAGCGACGCCATAAGGGAGGCCTAACTAAAGAACAACACCATAACCTGGGTTCTGAAGGAGAAAAGGGCAGCAGTCGACCAGACCGTGGTGCTGTATCAATTGATGGTCCAGCACTTCCAGTGAGCTGGTGCCAGACATCGACCTTGAGGAGACATTAAGAGGGACTGTTACCAAGGTGACGTAAACATTCGTCAGCAAGTTTCAGTCCTGCATCACAACCAAAGAACAGAAGAGCATGCGGGTGTTTGACGTCATCTCAAGGAGACATAAACTGTTAGGTCACAAATTATTCTTTTTGAGTACTGCTCCCATTAGAGATGTTCCATAATTTAAAAGATTATTACAGTGTCTGAATTTGTTCTTGAATTATTCTTAATTTGTTTGGAAAAAGGTTCTTAAATGGTTCTTAAATTGTTCTGAAAATTTCTTCTAGTATTTCCTTAATATGTGCTTATAAGTAAAGCAAAATATAAAATTGTAGGACACCTCCAGTACCAAAAATTAATAAGAGGTACCTATGTATAATGGCAAAATTGTAATTTTCTATGGATGTAATTTGCGAGTTATTGTGTTTAAGATTTCAGGTCTGGGCGCACTGGCTTAAAGAGGGGCCATTGTAATGCAAATTACATCGCTACGAGTGTTGCTATGAAGCATGTCACGTGATCAGTGGCATAGTGCACTTTCATTGCTAGCCAGGGCACGGAGCACACAAAGAGAAGCATAGTGCGCTTTCGTTGAGGGCATACCGGTATTTGTGTGAAGAGGCGTAGTACATCAGTCTGGTGCTAGCCAGGGCACAGAGCACACGAACAGTTCACCCGACAGTAAGCATATGGTACGCTATGGGGGCATACGCTGTACTGCGTAAAGCTGGAGGTCCAGACTGCACCGCCAGATCAGTGTGACGGACCGGCATGCTTATTGGTCAGGCCTGTGAGAACGCATGTTCATTATTTAATGCGAGGCTTGGATGCGCTGCATAGCGAGTGCTGCATTGACTCAAACTGGGGTAGTAGCACATACTGTTGGAGGCATGCAATCGGCGCGCAAGTCCACTGCCTTCCCAGGCTGCTAAGTATTCTTTTTTTTTTACGTTTCTTTATTAATAAATGTTTTGAATCTAATAACTGCTGTCATTGTCCCTTTATTGCGCTGTTCACTCACTCATTCAGTTGTTTTGCCTATAGATGGGGATATGTTTTCTCCAAACGGTGAGAATTACTACTGACCAACTTAAAAATACTAGTTTCCTTATTCATGTAACTGGAGGAATATTGGGAGCAAATTGCTACATGTAGTCTAGGAATACTTTTCAAGCGAAATAATCAGTTGAAATGTTGCAACATTGAACTGAATCGTTTTTAAACAGTTCAACAAACCCCTGTGAAATACTTTTCAAATGAAATTTGTGTGCCTCAGTGTTTTATCCAAATATAATTTGGAAACTTTTTTCTAAATAATTATTCAAATACTCATGAACATTCACTGTTTTCAGGCATGCAACTGGGACTTTAAAAAACAAGGAAACTCCAAACCAAACAATTACAAGACTTAGTACTGTATTTTCAATTTGTAATAGCATTCAACAAAACTTGAAAACAAGGAAATCAGCAGATCCGAGAAAAAGTTGTATGCCTGTGATTCGACTTTTGTAAAGTAAAAGTGCTGACAATTATTTTATTTTGGTCATTACTGTAGACTTAAACGTTAACTTTTGCATGATTGGACACAGACAGTCACAAATGAAATTCTTTTCCCCTGCCCTGCTTTTTACACAGGCTTCTCACCAATAGTCAGATCATGTTTCTTATAGGCATTGTGACAGTCCATTCCATCAACAGACAAAAACAGGAGATTGAAAAATGTTCAAGTCACAGTTGGCTTATCAATATATGACAGTCAAAGCATAGCTGTATCAAGTTACATAAACAGTCACAGCCAGTCAATCCTGCTTTATGAAGACAGAGAGCACTAAACTGTTAAAAACAGTCACTTAATCTATTTTGACTGCTGGGTTGCACTTGCTGAAATTGCCTCCCCCCCCCCCCCAAGAGAGGGAGGGTTCACTTTGCATTTGTTTATAAAATATCATGCCATTCTAAAATGTATATTTTAAAATCAGAAATCATGATTTGTTCTTGACATTTATGCCCTCGCACTTACTACATGGGCAAGCCCAAAGTTTTGACTTGAGTAGGCCTACTTAAGGCAACGCTTACACTCAATTAATAAGCTAGTGGAAACAGCATTATCCTTCTTACATGTAGATGGGTTTGCCTTCTCTGACCCCAAATTCTTTAAAAGATCAAGAAATGTCAAATGACACCAACAAATTGCTTATCCAAAAGTAATCAACAACAAAAAGGAACACGAATTTGAAGTTTAAACAAAAGAGGATTGAAAATGTGGAATGTATTTAGAAAGTAGAGGTAATTTTTTATCAAGTATCAAAGATTTAACGTTGCCATGCTGAGTCACAAAGTCATTGGTTAGGATAAGGGATTGGGTTTTTCGGGAGGGGGTTCATAGTCCTGTTTTTTATTCTTTTTCAATTTGTTTCAAACAATTTCTATTTCAAGAGCTCTGGTGAACATGTTTTTCAAAGGAAGTGACAAAATTAAGTGGTTACTCACCATACGCCTGCATGTGCATTACTTGTGTGGCCGTCCACATGGAAGGCAACTGGTGCCAATGGTTTGACTTTGCATGGTCTACCTAATGTGGGTGATGACCTGCTTGCAACAGCAATATACTAGCATCCAGCGCAATTAATTGAAATAAAACAACGTAAAGGGCTGTGGCTTTCAGGGTTAAATTTTAACCAATTTTCTTTATTATGACTACAAAAATTAGCTAGGGATAACTGTAAACACATCTTAACCTAAAAAAAAAACCTGTTGAACTCAGTAGACCTTCAATCCAATCATTGACCTGAAGGCAACTAATTGAAGAAAGAACTACCGGTAGCATTGTGTGTCTAGAATGGAGTGTACAAGAGGCAGCTTTGTTTGGAACAACATTTCTCACATAATTATGACAGTATAGGTAAGAAGGGGCATGTTATTATGGCAAGAATGGTAATAGGCAAATGACAAAATGGTAAAAATTGGCACTTAAGCACGAATTGGCACTTTTAAGCAAGATATTGGCACTATAAGCAAGATATTGGCATTTTAGGCAAGAAATTGGCACTTTAAGCAAGGTATTGGCACATTAGGCAAGATATCCGCACTTTAAGCAAGTTATTGGCACTTTAGCAAGATATTGGCACATTAGGCAAGATATCAGCACTTTCGACAAGATATTGGCACTTTAGCAAGATATAGGCACTTTAAGCAAGATATTGGCACTTTAAGCAAGATATTGGAACAATAGGCAAGAAATGGCACATGAGCAAGAAATGGCACTTAAGCAAGAAATGGCACATAAGCAAGAACTGGCACATAAGCAAGAAATGGCACTTAAGCAAGAAAGGTGGCAGGCAAGACGGAAATTTACATATGGCAAGAAAGGGCACCTTTTGTTCACTATAGAATGTCAAGTGAGTACATGTACATGATTTTAACTTACAGAGCTGAGTTTTTAGGACAGAGACCCACAGACAAAACAAAAGGGGAACTAGATGTTAACTATTGGTGGAGTGAGTATTGGAGGCCTGTGGAATATTGAGCTGCTAGAACAGCAAAGGACTCCAGATATCACTGATGATGAAACTGATGTCCTGCAGAAAAATCCTGTGCCAGACATCCAAGGCCTTTCGGACTCGGCAAGGATTGTGGCACTCAATACTTATGATGAGGTGTTATACCCATTGGTGAAATGCTGAATTGTCACAAAATTTCCTGCAATCTCCTCAAAGAACCATGCGCTTTGTGTTCATGAGTCCAGCGCTAAGATCCTCACCGATGTAGCCAATGCAGACCTTTCTGTATTCACAGGTGTTACATCAGGTTAGGTCTCTGAGTCTTACTCATCCTTGTAGGCTATTGCAGATCATGTTAGGCATGGAAAACCTAGATGCCAGTGTCATTCAGGAAGGACTAAATGCAATAAGAGCTGCCTATGAAGGGAAGTGTAATGGACAAGATGAACCTGATGGGTAGACCTTGAGTATACGAAACACTTCAGTGGGTGAAAGACTTCGGATCGAGTGTCTCAACTCGATGTGCCCCAAATCGGTTGTGTTGGAGTGTTGCCTTGACATAGCAAAGTTGTCGCCGGAAAGGATCTTGGTCAACGATGAAGGGTTGCCAGACAAGGGTGCCAATGACTGATGAATAGATCCCAGGGCACTGGAAAGATTGATTGTGGAGATGCCTATCAATGTGTGTGGCTCTCTGATAGACAAAAGGGCTGAGGGTACTGCCAGACTGCCTGGAGATCTCAATATCCAGGAAGAAGATTCGATCCAAGGTGAGCCAGATGCTGCTGTGTGTGAACCAGCTGAAGTGTCTCAGGAACTGCTGGAGGTACTGTGCTGTGTGATAAAACGATGAAAGTGTCATCCACAAACTGAGGATAACTGTTGCTCTCAAATCCACAAAAGCAGCACAGAACTATATGATGATATTGGCCAGAACTGGAGATGGGGTTAATCCTGTGGATGTTCCAGCTGACTGCTTGAAGAATTGACCTGTCCACTGGATGAAGGACGGCAGGATGTAGATGGGTAGGAGATCACAAACCTAATCCAGAGAGAGGGCTTCACACTCTTACAGCTTGTCTTCATGAAGGTTTCCTGACCGAGACCGTGAGACATGCCTCACCCATGGGATTGGTGATGAATACCTGGAGTCTCCACTGAAGCTGCACATGGCTTTGTTGGGATCACGAGTGAAGGTGTTCGCAGCAGCAGCAGCAGCAGCAGCAGCAGCAGCAGCAGCAGCAGCAGCAGCAGCAGCAGCAGCAGCAGCAGCAGCAGCAGCAGCAGCATGAAGGTGATGGTGATGGTGATGGTGGTGGTGAGGGTGAGGGGGGTGGTGGCGGCCGCCGGTGAGGGGGTGGTGGGGGTGATGGTGATGGTGGGGGTGATGATCCCAATGACACCATGATCGCAACCTCACAGTGTTCCCAACGACACCATGGTCAACCCCGATGAAGGCTACCAGATATTCACTGCCATCCCCACAGGCTACTCATGCCTCGGTGCCAAGGGGGACTCCGACTTGACTACGCCCTGCAGAAATATGAAGCCCCACACTCCAAACCAGGTTCATGATCTCCAACCCACCTACATCCTGCTGTCTTTCTTCCAGTGGACAGCCAGTTGTTCAAGCAGCCTTCTGGAACTTCCACAGGATCAACTCTATCCCCAGTTTTAGTCAATGCCTTCATATAGGAGTACTGCCTTCGTAGATCTGAGACCAAGAGTTTGTCTTCAGTCCACGGATGACACTCTCATCGCTTCATCATACAGCATGGGACCTCCAGCAGGTCCTGAAAGACTTTAACTGGATTTACAGCAGCAGCATCTGGCGCAGCAAGGATCAGGCGCCTTGTGAATCTCATCCCTGGATGCTAAGGTCTCAAAACAGTCTGACAACACCCTCGACCCCTGAGTCTATTAGAGATGACCAACATACACTGACTGGCGACATCGACAACCAATCCTTCCTGCACCCGGAAATCCAAGCATCAGTCAAAGAGCAACCTTGTCTGGGAAGCCTGCATCGGCAACCACAATCCTGGCCGGCAATAACTTTACCATGTCAAGACAGCACTACAACACAACAGATTCAAGGCTCATCCAGTCAAGACGCAAGATCCAATGTCTTTCACCTACCAAAGGGTCCCCTACACCCAAGGTCGAACCCACTAGGCTCACCCCGCCTATTACACAGCCCAACACAGGCAGTTCTCATCACATCCAGTACTTCCTAAATGACAAAGGTATCCAGGCTTTCCACACCCACAAGATCCACAATAGCCCACAGGACGAGCAAGCCTCCAAGACCGAACCTGATGCATCCCCTGCGAATGCAGAAGGTGTACACTGGGTACACCAGCAAGAGAACTCAACGCCAGACAGCACAAACACAGAGCACATGGCAGATGGGGAGAATTACAGGAAATCAGTGAACGTCCAGCATTCACCAAAGGGGACACCATCATCATGAGTATCAAGCAGCTACATCCATGCTCTGTCTGTCAAGCAATGAAGGTCAGCAAACAGACGATAGTCCCACAAAACTTCAGCATCACCATCAGAGACATCTGTTACCCTCTACATGTACGTAGTAGCTCAAACATCCATAGACCTCCGATTCCCATCCTCCTCCAATTTCTTAGACCTCCTCCTCCAATGTCTTCTAAGGATGTGACATTTTATTTCCTGAATGTTTAGCAAATATTAAGAACTACTTCAATCAATGTTTAGCCATTTCACAAAGAATGACAACTGCCCGTTGTGCAGACCAACATGATCGACGCAATATATAAAAAATGAGTAACATAATAAAAGGAGGGCCGTCATTGAAATCACTAAAAAGATAAACATTTTTTGTAGCCTGAATGTAATCAAGTACAGTTTTGGAAAAAAATTGCAGATAGATTTAGAATTTTTTATCATTTTAAAAGTTCAAAAGGGTAAATTTGGTCACATCCATAATTTCCTCACTCCACCAATACATAGTTCCCCTTTTGCCTGTGGATTTCAGTCTAATGTTGACACTCAGCCTGCAAAGGATGAAATTACTTTTTTTGATATCAGATTTTATATATTTATTGAATTTGTTTTAGCACGGGTTAATTGATGTGCAAAGTTTAACTGGCTAAATTACATTTATGATCTTTTGTCAAAGAGGAGTTTTGTTTATTTTCACCCTCTGCTTCTTGTTTCAGCTTACTTTCAATAATTCAATGTACCCACTGACACCCTATAGTGAACAGCTCTTTCATTAATTATTTATTTCAAACCATCTTTAATGAGGGTAACCCATCCAGCAGAAGCTGACCATTTGGGGCCCTCACAAAAATATAAACAAAGACAAGACAAAAAGAACTATGATAAGTTATTAAAAAACAAGTAATCTTAAGGACAATTAGTTAAAAAATACACCTAGAATTAAAAAATTGCACTGAAACCGACAAGCCCCATCCAAGCTGATCATATATAAAAGCATGATAAAAAAAAAAACCACCAAACATGGAGTAAAAATTAAAAGTGATAAAATGAAACATGTAAGAGCACAACTGGCCATTGCATCAACCTTGCGCTAGAATCATTTGTGGGTTTATTTCTATTTTTTCTAGTTTTTATTAAATATATGGCCACAACTGAAAAATACTTCAGACGGCCTAGGAAAAATTCATTATTTTAAAAGATAACAGGTTCCGAGTTGGCCTGCAACTCTAAATGTAATATACGAAGCGAATCAAATAATCCAGAATTATAGCTTTGTAATGGTTCTTTATTTTAGAATAATGGGACAGCCATAAAAAAATCAATGTCTTAAACAAATTCAGGTTGAGCGACTATGATTTTTTCTCTCTTCCATAAAATTAACATGGCTTGTTGTTCATGATAGTGGAGAAGAATTCAAACCAAGGATGTTTTTCAAGTAAACTGTATTCCCCAACAGTGGAGATTTTAAATAAAACAAAATCAATATTTCTTTGGGCCCTATTAAAAAAAACAGCATTATTTCCTTTAGAAACTTATTTCAACCTCCCTATAGAGACTAATATTACAGAGAGAGAGATATGTTGCAAGTATTGAATGAAGTCCATGAAAGCCATCAGCCCTAAATTTGGTATAATCATTGTTCAATTATCATTCGATCAGGCCAATTAAATATGTTAAGAGATTCAACATGAAAAAAATGCACCTATTGTGTCGTACGTGATTAACCACTTGCTTGTCACTTCCTCAACATGTTCAACATCCAAAATGTTTAAATCACCTATTATAGTCTTAAGTTTGAAAATCTTAGATCTATGGTTAAAGGCGATGGTGTATTAATGGGCCCGGTTCCTATTATAAGGGAACACACCCACTTACAATTTTTGACCTACCAAACTAGTTGGCGACATTAAAAAATATACAGGTGTGTCATAGATAGAGGGCAGGGTTTTGAATTTTCGAGGGAAATTTTGGGGTCAGGTCAAATGACCATGACGACAAAATGCAACACGAAAATAATGATGGCGATCACCGCGCGATATACTGTGAATGCGCCAGTTGCGCTGCACGGCACCAACGAGACATGCCGTAAACTGCTTAGGAAAATCGTAATTTCTACCCAAAAGAACTGTTTAAAAATATCAAAATGGTGTCATTGCATTGAGAGAAGTCTGCTTTAGGCTGACATATAAACAATGTCAGTTTTTAGTAATAAAAAACAAATCTTGATTCTAATTTGATAGGGGAAAAAACAAACAGGGGCCCTACACTACACGATCGCCCGGTTTACGCGACAGGATTGGTAATGCATTGCATGCGATTGCGAACACCGGGCTTTGAGAATGCACATCGCCATGATCGCAACCTTGGTATGTGATACTTTCCCTCGGCTAAATACTCACGACCGGACCATGGACGTCTTGCAGTTTTTCAGGTTTTTATAACATTGGGTTGACGGCAGACAAAACCACCACAGATCAGCAGAAATACAACCATAACAACGGCTCCAGTTTCATGACAACATGGCGACGGTGCACGGACGGCGAGACAACGGTTTTAAAAAAATGGCGGGCTTCAGCATGACAGCTAATCCATTGTAATCGTAATCTATGTAGCGCACGTGAACTGAAGTAGAAGAGTAAAACAGGTCCCATTCATTTCGCATGCCTCTCACAAAGCAGCGACACATGTGCGCACACACGTGGGCAGTGGACTAGTGTGATGCGCATACCTTCGGAATTTTTGCAAACATCGGATTCGTTTGAAACTTGGCTTTCACTTCCAGAGATGGTATTTGTCACTTTCGCGATTATTGGTATGGGTCTTTGTTCTGCTTTGAAAACATTGAATATTTGTTGACAGTCCGAATGTTACAGTTGCTATGCTTGGATTGGACGTGTAATTAGCCGTCGAAATGATTACAGTCATGACTCTGAGTCTGAAGCTAGCCCGAAATTTCAGAAACTCCACTTTCTAGAGGGATCTGTTAAAGTGACAGGATTAGCGTGAATTTTCGACTCCATGAAATATGGACCCATTTATATTATATGCTATTTTTAGGATCATAATGGGAGAGTGACCTGTCACGTGCGAGGGATTAACCAAAAATAGGAATTTTCATATGACACCGGCACAAAATTGTTACCATACACTTTAGCACCCCCAAACTTTTGACTAGCCACCCCCTAGCCCCCAATAAAGGAATTGATTTTTGGAGACCAAAGTGTCCGGAGAAAAAAACATGGTCTGCATTTCTGCACGCCTCCCTGCTAACATTTCTGGATCCACCCCTGCTATCCCCTCTAAACTATAGGCTCTATAACCGCGCCTGCCTACCCGTACCCACCCTGGAATCACGTTGCCGATTTGGGAGCGGAGCTTGATTTTTAAAAAGGGGATGCAAGGAATAAGAAACTGAGAACCATATCAAACATTCATTGTCCTGCTGTTTTATGCTTTGAAATAAACTTAGATAGGAGATAAACATTCTACCATTTCAACACTCATTATTTTCTGTCCATTTTGTGGGCGTGGCCTTAATGTGTAAAAGGGTGGTGTGTATGAGTTGTTTGATCCAATTGTGACAATTCTCACGCATTTTGGTTGTCAAAACCGGGAAAATTAGCGAGCCTGGTTGAACTTGAAAACAATAACGACAACTCTGGAAAGCAGGACTCTCACACAAATAATTTATTTGTTGTATACATGTATCAGCTGTTTTATTTTCAACCAATTAAAAAGTGAGCTATACAGAGTGAGATCTTACCATTGTACAATATAGTTCAATTTATAACAAGAAAAAGTGCCCAAATTACAAGAAGTAACATAAATGTGGCAAATCAGTGACAGAAGTATTCATAAAATGAGCAAGATGGGAAAAAACACGACTAACAAAAGGTTTCTGGATAGGAAAACAAATTGAAAAGTGCTGATTATGATTATACATCCCAGATTTTCCACCACAGTTATAGATCATGCCCTATGCGCTAAAAAAGGTCATTTGTTTTCCTACTCAGAAATTTTTTAATGTTTATGCTTTGTTTTAACAAAATATAATACTTTCTTCTGGTTTTGGGCATCTGCAACCCTCTGAAAAGGGCTTTCATTTGAAAATGTAAAGAAATAATTCAATAACTAAGGGCTTGTCTCAATTCATATCTGGGACGTGTTCCAGACAAGATGCGGACATTGTATCGGGTATTAAATTACAGGATTTTAAACAACTATTTTTAATCAAAATAAATTGAATATGACGGTTCTGAACATGTTGAACAGTTTGCATAAATTAAATATGATGAACTTGTTGAACTTGTATACAGTTATAACCTCAATCAATTGGCTATTAAAAGTCAACCAATCAGATGACAAGGATTTATTCAAGTGTTATATAAAACAAATAACGAATGTTTCACGTTCGTGCAATGGAAAGAATAATTTCATGAGGTGACAGACGAAATGTTCCATTCATTAAATTATTCTTACCATTGCACTCACAAACATTAATTAATTGTATACTAACCTACCTTAGTACACTCAAAGCCACATTCACTTTTCACATAGAAACCCCATGTTGAAACAGCTGAAGAAATTTTACAGACTTTGTTTTTTTAAAGGATCCAACTTCTTAGATATTCGTTTTAAAATGAAATATTCTTTATGTACTTTCATCTTCCCCTTTTTCCATACCAAGTCAAGTTTTCCTACAATCTTGTGTAAACAGTGGACATTTTTGATAGGAGTTTTTAACTTTACAGTGTTAGTAAGATTGTTGTGCTGGTGTGTTTGTTGTATTCCACTTTACATTTTTAAAATCTGTTTACGCATAACTGCATTCATGTTAATCAAAAATGAACCGTGAAGTTAATTACATATGGTGATATGACTAAAATCGATAATAAAATGTGGCAACCGACTAGAACCCCTTGAACAAAGACATTCACAAATCGGGAAACCGCCAACATAGGGCTGGATAGCTCAGTTGGTAGAGCACCGGTGTCACATGAAAATCGGACTCTATGAAAATCGGACTCTTTTTCCCTTTTATTGGTTAAACCCTCTCACGTGACTGCTCCCTCTCCTAATTATCTATGCATGGGCATGCGCAAAACCACCAATGAGTCCGTATTTCATAAAACCTAAATTCATGCTACACCGGAACGGTAATCCAGAGGAAAATTCATTTCAATGCAAATTTTAGTTTTATTTCGTATTACTAGCTCTGTACCAATAATTTTTGTTATTTAACTCCTATCGTTGTACTTGTACTTGTAATTAAATGTAACTGTAATTGTAATTGTTCTTTATTACAGTGGGGGTCTCCACTCGACAAGCTTATGCTTTTTGGAGACCTCCATCCATCCATACACAATAATTCAAATGTTAAGTAATATTATAAATTATGTACATGTATGTATTGGGACAAAAATGAAGATTTGATTGATTGAATGTGTTCATCGTGAGTTTTCGAGCTTATTACAATAACTGTGTTTACATCGCGCATTGACAAAAGTCGGCGCGCGGTTTCTTTAAATTATATTACATTCATTCTTTGGCGGTTCCTGTCTCCTTTGAAGTTTCCTGTGTCAAATATCATGGCAAAATATTAGAGGAAATTTCATTTCAATGCGGTGTGCTCATCTTGAGTTTTCGTGGATACAATAACTGTGTTTACATCGCGCCGTAATATGTGGACAAAAGTCGGCCCGCCTTGAACAGTGTTTGTGCAGCGCGCCCTCCAGTTGGAGGTAATTGATGCACGACCATGAAATACGGCGTGTCCTTACACTGCAATTTCCTTAAATTGTATGATGTCATTCATTCTTAGGTAGTTCCTGTCAATTTACAAGATTCTTGTGTCAAATATCATAGCAAAATATTAGAGGAAATTTCATTTCAATGCGATGTGTTTATCTTGAGTTTCCCGCGCTTACAATAACTGTGTTTACATCGCGCCGGCGCGCGGTATTACATTAATTCTTTGGCGGTTAGTGCCGGTTACCGTCCATTTTCAAGATTCTTGTGTCAAATATCACGGCAAAATAAAGAGAAAAATTCATTCAATGCAATGTGTTTATCTTGAGTTTTTGTATGTGCATACATCGCGCCGTGTGGACAAAAGTTTAGCTATGTTGTGGAGGGATTCTTTTTCAAAATGGCTACTTTTCCAGTTTGGGAAACATCAATCGTCTTCAGGGTGTTCTTCTTTGGGTGAGAATATCTCAAAAAGTCTTTGGTCAACCTAACAAAAATTGAAAAGAAAATGAAAGATGACATGTTGACATTATTTTTCCGTAGATCCTGATCACCTGTCAGAGTTTTGAGTACTTTTAAAAGGATTGTGAAGAGCGGGCATTTATCATTTGTTTCTATGGGCATTTTAATACAGGGTTGCGTCCATAATGTTTTCCTGATTTTCGGGGATTCCCCCTTGCCCTCTCCTGGTACGGCGCCACCAACGTTGGAACTCGTCTCATTCGACACGAGTTACTGGCCGCGGCAACGTACGAAGCTAGCTGAACGGAATCGTTAGATCCTGCCACCGAAAAGGTTTGCGATTTTCAGTCTTTTTATTTCAAAGATCATGAATTGATGCACGATGTTATCACAAGGGAGACAATTTTAACCAACTAGCTAAGATAATTTAACTTGGGACCGAGTTGGCACCGAGTGGCGGATACCATGGTTTTATAAGTCCCAAGCATGCCAAGTCAACTCGGTCTACTCTCAAGCATGGAGGAAGGAATTACACACCCAGTCGATCTGGGACCGAGTTGACTTGGGACCGATTTCCATTTCCCATATCTGGCCATCACTTGGGCGATCGTGAAGTGTAGGGCCCCTGTTTTGCTTTGATCAAATTAGAGACAAAAATGTTTTGTATTGCTCAAAATCATCCTTACAATCAGGGGCGGATCCAGGAATTTTCGCAGGGGAGGGGTGGCGCACCAATTTCAATAGGGGGGGGGGGGCGCTGTTCAAATTCGACGATTATTAACACTCATTACAGAATGGTGTACCGTATTTTGAACAGTATAATTTTTTTGGGGTGTCACAGCAGGGGGGGTTTTCGACTTTTTTTTTTTGAATTTGTATGAAAATTATTTTTTTTGGGACAGAGCTGGGGGGAAACCCCCCCTCTGGATCCGTGCCTGACAATCAAAAGCAGACTTTTTCAATTCTAATGACACCCTTAAATTGCATTTTTGAACAGATTCTTGGGGTAGAAATCACGATTTTCCTGAGCGGATTGTGCCTTGCGATTCAGCGCGCTGTGCGTGCTCACGGTACATCGCGTGGTGATCGCCATCTTTATTTTTGGGTCGCGTGTTGTCGCCGCGCTATCATCGTCATTTTACCCCCAAATTTCCCTCAAAAAAAAATCAAAACCCTGCCCTCTATCTATGACATACCTGTTTAATGAGAATGTCGCCATTTGGTTGGGTAGGTCCAGTGGTGGATTTTTGAACCGGGCCCTACACGATCGCCATACATACATGTACAAAAATGTACGCAAAGCGCAGGGACACGACCGTGACCTGCTTGGCTGCTGTTGATAAACAAACTTGGCATGCAGATCAGGGGATGCACCAATGACATTTGCATGGCATGCCAATCACAGCACTGTATAAAAAATAATACATTGTTTGCAACTTCCTGTTAATCTTTTTTAATTGGTCATGATCCTGGCAACATTGGGCCGCTCGCGCGGTACAGTCGTGGTACGTGCTTGCACGTACAGTCGTCGTACGTGCTTGCACGCTATAATCTTGTAGGCCTACTGCACCGTGTCATGAATAGATGTGATACTTGCCCTGCACCAAAAGCCAGTGTCTTACGGTGCGGGACACATTATCAGGACATGAAACAGTCGTTGGAAAGAATGTTGCAACCTGACCATAGAGCTATATTAAATTACTAGAGCGCTAAATCGATGTACAAAGTAATGCTTGATGGGCACATCCATGTTTAAACACAAACCTATGGAGAACTGGCAATTTTGTACGTATTTTGTACGTCTATTTGCATATCTGCGTTTGTATTCCATACCGGTGCGTTATTGAAGCCAATACTCCCAAAACCGAAACGCACGATCAGCAAATGAGCGTGTCATTTTGCTCTACGCAAACAGCGCAACATGTGCGCGTATTCGCTGCAGATGCTTTTTGTTGTGAGGTTTTTTTAAATTGCATGACGCGCTTAAGTTGTTTGCGTATATGTGCTACTCGCGCGTTGCATGTAGAGTAAACTTTCAAAATTCAATCCATCTAATTCATTATGTTCTACAAACACGCACATCAATTCAAAATGACTGTGCCCTGGACGGCTTCAAAGCGTCTCCGCGGGCAAGAATGAGGAGTTAGTGCTCTTTATACAACACCTGAATAAATCCCCGTCATCTGATTGGTGAATTGTAGATCACGTGACATATTATTATTCGGTATAATGCACGGTGCGACCATGCGTTATACCGTTATACTTTGCGCTTGTTCCATGACGCGGTATTTGCGTGCAAAATGCATGCTGGTGTGCGCGTTCAGCGTAGCGCGTATTGTTCCAATTAAAGAGCCAGCGCTACAGCGTTGGGTTCAAACATTTGCGTGAAGGGGTAGTTCAACATCTTTAAAATCAAAATAAATTGTAGTTTATAATTTACGAGAATTTATTCTGGTGTTGTATAAAACAAATAACGAATGTTTTACGTTCGTGCGATGGAAAGAATAATTTCATTCGGTGACAGATTCGCCTCGTGGAATAGAACATTCAATCTGTCACCTCATGAAATTATTCTTACCATCGCACTCACAAACATTCGTTATTTGTATAATATCACTCTATGAATCTGACGCTACAATGTACTTCAGCAGTTGTGTACAAGGTCTGTGGAGAGTGAAGAAACAAGGAGTTTTGCAAACAAAATTTCAGCTATATTTGGTATGCCATGGTACTCCCTGGATGTCATGCTTGTCTGAGTTCTGGGTACTTGCGCGACGTTCAACTTCCATTTTTAGCATTAGTGCAGAGTGCTATAAATTTTCGAAAAGGATTGTAAAACTTTCAAAGAGGATTTTACTAGACGCTAACTGTTGGAAAATGTGTTTCATTTCCAGGTTCTGCCAACTGGTTTAGCTTAACTGTTTTGAGCCAACGCCCATTTCCGTGATGTCGTATTCCTTTTCGGACAAGGCGGGCAGTTCACTGCCAAGGTAAACTACAAGTCACTGAAATTATCTGGACATTGTTCACCTCCTCTTGAGAGGCTGATTACATCCCGGCCAGGCGTTTCGCAATGCAGTGCGCCACCAAGAGTTTGCCATACTGTAGAGTCCATTTTTCAAGTTTCCGGTCGACAACACACGGCCCATTTGAACGAGTGGCAGTAGACAACTTGAGCTAATTTGTTATAGATTGGGGCACAGTGTTCTGCTGCCTTACAAAAAACACCACAATGATACAAAGAAAAGAAAAGGGCAAACATGTACTCGAATCATACGCTTACGAAAGTACTGACGGGAAAAACAAACTATTTCAAATGTCCCGCGCTGCGAATTTGTTGACCATCTCCCACAATGCACTGGGAAAAATGAACTCTCCAAGGCAAACTCGGTCTCAAGTAGAAGAAAATAAATTGTCACATGAAACAAAGACTCATTTTTTCCCGACAGTACGGCACAAGTCTAGAGTGTCTAAAACCAAGTGTTCAGAAACAATATAATTTTTTTTTGGACTTCTAGTGCAGCATAATATCTGTCCAGATCCTAAATATAGGGTTGTCCAAAAAAAAAAAGGTTTACACATTTTCAGATGCACATTTCTCAGAATTGGGAAGATATCTTGAAGTTGTCTCAAGATATCCCTAAACTACAAGATCTTGGTGGTGTATGGTAAAAATGGCATTGAAAATAAAGCCTAAACGAAGAAATGGCGGCCATTTACAGAAAAATGGTCCACCGCTAGTTTGTTCACACGCTTGTATGAGATATGGTCATCGTTAAATTGTAATTTTTTTGCAGTGCTATTGTTTCCACCATGTTTCATAGACTTGTGTGTGGACAAACTGGTTTTTGACTATTTTTCTGTACATGGCCGCCATTTCTTAATTTAGGCTTTATTTTCAGTGCTGTTTTCACCATATACAACCAAGAAACTGCAATTTATGAAAATTTTAAAACAGCTTCAACAAGTCTCCCCAATTTGGCGAAATGTGCATCTTAAAAAGTGTCAACGTCTTTTGGACAACCCTGCACAGGCAAAAATAAGAAAATAGACTAGCAATCAGTCCACCACCTCTTCAATACGGCACAGGTAAAGTATGTCAGTGGAAGGTCTCGCTGCTAAATGCGTTGCATGCATTCACTGTCTGATGCAAAGAGATCTCTGTAACAAATTTTGATTTTGAAATTAATGGATTATTTTTTTCCCCCCTCATTTTAGGGATGATGATGAAGATGATGACAATACACTCAAGATTATGGTCGGTGAGTTTGCACGTTATTTTTAATTTGCTTAATAGGCTCTAACTGGAGTGCTGTGGCCTCGTGGTTAAGGGCACTGATTCGTGGTCTGTGGGTAAAGCTGCAGGTCATGGGTTCGAGTCCTGGCGGGGTCATGGTGCGTGGGCCCTTGAGCAAGGGACTTTGTCACTCATTGCTTCTCTCCACCCAGGAGTAAATGGGTACCTATGAGGGCAGTGATGGTTATTGTGATTGAATTAGCTTCCTTGCGCCTAACGGCAGCATCGAGCTGTATACTCCCCAGGGAGCTGAGATGGTTATATGGAATGTTTAATTGGCCCAATGATTAGGGGTAATAATAATGTAAAGCGCTTTGATCTTAGTTAAAAGCGCTATATAAGAACCTGTTATTATTATTATTTAACTCTGCCTTTGATTCAGGAATGTTAAAGGGTTACACGGTTCCTGATGTTAACAGCTGGGTACTCGGGTCCCCGGTCCTGATGCACAGCCATATTTGCTGGATCTGAGCCCAATTTCATGGAGTTGCTGAGCACGTGATTTTCTGCTAACAGAGCCTCTGTCTATTTCATGGAGACCGTAAGCATAAGCACAGCAAAAGGCACGCTTACTCTGGAGGAAAAAGTTGCTTTTAACTTAGTGACGTAACAATAGAAATCTCCATGCACGCGCGACCGTTAGCACATCCACGCCGTGAAATAGTGCTTAAGGTTAGCAAATTTTTCTGCTATACTAAGCACAACTTTTCTGTTAACTGTTAAGCAGCGCTGTGAAATTGGACCCAGTACATGGAGACAATGTCGGCTGTGTAATTTGTGCTTCCTTCAGGGTTTCCGCCATTTTGTTTTCGCTCTAACGTTAGCGACAAAATAGGATAGTTTACGGTAGATTTTTGGACCAAAGCACAACATGCATTTCAATAGAGCCAAAGTTAGATGTTATACGAATGCTTGATTGATTGAACGGAGAAAAATAAACCTGCCGATGGAGCAAAAGAGACCCGCGAGAGCGTGCCGTGAGTGTGATGATTTTCACCTGTGCGCTAGCCGACAGCTACGGCGCGCGTCGGGACTGTCACTCCCATGACTACGCGTACTACATGTACGTCAATGATCTCATAACATTTATTGCACTGATTTTGAACGTTTTTGTCCCCCCAAAATCTTCATATAAACACCGCTCATTTGTTATGGCTCTGTTCAATCAATTATCAAGAATTAGTTTTGGACTCAATAAATTTAACAAAATTATGTTTTTTTTATCACTAAAATTGCAGAAGTTATTTTCTTCAGACTCAAAAACTGTTTTCCGTTTCGAGGAGCAGATTCCGCCAATTTCGTCCGTTTTCCGCAATCGCGGAAAACCATTGGCCCTGCGGTTAATACTTTCTCCCCGTTTTTCTTCCTTCAATCTTGGAAACTTCCTTCAATCTTGGAAACAGCGACGGATTGTCACGTGGGTTACGCAGAGAAAGACGGGATCAGGCACAGCGACTCGCTGAACACGTTTGAGGAGATCTTACAGCATGCCAAGAAGAACCAGGTACCCCAACAAACATCTTAATTTTTTTAACGTAGGTGGTTCGTCAGTCCTTCTGTTTTGAGGCGTGTGATCACACTCCCACACCATCACACGCCTAAATGCTTTTTGAGAAGTGCGAATAATCGCACGCCTGAATCCCTCAGCACCGCACACCTCGGCATACATTTAAGGCATTTTTATACTTCATAATTTGCAAAAAATAAAGTACGTCGGTGAAGAGAATATGACATTATTGTAAACCAAGATGAATATTTTGAAAAACAATACCAGATTGTTCAGTCCCTGCTTGCACCACAGAATCACACACCTTGAAAAATCACACGCCTAGAAAAATCACACGCCTAGGAAAATCACACACCTAGAAAAATCCATGTGTGTGTTTTCCACACACCTGTGATTTTCAAATCAGAAGGACTGGTTCGTGTATATTTTGAAAAGTATAAGTAAAAAGCTAATTCCTTTATTAACAGAACAATTCTCTGAAGTTCTAGGCTGTACCCTGTGTTGTTTTTGCTTTAGCCGTGCTTAAATTTAGGCCAATATAATATCTCAAATCAACCGCACTTCCTCTGGATATCATCAGCTCTGCCTCAACATCTTAACAGTGTTTGCTGGGGCATTTTACAAGATTGAGGCAGTGGTCACCCCTCCAATGAAAATATTCCACGATAGGACATTTAAGATTTTGGAGGATTCAGGCTGTATATTACCCCGGTACATAGATGCAGTTGGAGGATTTTGAAGGATGGGGGAGCACTCTAGCAAAAAAAGCCTGGGGGATTAGGGTTAACTTTGGATGTTTTCCATAGTCACTGTTTTCACAAAGAGCCACACATTTTAAGTTTTTTTCACTGTTTAACTTTAAAACATCGTACTTAACCATTTTGGCATGCTTCTGTAAGCAAAATGCCATTAATTTCTCAATTACATCAATGATGCAAGGGGCAGGCATCTCAATTAGTGCATTTTGCATTTTAACAAAGAGACACGAACATAGGTGCCCCTTGAACGCGTACAATTTGACGGTCTGTGTCTTTTAAATAGCAGGAGGGTTAAACATGTTTATCTTTGACACAGGTTGACATGATCCTACTGGGTGGCGACCTCTTCCATGAAAACAAACCCTCCAGGAAGGCCCTGCACGGTGTGATGGCGCTGATCCGCAAATACTGCATGGGGGACCGACCGGTGCGGATTCAGTTCCTGAGTGACCAGAGCTTGAATTTTGCTGCCAACCCGTAAGACTTTTTCAAATTCCGTAAATGGGACTGTGCATCTTTTTAATAAATTAATATTCATTTATTCAAACTTGGACTTGATCAAATATTCGAATATTCAATTTCAAAATGCATTGATCAAGTTCAACCTGTACCAGATTTGTCTTGTGCGAAAATTAACAAAAATTGAAAATTGTCGTTTGTAGGAAAATAGAGCTGCATTCATAGTAATGTATAGAACTGGTAGCAGTGGCTGATATATTACAAATGTGAGCTGATATTCCTTAACCCTAACTCCTTGGCATTTTTGCTAGGATGTAACGTCAATCCTGCAAAATCCTCCAATTGCCTCCATTTAAAGGGAATGTACATCATTTGCTTTTGCTGTAATTTTCAGAAATGGATGGAATTGGGGGGTTGGAAATATATAGCAAACATAGTTACACTAACTTTTTTGAGGTTTTGGGTTCGAAAATGCTATAAAAACCAAGAAAAACAATCATTTTCCTGTAGTCTGGTTCCCTGACTCCATTGAAGAAGAAACAGAGCAGTTTACATACATTGGGGAATTGTAAGGTCAGGGAACCAGTCTAACTGGCTTGTACCCGTTCATAGTGTGTATAATCGATTGCAAACAAGTGCGATGGTCAATTGGGGCCAGTATTTGAAAAAAAAGCCAGTTTTTTCCAACGCTGATCGGCCGATCAGCGTTGGAAATTGATACAAAAATAGCACTTTTCTTGAAAATGGCAGTATACCAGGTGCCATGATTTTACAGGATGCTTTACTCTGTCATTCACTAACAGTCCAGCAAGGTATTTCAAAATGATTTGGTAGTTTTATTTTTTGATGTTTGCAAATGTTGTATTTTCCCTTTAAACTACCGGTAGTATACTGCCTCAATCCTGCAAAATCCTCTGGCAATCACTGTCCGTATGTTGAGGCAGAGCCAGTGACATCCTGGAGCAGTGCGGAGGATTTCAAGCATAATCCAGGCCTATATTTATGCATGGCTGAGCATAAACAACATAATCAGCCCAAGACCTTGACAAAGTGCATCCTACGAAATCGGTAACAAACTTTTGCCATGTAACCTAAATCCTCCAAATTCCTCCACTTTGGCAAAGCGGATTTTGAAAAATTCAGGACACTTAGGGTTAAACCAATATATAGAACATGTTGCAGTGGCTGATATGTGACAAATTTTCCTCATGGAAGCTCCCAAGTCATGCGCGATAATGGCTTTCAACAAAAGTGTGGCATTTGACAAACAGTAAAAACCCAGGAAATAGCCTGATAATTACATTTCTCCATTGGCAGGTTTCCTGTTGTCAACTACGAGGACCCAAACATCAATGTTGAAATACCGGTTTTCTCCATCCATGGAAACCATGACGATCCAGCCGGGGTAAATAAAAGTCTTTTTTAAAAGTCTCCCTTGCCCAAACAAGGGGCACGTGTGGTCTAGCGGTAGAGCATAGGATTCATGATCGTGAGGTTGTGGGTCCGAGCCCCGCCGTGGCCATGCGTGTTGTGCCCTTGCTCTTAACCCAGGTGTTAAATGGGTACCGGCATTATTCATTGCTGGGAAGGTCGCTGTGGAGGAGGTGTGGCGATCCTCCCACAGCAGCATATGAGTCTGGCCCAATCGTTAATGAAAGAGAGATGGGCACTCCGTTCCTGTGAACACAGGTTCGTCCCCTTTACCTTTACCTTCGTTACTTGCCCAAACACATAAGGACATTGAGTTTATACAGTTGTCGAACAACACAATAATACTTTACATGTGAAAATAACCCCTCATCTTGTGACTGTCAATTCAGAAAAAAAGTTGTCTTAAAAAATTCTACACCAAGAAAAACAGCAAGGAGCATGAGTAAAGTTCTTCTTTCAGCTGTAAGTAAAAAGTATTAAATAAGTGTTCCCGACTGGTCATACAGCGTGTCACTGCTACCGTAATTTTCGGAATATAAGCCGCGCGGCGTATAAGACGCAGCACGCAAAAATCTGCAAATTAAGATTTGAAGTCGGCGTATAAGCCGCACCGGCGTATAAGCCGCACCGACGGCAGCGGTTTCAATTTTGTAAGGCCTCCAAATTCTCGCCAAAATGCTATGAACCAGTTCCATTTACACTACAGAAGCTATAAAAAGGGCCACAAAAGTTGTATCAAATTATTTACAATCGATACTCTCACAAACAAATGTGGAAATTGATGATGAGAAATAATCACCAGGAATTGCTGCCGGCTGCCCCGTCCGGTCCTCGGCCGTAAAAGTTAATACATCGCCCGGCGCGGCAGCCTGCGCCGCGCCGGCCTAGGACAACATTTTTCTGCAGCACGTGAGAGTACATGCAACCCACCGTGATTTTCCCCCATTGCGTGTGTTGTCTGACCGGAGCGCTACTTACAAATCTTGCTTTGTGGCAACAGATGCTGATTTGTTTTGTCCTAAAAATATGCAGGTCCGTTTTTATCTCACAACTTATCAAATTTTTGTGATTACTAACGAGCAGTATTCAAGTTTTGATCGTAACTTTCTTCGAAAATAGTCAAAACGATGCTGCCATTTTCATGGACGAATCCATTAATTTTGTAAGGGGTGATGTAGTCCCTGTTTTGAGGTTAACATCGTTTCTTGAATACATTCCAAGTACAAAAATTATATTGCGACGTTGAACAACTGATTATCGAATAAAGAAATGTTTCGGACACCATAAAAAGTATTAGTCGTCTTTTTTTCTTTTTTTTTAACGGCAGAAATGTTGTTTCCAAGATAATACACCCCTATATTACCTCAAATGGTGTGGTCCGCTGGGGAAAGCATGCTGCATGTAGCTAGCAGCACTAGAATCACGTACGTATGGCTTGTTGCAAGCGTCGATCGAAGACAGCTTTCACCGTACTTTTTACCGCTCGGCACCTTTACGTGGCACGTGGTTTCGGTTCGTTAATGACTTTCTTAATTCATAATTCATTTCAGCAACATATCTCTTCTTATACCAGTACATTAAATACACATGTGAATTTCATTTTTATTCTTCAAGGCTCGGCGTATAAGCCGCCCTGTGTATAAGCCGCAGTAAACATTTTCATGGGCAAAATCAACGTATAAGCCGCGGCTTATATTCCAAAAATTACGGTCCTCGAGTTTAAGAGAAACTGACAAGGAAAAATGCTATAATTGGGTCTGAAACAATGAGAATTAAACTAAGATTTTGAAGTACATGTATCTTAATGTTGTAGTAAATATATTCAGAGGCCTACATAGACATCATTTTAAAAGCGCTATAAACTCAGTGCTTTCTGAGAGCTAGCGAAAAAACAAAACCACAAACTGCTCATGCAGGTCTTGAACCCACAACGTCTGCTTGAGTCGTACCTCTAGCACCATTGAGTGTGCCAGGCAGTGTTGTCCCCACAAGTCCCTGCACGTCAATCACAAGTGGGGTGCTGTGGTCCAATGGTTATGATGTTTGACTTGTGTGTTGTGGTAGGTGGGTTTGAATCCTGACCGTGGGAACATGGTGCTTGTGCTCTTGAGCAAGGCACTTTACCACTATTGCTTCATCCTTCGGATGGGACGCAAAGCCGTAGGTCCCGTGTGTTGTGTAATGCACGTTAAAGAACCCAGTAACACTTATCGCTATGAGAAGGGGTTTGCCCCGGTGTTTCTGGCAGTGGCTGCAATATGCGCTGCAGCACCTTTTAAATCCTTATAAAGGTGCTACATAATGGGTCTCATATTTCTCATAAACTTCATTTACCTGCTATTAATTATAGACATAATTTCCAGCGCCTTGAGTACCTAATTGTTGGTAGATGCGTGTGCTATCTAGACTGCGGTATTATTAAGTCCTTAAGTCCCAAATCAAGTCAATAGCTGTTCAAATGAATTGGAACAAAAGCATTCCATTGCCATTGTTCATACATAAGTTGTGACTCAATTTGTGAAAGGACTTGTGATAAATTTGACTACAACACTGTTGTCAGGGTCAGCTAACTGGTTGAAATCCAACATTGCAGTAGTTTTTACTGAATACCACTCTCAATGTCTTACATGACAGAACTTTGCCGCACAGTGATTAAGTTAAATGTTAGAATTGCTGTTTGTGTGTTTTTTGCTTACTGCTAGCTTGGCAATCTCTGTGCCTTGGACATCTTGAGTGTGTCGGGACTGGTCAACTATTTCGGAAAGTGCAACTCACTGGAAAGCATCGATGTGACGCCACTCTTGATTCAGAAGGGTACAACAAGGCTATCACTGTATGGAATAGGTGGGTGTCAGTGGGATGTAGTGGGTGCCTTTGGGATGTAGTGGGTTGAAGGCTATCTGTGTCTGGAATAGGTGGGTGTCATTGGGATGTAGTGGTATCAAGGCTACCGGTGTATGGAAAGGTGGGTGTCCTTGGGATGTAGTGGGTTCAAGGCCGTGTCATTGGGATGTAGTGGGTTCAAGGCTATCAGTGTATGGAACAGGTGGGTGTCATTGGGATGTAGTGGGTTCAAGGCTGTCAGTGTATGGAATAGGTGGGTGCCATTAGGATGTAGTGGGTGTCATTGGGATGTAGTGGGTTGAAGGCTATCTGTGTCTGGAATAGGTGGGTGTCATTGGGATGTAGTGGTATCAAGGCTACCGGTGTATGGAAAGGTGGGTGTCCTTGGGATGTAGTGGGTTCAAGGCTATTTGTGTATGGAATAGTTCGGTGTCATTGGGATGTAGTGAATTCAAGGCTATCATTGTATGGAACAGGTGGGTGTCATTGGGATGTAGTGGTATCAAGGCTACCAGTGTATGGAATAGGTGGGTGTCATTGAGATGTAGTGGTTCAAGGCTATCAGTGTATGGAACAGGTGGGTGTCATTGGGATGTAGTGGTATCAAGGCTACCAGTGTATGGAATAGGTGGGTGTCATTGGGATGTAGTGGGTTCAAGGCTATCAGTGTATGGAACAGGTGGGTGTCATTGGGATGAAGTGGGTTCAAGGCTACCGGTGTATGGAAAGGTGGGTGTTCTTGGGATGTAGTGGGTTCAAGGCTACCGGTGTATGGAAAGGTGGGTGTCCTTGGGATGTAGTGGGTTCAAGGCTATTTGTGTATGGAATAGTTCGGTGTCATTGGGATGTAGTGAATTCAAGGCTATCATTGTATGGAACAGGTGGGTGTCATTGGGATGTAGTGGTATCAAGGCTACCAGTGTATGGAATAGGTGGGTGTCATTGAGATGTAGTGGTTCAAGGCTATCAGTGTATGGAACAGGTGGGTGTCATTGGGATGTAGTGGTATCAAGGCTACCAGTGTATGGAATAGGTGGGTGTCATTGGGATGTAGTGGGTTCAAGGCTATCAGTGTATGGAACAGGTGGGTGTCATTGGGATGTAGTGGGTTCAAGGCTGTCAGTGTATGAAATGGGTGGGTGTCATTGGGATGTAGTGGGTGTCATTGGGATGTAGTGGGTTCAAGGCTGTCAGTGTATGGAATGGGTGGGTGCCATTGGGATGTAGTGGGTGCCATTGGGATGTAGTGGGTTCAAGGCTGTCAGTGTATGAAATAGGTGGGTGCCATTTGGATGTAGTGGGTGCTATTGGGATGTAGTGGGTTCAAGGCTCTCAGTGTATGGAATGGGTGGGTGTTATTGGGATGTAGTGGGTTCAGTGAAATTTATTAATGGAAGTAACAGTGTGAGGACCCGGTCTTCACTTCGTGATGATGACTGGGTTTGGGGGATGGCCGCTGTTAATGGACCTAGCTGAAGGCCATCCCCCATCCCCAAAAGGGTACCATTGCATGAATCTGTATACATGTACCAGTAGGTACAAGTAAGATGCAGATTTTGGACGCTACCTTGAGTAACAGGCAAGGCAGTTTCCAGTGCCAGAGTGACTAAAAGGGTTAATATCATTGGCCATCATGATAAATTGACTTTCTTGTTTGTGTTGCAGGCTCCATCCGAGACGAGCGCATGCATCGTATCTTTGTCAGCAGGAAGATCCGGTTCTACCAGCCCAAGGAGGAGGACAATCCATGGTTTCACCTGCTGGTCTTACATCAAAACAGGTGATGAACACCCCCCCCCCTCCCCTCTCCGCCTTCCACTTCTCTTGGACCATAAGACCGGGAGGACAGAGTATGGACTCGGTGCATGAACCCTAACTCCCTACTGAGTTTTACTAAGAACAGTACCAAGTCCGCCAAAATCCATTATTGAATGCTTCAGGACCAGATCCGCCGAAATCCATCACAGATCCACCACTGCTATAGGTGGATTTTGTTTTTGTGATTTTACTTGTGTTTTGACTTGTGATTGACTTGTGATTGACTTGTGATTTGACTTGTGATTGACTTGTGATTGACTTGTGATTTGACTTGTGATTTGACTTGTGATTGACTTGTAATTGACTCTTGATCGTCTTGAGCAGAAGTCTAAGTAAGATTTGAGGCTTTGCATGGTGGAGATACTAAATAATGAAAGGTTTGCGGAAACACCATGTGCGAATAATTTCTCAACTAAGAGAATGGTTCTGAAAAGAACCAGAGGTATAAACTCGACGTTCTGGTCAGTATGCTCTGACCGTTTTCAGGAGAGTGTCTAAACTCTAAGAAAGTAAATACTTAAGTAGAAAAAGCGAAATCAATGAAGGATTGTCTGTTTTCGCTTTTTCTACTTAAGTATTTACTTTCTTAGAGTTTAGGCACTCTCCTGAAGACGGTCAGAGCATACTGACCGAAACGTCGAGTTTATACCTCTGGTTCTTTTCAGAACCATTCTCTTAGTTGAGAAATTATTCGCACATGGTGTTTCCGCAAACTTTTCATTATTGAGCAGAAGTCTGTTTGAGGGATAGGTGATCAATTGCAGGACAATGTATGACAGAAAGTTGATTGTGAGTTCCAAACGAGGCACAATCTTTGTAATGATTTGTTTGTACTAATGTCGTTTCAGGACCAAGCACGGCGAGACCAACTACATCCCGGAGCAGTTCCTGCCAGACTTCTTAGACCTGGTCCTCTGGGGTCACGAGCACGAGTGCAAGATTGACCCTGCCTGGAACGACAGGCAACACTTCTTTGTCAGCCAGCCCGGCAGCAGCATCGCCACGTCGCTGTGCCAGGGGGAATCCGTCCAAAAGTAAGGGAGGATTACGAAAAATAAGACCATCCCGAGTGCTAATGATAATCAATGGGACCAGCCACGGGCATGGGCATTTTGAGCTTCAACTTGCATAACGCGCATCGGCTGCGTTGTATTAGGAACACATTTCGAGCAACAAGCACGCGTGTTTGGAACATTTTCAACACTGTGCAGTACGTGCTTGATTGCATAAAATTAAAGACGCAGTTGTAGTTCTCCGAAAGAGATGGCCGTCTTTGAGAGAACCTATTACCACTTGTACTACTTAGTAGTACATTGTATTAAGTCGCTTACTCTGTTTAATTGGTATTTTACTCATGAGTGTACATTGATCACGTTCCCGGATTCGTCTGTAGACTAATCCAGGCGTGTGATCTCTGTTCACTGAAGGAGGCCCCTTAGATGGTGAAAGCATTGTGCTAGCTGTTGTACAGAACAACTGTTCCGTGACAGTTTAATATTCTGAACTATTGTTCACAATTCTTTGGCCATTGAAGGGGGCCTCCGTGATACAAATGACAGCATGCCTGGATTGGTCTATAGTGGACCTATAAACTTAAACTGGAAATTTTACAAAGTCAAATTTAACCTTCGTAACCCCCCCCCCCCCCCATCAAAAAAAAACTGAAGCAACAATTTGTTGTCACCCCCCGCAGACGCCACTTCAATTTTTTTGTTACTGTCAGACTCTCAGATCCTTCCAAAGCCACCAGGAAGTTTTGAAGGATTTTGCGGGATTGAGGAAGTTTGGTTTCAGCCTTTATTACCCTACATGGAATCTCACGCACTTTGAAAGTCTGAAATACAAAGGACGTGTCTTTAGTTTTTTGCACGGTGCTTTTTTTTTGTTTTTTGGCAGACTTAGACTTACTGGAAAATTAAAATATTCACGTAGTTAAAGGTAGGTTAGATCATTTGTCATTTGTGCATTTCTTTCGTTTGAAGAAACAAAAGTGCTCAAAATCTAAAGACAGGTGCTTAAAATTTTTTTTCATTTTTTGTAATTTGCAAAATTTTTGTTCAAATCTAATAAAAGGATACTGAACAGACTACCTGATGAAGTTTCACAATGCTTTCAGCAGTACTTCAGCTCAAACAGCATTCTAGGCATTTTCAATCAAAACCAAAAGTTGCTGAATCATGTTTTGGCTTTTGAAATCAGCTGAATTTTATCTGAACTACACTGAGCCGACTTGCAGCTATACGCCACTGCGCCATGTCGCGCAATTTTTTTAGCATTTTAGCGCGTACGCGCGCCGTATGTGCCTTTGGCGCTTGGAGCGCCGAAAAACAAACAACTAATTTGAATTTTTGAATTTTTGTGCAGCGCCTTTACTTGCTGTTGGAAAGCCCTTTTTTCGTTGATTACTTCTAAATGACAGCTTGCCAGAAAGAATAATTTCACAGGGAGTTTAGTCCCCTTACTATCTTACAATCAAGTATGTTTTTTAACAATAATACGCCAGTTACTTTTCGGATGGCTGCAAATGATGGACTATAGCTTTAACAACTAACCTGATGAACTTTGAGCTCAGTGAATGCTGTATATTCTGAGAAAACAATATTCTAGGATCTCAGTTTCAATTCAAAAGTTGCCGAGGCATGTTTCGAATTGCGCCCGAAATCGGCGTCCGGCACTCGTTCTCATTCAGCCCATTGCAGCTACGGTACGTGAGGTCGCGCACTGAACCTATGAATAATAGCAGGCGCGTGTGACGTGCACCCATTCACAGATTTGCCGAATTACAAACCAGCCACTGACGGAAATGTCCAAAAATTTGTCACTTGACGCATCTTTGGAAATGAACTTCTTTTATTGTTTTGCTCAAAATGACAGCATGAAGTAATAATTTCACAGGGAGTTTTCCATTACGATCTTTTAACCAAGTAAGCTTCACAACAATAATTTTGTCATTTACTTTTTGGATAGCTGCAAATGATCTGCTCTAAATTTAACATACCAAAATAAATTGATGACCCAGTTTTTGTGCCCTTCCCTGCAGACACATCTGCCTGCTGAAAGTGAGGGGCAAGGCTCTCAAGTGCACCAAGATCCGGCTGGAGACGGTCCGGCCCTTCTACATGAGGGACATTTGCTTACAGGACACCGATCTCAACCCGGGCCACGCCGGCATCAAGGACAAGGTGGAAGCCTACTGCTCGGAGAGGGTAAACAAAAATGTCTAAAATGCGTCACAAATCTGAAATAGCATACGTTCTGCATTCAGTGACTTTTTTGAAAGGCATTTAAATGCAGAACTGAGTACACAGTGTTAAACTTGAGGAGCAAAGCCTAATACGAAAATTCACATCCTGACCTAAAATTTCCATCAAAAAATACAATTGTTCTATGAAATTTATATTTTTTTCATATTTTGTCATACAGACAACATGTGCAAATAGCATTGTGCCACAGTAATGCACTGTGCAGTGTAGGAACAGAAATGATGTGTTTATTTTGTACTTTTATAACGTACAGTGTTGTGCAGGATCGAGTTTGAACAATCGATACTCAAATTACAACAAAGGTCTCCCAATTTAAATGTACCGGTACATTTTCTTGCAAATACAATTAAACAGAGTTGTAGTTTTTCTGTCACAAGTCAATCACAAGTCCATCACTAGTCAGTGGCTAGAAGATCACAATTCCATCACAAGTCAATACACAAGTCATATCACAAGTTAATCACAAGTCAAATCACAAGTCCATCACATGTCCCATCACAAGTCCATCACAAGTCCATCACAAGTCCATCACAAGTCCATCACAAGTCCATCACAAGTCCATCACAAGTCCATCACAAGTCCATCACAAGTCTATCACAAGTCCATCACAAGTCCATCTCAAGTCCACAAGTCCATCACAAGTCCATCGCAAGTCCATCTCAAGTCCATTGCAAGACTATCACAAGTCCATCGCAAGTCCATCGCAAGTCCATCACAAGTCCATCACAAGTCCATCACAAGTCCATCACAAGTCCATCGCAAGTCCATCACATGTCCATCACAAGTCCATCACAAGTCCATCACAAGTCCATCACAAGTCCATCACAAGTCCATCACAAGTCCATCTCAAGTCCACAAGTCCATCACAAGTCCATCGCAAGTCCATCTCAAGTCCATTGCAAGACTATCACAAGTCCATCGCAAGTCCATCGCAAGTCCATCACAAGTCCATCACAAGTCCATTGCAAGTCCATCACAAGTCCATCGCAAGTCCATCACATGTCCATCACGAGCCCTACTATAATGCCGTCACAATTCCCCCGTCAAATCACAAGTCTGGTCGCAAGCAACAGGGAATAAACAACGACCAAACGCAAAGCTTGTGACTCGACTTGCGACGGAAGGACTTCTGATGGTCTTCTGATGAGGACTTGACTCACAACCAGGGGTAACTCAAATTATCATGGAATTTGGGCGATTCACAATGCAGGGCGCCACCAAGAGTTTGCCACGGAGAGTTCATTTTTCTCAGTGCATTGTGGGAGATGGTTGACAAATTCGCAGCGCAGGACATTTGAAATTGTTAGTTTTTTCCGGTCAGTAGTTTCGTAAGCCTATGATTTGAGTGTATGTTTGCCCTTTATTCTTTTCATCAATATAGTGTTTTTAGTAAGGCGGCACAATGCTATGCCCCAATCTATAACATATTAGCTCAAGTTGTCTGCTGACACTCATTCAAACGGGCTATGTTTTGTCGACCGTAAACTTAAAAAATGAACTCTCAATGGCAAACTCTTGGTGGTGCACTGAATTGTGAATTGCCCAAATTCTGAAGGGACTAGATTTCAATCCCATTTTAGTCAATTTTTCTTTGTCAAAGTGACGGTCTTGTTTTTTTAAATTTCAGGTAGAAGGATTAATATCTCTTGCTGAGGATGAACACACAGGAAATCCCAAACAACCCCTACTACCACTCATAAGGTTAAGGGTAAGTTATCTTCTAGGCCAGTCCGCGCTTCAACTAACTTTATGCTTACAGAGCTCCTCGGTAACTACAAAGAGAATAGGAAAAATTGAATGTTTACGTCGATGAAGGGCAAAACCTGATATTGGATATCTCCCCGACTCAGATATTTGCAGTTCCCAATTCTGTATTGCATTTGAATCAACTGGCCGACCCCAGCAACAATAGTGGTTCAGTGGTAAGACATCTGCACTAGTAAGTAGGAGGTTGCGGGTTCGAGTCCCACTCGAGTCAGCTTGTGAACTTTCCCTCACAAGCCCTCGGACAACACTGAGTATACAGTGTTTGTGAAGTTACATCAGTGAAAGGCAAAACCCAAGATTGAAGCCGGTACACAACGTCTGCCGTGACCTGTTCATCAAAATGCAATGTTGGTCATTCTATATATTTAGGGTCCAAGGTGAGACATTTATCCCGTCCGTCTTACCTCTGAAACCTTTTTCATTTTCCACTCAACTATCAATAAAAATAAGTTCAAACTGTTCTCATTTGTTGGGTAGGTAGTTTGATTTGTCTTATTTTAGTTCTTGATGGAAAAAAAGACATGTAAGGATTGCATTCAGAATGTACAAAATCCTAGATGTCGGATATAACAGGGACATGAAAAATTGTGGACCCCAAATTTATTGAATGATCCAGATTCTGTTTTTTTTTTCGTGTGCGGTCATAAAGTTGTAACACGAAATTGCCTTAGGGGAGAAATGCAAAATAACCATTTGCGAGTTAAATTTGAATAAAATCTGGAACGCTGACTTAATCCAGTGCTTTGTACGTTTTAACTTGCATTCTCCCGACCAAAGAGACTGTTACTATATCACATGATTCGGGGCAAGCCTTATGCTAGCAACCCCCAGCTCCGGCATGGTCTGGTGTCTTTGTGCCATTCTCACCCATTGTGAACAATGTATTGATGCTGAGCATCTCTTACGTAACTATGCAAGAGCTTGCCCCGAATCATGTGATTAGCAACAGTGTCTTTGGTCTGGAGAATTCAAACTTAAAATGTGCCAAGCATCCTGAGCAAGACGGTGTACCAGATGTTTTTAAAATTTAAATCCCAAAGAGTATAGGTTACTCGCAAATGGCGTATTAAACTGGCGGGAAATCAAGGTTTACTTACTTCAAGGTTTAACAAGGTTTAGCAGGGTTTTTCGATGTACCTCGTGGTTGAAACCTTGAGTTACCTCTTGTTTAATTTTGCATTGTTTTTTTATTTGCAACTTTTTCCCTGCTAGGTTGACTACAGCGGTGGATTTGAGACGTTCAACGTGAACCGTTTCGGCCAAAAGTTTGTCAACAGGGTGGCCAACACCAAGGACATCATCCTCTTCCACAGGCGGAAGCTGCAGCCAGAGAAGAGGGGTGAGTTGGTGTGATTTGGTTGGTTGGCGTAGGTCGTGTGACTCGTAATTTTCACTGTGATTGGCCGTTTTTTTCCATGATGTCCTTTAACTGCAAACATTGTACAGCGCGAGTGTGATTTGTTTTCGTTTTGCTGAAAGAACACTTACCTTTTTGTGATCCGTAGATAGAACTTTAAGTGTCCTAGGCCTTGTAGCTCACAAGCCTGAAGAAACATGTATAGAGGAGACAATGAGAAGAAGTTACAATTTTAGAGGTGGGAGGAAAATCCCAGAAGAATATTCTGGGGAAAACCCACAAAATCAGGCAGGGACTGAAAACCAATCCAAGTGTTGGCCAAGACGGGATTTTTACTCAAGCCTCAGCGTTGAAAAGCGAGAAAAGTAACCACTGCGCCGTGCCAGTCCATTTTCTTGCCTTGCATGTTTTCAATACCGTAACTTTCAGGACTCTCAAAGAGGGCGCGTTTTTACCACTTTTGAGAGCCCCTTGGACGGGACACCGATCGTGCGTACTGCACTGGTTTGCGCGTGAAGTATGCACAACTTATTTATCCTGAATGTGCACAATGCTAAGCCATAGCGTCATAGCGTCGTCGGTGCACAAACACGTTCGAATTTAACCTGCAACGGTCTCCCAGACTAATCCCTGCCAACAGTAACTTTGGATCATACGAAATACGTAGTGGATGGACCGGGAAGCAGTCTAGGTCTCCCCCAGCTCTCTTTTCTGGCCGTTGAAGGGGAACTTGTGCACGGAGCCCGTTGGGAGGCCCAAATTTTTGCACTAATTCATGACTGACTTGGGCACGTGTGAAATACTTGGCTAAGGCTCCCTAGTGGGGTGCTGTGGTCCAATGGTTACGGTGTTCGACTCGTGTGCCGTGGTACACGGGTTCGAATCCTGATCGTGGGAACATGGTGCTTGTGCTCTTGAGCAAGGCACTTTACCATTATTGCTTCATCCTTTTGAAGACACGTAAAGCTGTAGGTCCTGTGTGATGTGTAATGCACGTTAAAGATCCCAGTATACACTTGTTGCTAAGAGAAGGGGTTTGCCCCAGTTTCTGGCAGTGGCAGCAATATGTGCCGCAGCATCTAGCAAAAAGGTGCTACATAATGGGTCTCATATGCTCATATACTTCATTTACCTGTCTTTGGTTGCATTCTCCCCAAGCGCTTTGTATCCTTTGGAAAAGGCGCTATATAAATACGGCTATTATTATTATTATTATTACTAGTAACACACGTGTCTATGGGACGTGGTTTTAGCCAGGTTCCGCAGACACAAGCCGTAAGCCAGCAATTTGGATGTTGCCTTATTCTTCCTAAACTTTCTTTTAATTGGATGCTGCAGATGTAAAACCAAGTCAAGACATGGCCAACTACCTGAGGCCTGACGCTCTGGACGCTGGGCGGGTGGAGGACCTGGTCAAGCAGTACTTCTCTGATGCTGATGAGGTAAAAAAATCTCAGTTATGAGAGCCCATGAAATGGACTTTGTGCGTGGCAATATTTATGCAATTTCGTGATTAGTGTTCTTCAAATACTCGGATCCTTAACTATTTACCAAAATGCAGAGTGACCTCCGTTAATTATTTCCTGGTGTCTCACTTCTCCGGCGTGCTAGCTTTTGCGGATGAATTCAACGCATTATTGAGCACGCTACAGTGCATGTTACATGAGCACGGTGCATGCTTATGTGTCCGCTGTGCTTACTTTTCCTAGGGCTGTGTTCTGAAGTCTACCAAGTCAATAGATAACACGGTGAGGGACAGCCAAGAATGTGTTATGTAACACTTCCTGTGGGTCAAGTCATTCCATGGTCATGTGTATACGTTCATGGAGGAATAATTAAGAATGAAATCCTTGGTCTATGTTCCTTGCTCGTTGTGGTCCATCACATGTCCAATTTGTCTTTCATTTTGCAATCACGGTTTCAAATAAATGTGCATCCTTGAGAAATCAACAACTGTCGTCTTCTTGAAATACAATTTCTTCTGTTTGTGTCCGTTTCTTGTGTCAAGCACAAGCAGCTGAACCTCCTGTCGGAGAAGGGTCTGGGCCAAGCCATCCAGGAGTACGTGGACAAGGAGGAGAGAGACGCCATCGCTGAACTGGTCAAGTTTCAACTGGAAGGGACCCAGGGACATCTGAAGAACAGAAAGACTTCGGACACTTTCATCCTTGAGGAGGTAGGAGGTCAAGCTCCGCCCACTATGGGCTCCCTGCGCCAACGAAAGAGGGCGCCCTTTTACCTAGCAACGACGTCCCATGGGCGGGACATTTCGCTGGTTGACGCGCACCGTTCCTTGTGTGTGACGCACGTACACCAGTGGATTCAGGTGTCTTATGTACACACAGCGCTAGTGTGGGCCGCGCGTCGCGGCAAAATTGCAGTCAGGCAAGATGGCGTCAGTTGGTCACCCCCAACTGTACTGTCTTTGCCGGTGAGGGGGTACTGGTGAACGGAGCGGATACAGTGTATATAAAAAGATGCAAACAAAATATAATAGAAGGCCAGACGTAGAATGCGTAACCAACATAGAAAATATAGGTACAGTTTGAAAGATACACCTTTCCACTGTAAATTAAACATCAAACGTCCAAATCTGAAAATAAATTTTTGACAGAGTAAAGAGTAATTTTCCAAGAGAGGTCAAATTGACCATGGGACCAACTTTTCAATTTGAGGCATTGGGACAAAGGTAGCCTTATTGCCTCTGTGTGGATAATAGCCTGGCCGACAAAAAAATGTATTTAGGGAATAAACAAAACAAAACGGCAATACCAATAAACAGAATGCTAGTAAACCTAAATCTTGCCAGCATGATAATTTTCAAAGTGTGACACTGTTTATTTTTCTGTTTGCAGTTGAAACATTTCAAGGAGCAGAGGAAGAAGATGTCTGAGGCCGACCAATCCAAGGAAGTCAAAGCGGTGAGTTTATTTGATTTCTTTTTCTGGCAATGAAACCGAGGATTCCTCAAAAGCGCCCTAGGCACTGTAGCTCGCAAGCCTGAAGAAACCTGTGGAGAGAAGACAATGAGAAGAATGTACAGTTTTAGAGGCGGGAGGAAAAGCCCAGAAGAATATTTTGGGGAAAACCCACGGAATCAGGTAGGGACTGAAAACCCAATCCACATATTGGCCCGGTGGGATTCGAACCCGGGTCAGAGCGGTGGAAGGCGAGGAAAGTGCCGCTACGCCAACCTGACTCCCCTGTGACTTTCATTTTTTTATCGGACTGAAGTGAAATTTCTAAATCACTTCCACCCTAACCCTCCAGGGTATTTTGGCTAGAAACCCTGCCAAATGCAGCAACAGTTGTCTAACTTGACAAGCCCGCCCAGTGCAGCAAGATCCATCAGGCCAAAAGTCTCAAGGCCAAACTGCCTCAGAGTCTATGGTCCCAGAACGCAGCAGGATACAACTGTGGCATTGTTCCATGGGACTAGCTCTCATTGTCTTAGAAGCGGCCGTTTATGCACTAGTGTTTGTAGCTGAATGCGTTAAAGCCTACAGAAGGTTCCACCTGATACAGTGTTGCGTCTGGCTGGGTTAGGGTTAATTAATGTGTTATTTTCAATGTAACCAGACAATGGCATTGTTATAACACTCTTACATGTATTTGCCCCAAAATTGGCCTTTACTTGGTAGCCAGAAGTGAAACGTTTATAAGTTGTCCCTTTTTGGCCGTTTTGCCAAACATGCCGAAACAGCCATAGCATCACGACTCATCATGTGACATGTGACATCACAATTCAAAGCCCTATGACAATGTTATCACATATTTATATGCCACCATTTATTATAAACAGAACTACACATCCTTCCTGGATGGAACTTATACTTGAAACTTTACATGTCACATGTCACAAAAAAAGTTGCCGAAACAGCCCTGTATTTGTTCACAAACATAAGTCTATTTTTGGGTGTTTTTTTTTCAGGCGATGGAGAAAGCCAAGGAGAAGCGACTCCAGCGAGGAGGCGACTACAGTGACGACGACCGAGACATATCCACTATAGACTCGGATGATAGCGACCACTCCACAGCACCTTCAGGACGGGGCAGGGGAAGGGGCAGAGGGCGAGGCAGGGGGCGAGGTCAGGGGTCAACGGCACGAGGCAGCCGTGCTAGGGGAGGCAGGGCCGGGAGCCAGGCTGCAGGGAACCGGTCAAAGCAGAGCGTGTTGACGAGTAGTTTCGTCCAAGGTTGGTCCGAAAAGGAACTCTTTTCAGTTCAAACAAATGTGTATACTTGTAATGTGATCTGGTACACGGTACCCTGTGGAGACATGTGTACAATAGGGAACAAAAGATTGTATATGTCTCCACAAGGTTATCGCGAATTAGATATATGGATTTTACTCAAAAGCTGGGAATTTCCAAGGTGTGTTGATCTGTCGCAAAAATTGAAGTATTTATGTAAGGGATATTAAGTCCAAATTTCAGCCCAGGAAATTAATTCTGGTTAAAATAGGAGCATTTTGAAACTTGATTTCCAATTAAAAATTGTAGTACTTTTCAATTCAAAATTTTAGTAATTTAGTGTTTATAATGTAATTTACCAGCCAACGGCTGAAAACCACCAATCGCAGGATCAGCTAAAATGCTATGAAAAAAAAGTTTACTATAATAGATTGAAGGACAACATAAAACACAAGAAAATTTTTAAATAAGGTACAAATACTTATAAATAAAAATGACAAAACATATCTATATAAAGAAAAATACTCCTAATGGATTTTGATTGATTCCTTAGCCAACAAAATTTGATAGATGAAAGCATTATTTACATGGAGTTATCTGGATAACTTTTGTTTTAAATATTCCATTGTTTTATTTTTCAGCAAGTAAACCAACCTCCAGAAATTCCCGCGCATTTGGAGATGTAAGTACCGGTCTATGCAATCCAACAATATTTCCATTATTGTCTCTTCAAGTGACTCCAAGAATTTTTTTTTAATTTGTCTTCTTGCATCTCAGATTCCATTGGCTTTGTACACAGTTTTATTTTTTTCGGACAGAACACTGGGCTCTACGCCGAAAATGAGCCTCGCTATTGGCTTGGCCTCAGGCCCCTAACCAGTTTTAAACGTACTTGTGTAACCAGTTTGCGCCGGGATTATTTTGACATTGCCCGGACCTATGTGCGGGATTGTTTCTCATGAACCTCAATGCCAGACGGGTTCAGGCCGTCATCTGCGGGTAGCACACCCTGATATTTCCGGCCTCACTCGCTGCGAGTGGGTCGCAGACAGCAATTTTCCGGCCTCGCTTGTTGTGTGTTCACCATCATCAGTTCGGTATACCGCCAACCTTTGCGTGTATACACGTCATCCGACGTGAACTGGTTCATACCGGCCAAGCAGATATTTATTCTCATTCACGAATACTTTTCTTTTAGAAAGTCAAAACAAGTCAAAAATGACAAATTTCCAACAATTTTGTTCGATACGTTTACTTCATGTTTTGTGAAACACCCCTCTGGCCATGTTTATGGTATGTGCCTCATGAACAGTGCAAACAATCTCCTTATATGGAGATTGGTGTGCACGTGGCAAGTGCTGTGCTCATTGCGCAGCAGTGCTGGGAAAAAGTGTTTGAAACCAGTCGGTGCTTTATCAATCATTTAAAACCACCCATGTGATGGGCTGTGGACTGATAGGAATGGGTAAATAGGTATCTACATGTATGAATGTGTACTTGGGAGGTGTTAAACATTATGTTTAAGACTGGTTGGAGTCTGGAATGCTGATAATTACCCAAGCCGAAGCTAGGGGTAATTATCAGCATCCAGACTCTAATCTGTCTTAAACAGAGTGTTTAATACCGACAAGGCACATATTTTTTCCCATTCATCAATACCTTTTCGGTGAAAAAAATCAAACTTTTTGGTCCAAAAGTCAAAACAAGTCAAAAATTAAATTGTCCAACTATTTTGTTCAACAACTTCGCCTTCTGTTTTTGAACACACCTCTTCAGCTATATAATGGATTGTCCAGCTCATGAGTAAGACATACATATGTAAACAACTCCTTTTGTGGAGATTGGCGTGCACGTCATGCGTACTGTGCGTTTTTTTAGGATTATGAAATACTCACTGGTAATATTGCGCATGCCTATGTGAGAATTGTGAACATTCAACCAATAAAACGGTAAAAGGCACTGGATTTTATAGGAGTCCAAATTTCATGTGACACTGGAAAAGTGTTTAAGACCAGCCAGTCATGTCTTTATCATCCATTTAAGGCTGGCTACGTGACAGGCTCTCGACCAATAGGAATGGGAAAACTAGCTTAGGTATTTATGAATAGAGAATAATTGGGTTTTGTTGTGTGTTTTGCAGAGTGACGATTCTGGGGACGAGAGTGTTTCCTCCCGCGCTACCGCCTCGTCCACTTCATCCAGAAAAAACAGCAACCAGAGGTACGCTTCTTCAAGATTTTCTGAACCAAAACGAGAATAGTGTTTATTTAAAACTTGAAAGATAATTGTACCTTTTGCAAACATTCAAAATTGACATTGCCAAAATGTTAATAATGGTAAATAAAAGGATCAAGCATCCTGTGAAACATGGTGTCGTTTCTGAGGAAAAGGAAATTACAATCACAGAAAAACATCTATTTTCGCATATTTCCCCAATTTGACTGAATGTTGTTTAGTTTTCATTTGGTTACACATCCACGAATGAGAATTATTTTCCCTGAGTGACAAACTGGGGATATCATACTACAAGACGGTGCAAGTCATAACATGCATTTTTGAAGGGAGGGTTTTCAATGAAAACCTTGCTTTGCTTCGAGGAAAATGAAGATGTGTTTTCACAGCTTCCTCATAAAGTTTCTTAGCTGCAAAAAATTGATGGCTTCGTCCATGCAGTCTGAAATTTTTGACTTAACGACGCTTACAGGCTAGGCTTGCAAGCTGGTCACGCGTGGCTTGGAAAAATTCTGTATGTACAGAAACCTGAACAGAAATGCGCAGCAATTTTACGTGTACGTCAAGCCTGAATGCAAATGCTAGGAATTTGCCAAGCAGAAATACGAGATCCCCAAGATGTCCATCTCAGCTTGTTGGCGTGTATACGTAAAAGGCGCCCACTTCCTAGAATTACTGCGCGCAGTCCACTAACCCATGATGAAACACCACACCGCGAAGGATGTCTTGAAACCAAAACTACACACAAGTGTATTAGACAACCAGTTTTGAGGGCCCTTAAGTGTGATTGTCTAAATCTGAGGTGGCACTGCCACCGCAGTCCCACCTCAGAAAATGGATGTCACTGAATAAGTGTTATACACCTCCGTCTTGTGTCTTATTGAGACATTTTTGTTTGTCGCGCAGGAATGCAAAGAGAAGTGCAGTGCAGTTTCTAGACAGTGGTGACTCCGAGGTATGTACGTGTACTGCCCTTTGCTCTGCCCTTATCTGAACTTGAGTTATATTTTGGAAATCTAATTTTGGATAAAGGTGACTTTTCACACCTAACCAACTGTTAGGCTGGAAATGATATATTTTTTTTTAGGTGGGTTGCTAGAACACCCCATAAAAATGTCTGATTCTGCACCCTCTGAACATACACTTATTGCAGAGTGTAGAGATGTAATAGATTTACATGTAATCACATGCCAATCATGTGACAATCAAGTGTCGGTCTCATTTTAGTCTCGTTTAAGTCATATGTCAATAACATGTCAATCACCAGTCAGTCACAGGTCAATCAAAATCAATCACAAGTCAGTCAAAAAGCAATCACAAATCAAAATTATAAATTTTGTACTAAATGTTTTAGCCCTTATGGAGTATTGAAGTGTGATGTCATTTAGAACCAGCTGGGGCCAATTTCATAGAGCTGCTTAAGCACAAAATTTGCTTAAGCACAAAAACGTCTTGCTTAATATAATCAGGTTACCGGCCAAAACTCCATGCGATTGTTATGCTAAGTAAACAACAGCTAAATACCGGTCACAAGCAATGTACATCACATGGAGTTTTGGCCGGCAATCTAAGTTTACTAAGCAATGTTTTTTCGTGCTTAAGCAAATTTTCTGCATAAGCAGCTCTATGAAATTGGGCCCTGCAGAAAGTGTAGTGCAAGCGAATGGAGTACGCGCGCGTGTTGGTTCGCGGTCTGAATCACGCACTAATATCTTTTACACACATTTTGTGCACGTGACGTATTCACTCCGATGATCCATTGGCTCTTTGCACAATTACCCCCTCAATGGTAAGAAAGGGAGAGTTTGGGGAGAGTTGAGATATTCGAAGGCGGGGTGTACCCGATGTTCCCCAAAACCTATGTTCCCCAAAATCCTTAGGGTTAGGGTCAGGGTTAGGGTTGGGGAACATAGGTATAGGGGAACATATGTATTAGGGAACATCAGAGTTGCTGACTCGAGTCATGTGACTTGGACTCGAGTCGGACTCGAGTCGCTATTTTTGTGACTTGTGACTTGACTTGTAAATACCAGCTTTGACTTGTGACTTGACTTGGACTTGCAAACAATGACTTGTGACTTGACTTGGGATTGCAAAAAATGACTTGTTACCAACCCAAGTCAGACGCTACTCGAGCGACCCAATACACTTTAATTAAGCTTTTATACTTTTAATTAGCTTTTTCATTCCAGAAAATAGACCTCAGTGACTGAATCCAGTAAAATGAATAGTTCCCACTAGTTTAAAAAGTGTTCAATAAGACTGTCACAACAAACTACAGTTTTCAATGACCAATTGTCTCTTGCGTCTCTTGAACAAACTTTGAAAGGAACCTTTCATGAAAAGAAAGCAGGCCTTTGTCAATTGCATGTAAAATACCGGATAGCCTAACCCATTGGTAGGCGTTTAGTATACATGAAAATTGAACAATAAAGTGTTAGTATACTACATGTAATCGAGTGAGGAAGTCTTTTTTTCACGGTCATCTCAACATTCATTTCTACAATGTAAAATAAATTTATTAAAGTATACAAAGGGCTAATATCCGACAGATATGTGATAAACTACAAGAATAGTAATTGCAACACATTGAAAAAGGGGAATTAAGGAGGCATGTTCAAAATAACTCGTAAGTTCACGCCAGGATAATTCTTTTAGCTTTATTACAGCTGGACAAAATAATGTGCAACTTGACGTGTTCTTGGACAAAGATACTTGTGACTTGACTTGTTTTAAGACCAAATGACTTGTGACTTGACTTGTGACTGGACCTAATGACTTGTGACTTGACTTGTGACTGGACCTAATGACTTGTGACTTGACTTGGACTTGCAAACAATGACTTGTGACTTGACTTGGACTTGCAAAAAATGACTTGCTGCCACCTCTGGGGAACATAAGTATGCACCCCTCGAACGCAATGCCGTTTTGCCACATTTAGAATGAAATAGTGGGGGGGGGGGGATGGAGGGGGGTACTTCACATTATACGTTTGCAAACCAGTATGTGCGCGTGGTTTGCCCCGTCCACTGGGCTGTCAAAAGTGGTAAAAAAGCTCCGCCTCTTGTTTGCGCATGCTGCCCATGGTCATTGTGTTTACCTGCTCTTTCACTATATTTCTTCTTATCGTAGGAAGGAGATGAATTTGATGATTTCCCACCAAGCTCTCGGAGGAACAAGCCCTCAACATCCAAGAGGGGCAGACGATACTAAAGTCAAGGTATAGCAACCAATCAGATTTGTGCTTGTATAATGCAGACCAATCAAATACCTTGTTATATCTGAAATTTGGGAGGGAGTGTTTCCTGTTGCGCACAGGGACGCCTTGAAAAAGGCAGAAAAATAGATTTTGTGTCTGAATTGCTATTTTTTTCAAGCACTACAAATGATATTTACTTTTGAATGAGACCAGGGTTGAGATTTGTCCGGTTTTTTGTACTGATTTCAGGATTTTTAAAGAATCTTTTTTTGAAATTGGGAATTCCAGAGGTTTCACCATAAAGGAGTTTTGACCTATGAAGAATTTGGTATTTACATGTAAGGGGTGCCTTGAGGCAAATTTGTACAAACATATACCATAGATGCTGCATTGCTTTGGGCCCTCGGCAACTCTCAAACTTCTGCTGATATTTTGTGGCTTTTGTATTTTCCCCAATCTCAACCCTGGACATCATGTGAAAACCACCCCCCACCTTTTGTTATGGAGTATTTTTTCCAGTGAACTAATTTGAATTATTTTGCAAACTGGCAATAGTTCAGGCTTATCTTTTGTGTGTTATTGGCTCAAAAGCAACCCAAAAATAAAAGCATGTTTTCAAAGGGTTGAAAATATCCAAAATGCAAGGGGAAAAAAAAGAAGCTTTTTCCATATAAAGTACATCATAAAAATTGAAAGCTTATTGGGAGAAAAATTTAACATGTTGAACAGCATGCGTGGAGCAATTTTAATGAAGCGTGCAAAATGTGTCAAAATTGATTTATTGCAGGGTGTTAAAAACACTGGGCTGCGTTACATTCTCATGTTCAATAGCGTGAACAGTAGTAATGCCCCTGTGGACATGCCAACTCCTAGTACAACCAAAAAAAAAAATTTAAAAAAAATATTGTTTTGTCAAAATGGCAGTGCTACATTGCTTTCAAGTCTCACTGTTGGGAAAGCAGCTTTTTTTTTTTAATTCTTGAAACCTTAGCTATAGTGAAATAATTTCGCTTACGATTTGAATAATTTATTTGGGAGTTTTGATGTAAAAACAGGCACATTTTAGGCACGACAGAAGCATGACATTCATTGCATGGGAGTCGGCCATTTTGGAAAAGAACAGCGAACGACTCGGATGGATCTTTCGTTGCTAAGATTTGGAAACTTGGTGGCGAACAATCTTTCCCATTTAAAGGCAATGTTACCAAACATTAGCATTATCCACATAATGAAGGTTGTGTTTCACGAAGTGACAAAAACCTCAATATCCTGCAAAAAGGTCGTCCTGATATAATCGCATTTGGAGTTAAACTTTTTTTTCTTCAAAAAACATTTTGGACTAGTTTGCAGTTACAGATTTGGGAAATGTTGGCATTGTCAAGTAATGTATGCTTTGTTCTTTGCTAATTCAATCTCTCTTAATTAAACAATTATTCACTAATAAAGATCTTTTACACTTCGTAAAAACAGCGATATGCAGAGGCCATTATTATTTTTTCCATTACTTTGTACACACTCTTTGTCACTTTGTGAAAACATAAATTGTAACATTTATGCCTTGTACGTCAGTGCAGCCTGCACGTCTGTTCTTAAGAAACATCGTTCGCGGGCGCGCGTCTGCTCCCATCCTAACGTGTGTAGAGAAATGCATGATCCCTCTGGGCTGGCCCAGCTAAACAAAAAAACATGGAGTTCAGGCTTTATGTCAAATGGTAATTAGAAAAGTGTACAATAATTCGCGTCAAAACTTGGTCAAATTGTCTTTTTGTCAAATGCAATAAAATGGCCAGCAAAACTCAACATCAAAATATTATCAATTTTCCTAGTTTTTTGTCACTTTGTGAAAACACCGACGATAAGTGCAACACACCCCTGAAAACTTACATGTACTTGCAAAAAAAAACCAAAACAAACAATCACTTGGTTACTACAACAGAAAAGATCTTTTGCAACCAAATTTCAAAACTTCCTGTTACAGAACCGAAATGTACACTTGATATCATTTCCAAACCCGAGGAAATTTAAGAAAAAAAACTGACACAGATAAAAACCAGTCATTTAAGACAAACTGAGCCGCATCTTTGACACTTTTTATTTCTGATATATGAGATAAAAAGGATACAATTGTATGAATGAAAAGAGTTCTTACAAATTTTTTTTTATAGCTTTGATTCCAGATGAATAAATTTGTCATTTAGTCATTCTTTTTTTTAAACAACTTTTTCAGTCACGTTTTGTTAACTATAAGATCAATTGATGTTATACATATATATTTGTATTGCCGTAAAGTTGATATAGATTTTGTCAAATACAATCATCACCAATCGATTGAAATCTCATTAAATTTTGATCAAAAATTCTATAACTAGGTTCCTGAAGTACTTGATACACGTAGAGAATGATAGAAGATTGTCAATTCGCCAACTTGGCCACATTCCAGAGAATGAACCAGTTTTTACAGTGAAATGAAATAACTAAATGTAATCACATCATTTTTTTTTCACATTCACATGCCAATATGTAACCTGTCACGACAAACTGAGCCAAAACTCAAAACTTTTGAAGAATTGAGACATTTTTCTTTCCGGATTCTGCAGAACAGGAGCTTTTTATATTTGAGGGTACTGAGTTCAGTAACGGAAATGTAGACCACCAACTAAAATTGAAGGTGTTCAACTAATTTTTGGGAAAATGGCATTTAAAAATCCCGCATTACAGCGAATTCATAATCAAATAAGAAACTGGGTTCAAAATTGGATTGGAAGAAGCTTGATAGAACAAAAAAATTGGGGAAAGGTAGAACCACCCTTTTAAATGTCGGCTGCCATTTTGTCATCATGTGACTGGTCATCATGTGACTCTGGCATGTGTGCGGGTAATGTTGCCGTCTCCGCAAGGGTGAAAAAAGGTACCGGTGATCCAGTGATCTGGTGGACCGGTAAAATCCGAAAGTTGTGCGGCGCGCTTAAGTTTTTTGCTAAAAAGTCACATGCATTGGAATTTTATGGTGTCCTACTCAATAGTAAATAGTAAAAGAAACATTTAGAGATGTATTACCGGTAGTTTGTATAAGATCAATTATTCTTTCATTGTTTTGATTAAGAACAATGCTACAAAGATCAGGAGAGCCAGCAGATTCTTCTTCAAAATCTCTTTCTCAATGTTTTACGAATATTATTTATAATCAGTAATGAAATACTCTGTATCGATAAAAACTATTGCACAACATTTTAAACATTGCACAGATCTCGCAACTCCAAATTCACACCAATCAAAATTAAAAATTCAACACAATGATATTTCAAATTTGACATTTCATAATGACAACAAAAATTGAATCTCTTGTTAACAGGCACTTCATGTACAATCAAAAATTGGGTACAATCGAAAAAAAAAGACTAAGAAAAAGATAAACTGTCGTAGAATAAAGAGGTTTGGTTAAAACAAAAAAAAGAAACAAACTTCTTAAAATGGAATTTTTAAACAGGAAAGGGGGATAGCATATATTTTACAGCATAAAATTTGCTTATAAATGTATAACATAGTTTCTTAAAAATCAAGTATGGATGCACAATGTACATTGTACGTGTACTGATCCAATTTTACATAAATATTTTCAAAAAGGCGGTTTTCTAATGACATCACCAGGGGTATATCATACACAACTGCAACTTTCCCAACATTTTTTCCACTGAGCTTGACAAGCTATATCGTCCTTTTCCAATTCGTCAGAACTCCACGTTTTGCAAATGTTACAATCGCCATTTTTTTCTAATCAAGTTTTAATTATTGCTTACACATCATTTCATTTAATTTCCTCACTTCATAATTATATCAGTATAAAATAGTGGACATTTTTTATTATAGTTGACAAATTTTGATTATATTTTGTGGTTTTTTTTTAATTGATAAAGGTTATACAACTTTATACATTGGCATACTTTGATATTGACGTTGAAGAGGGTTTAAGACTGAGTGTCCTGTGCACCTATTTGAGTGCCTCATAGGATTTGTGTGTTAAATTGGCTCAAAAGTTGCTTTCCCCATGCTTTTCGATATACTCAAATTTATTTTTCTCATAACATAGGTTTTCCTGGCCAAATTCCTAAAATGTTCATTCACTTTTGAAAATCGGTCATTCATTTTCGTCTGAGTTTGAGAATGGCTCTGAACACGCATTTTATTTTCCCTACCAGAGCATTTGATTCCATTTCAGTTCAATCAATTAAGTGACTGAGCAGCACCTTTCGTTTATGTCCATTCAGATTTGTTTACAGGAATTCTTTTTCGCTTTTAGAGGGCCATTTCAAACATTCACCATTCTATTTCACTTTTAGTTTAATGCCATCGGCACCAGACACAATTAGGGGTTTCTTTTTCGTTAACCGTCAGTCAAAGTAGCTGTACCTGAAACCAATTTAGACAAGGTATGCTTGCGTAAATGAATGCACAGGTAACGTAATTGGCCGTCTATTTCTCAAAACCGAATGCACGGACCATGAAAACGATTGAATTTTCGTTGAATTGAAATGGATTAAAGACGTGAATTCAAATTCAGATGAAAACGAATGACCGATTTTTAGAAGTGAATGAACATTGCAGGAAATTGGCCGGGAAAACCTATACATTTTCAACTTGTATATTTTGTTCCAATGCAAAAAAAACCTTTTGAGTGACCGCAACCTTCTTAATAAAAGATTTCATTTTGGGCACAAACAGACTTGCCTTAGTTCCTGGTGCCTGGTCCATACAATATACATGTAGATACTGAATCTGGGGCGGGAACCAGCCTACTCCACGAGAATTAAATTAGTGCCAGGCTGCAAGTAATGTGAAATTTGTAAAGTAATCATTCAATAACCAAATGAAGGCCGATTTTTTCTTTTCAGTCAATCCTTATTCAAAAGTGAATTCCAGAAAATATAGCAATTTAGACAAGGAATCTATGTTTTGGAATGAAACTCAAAAGTAGAAGGGAAATTCAACCTTTATATGTAATCTGCCAGTTTACTGACTTCATTAATTCATTGTAAGCTCTATTGCCTGTTAAAAGCTTTCTGTAGATGTGAAATGTTGCCCAATTAAGCTTTCTGCAAACATTGGGTACATGAAGTTAGAAAAACTCTTCAAAAAACTCTGAGGAGTTACATCAAACCAGGCTAGCAACTTTTCTTTGGATCAGCCGATTTTTGTTGTCACTTCACCCTTCATGTACGCCTTCGAAAAACTGTAGAAGGTTGTGTAAAGCTTAGAATTTTTTTTTGTGGTCGGTTACTTTCCAATTACATGCATGATGAACACGAAGATATCAACAGTGTACAGTTGGAACGGGCAGAGTTCCTATCAAGTGAGCAACAAAAAAAGTCTATCCCAAGTTATGGACCTCGTGGTCATAGGTATTACAGAGGGTGAAAACGTATGTAACAATATGTCATCATTCTTTTGTCAGTGTCACAAATCCTTCCCGACAGCCTGTTACTCAACCTCGTCCCCAGTGCTTACTTTATTTCCAACCTCATTTCCAATAGTAAGCCCTGGATAGGAAACTTTCTTCCTGTATCCTGATTCGATACCGCAATTGGCTAGAAATGGATTTATATATCGTGTACTTGGTGTTGTTATTCATAACATGCAGTACGTGTTTTCGCCAAGGCATTCTCGAAAATATTCAAATTATTTCCTTTCCAATTTGTTAATGTTTGACATGTGATACTGCATGTTGTCTCGTTAAGATCGTTACAGTTTAATTAAAATGAAATTGTGTTTTCGTTACTGACGCCATGCTCGTGCTGCGACGAATTGATTCTGTTTTTACCCCCGACACCGCATACAAAAACAAACGCAAATGTAACGCACAGGCAGGCACCAGAATATTCCTCATTTGCATACGTGTTCAAAAATCTTGCACTTGCAAATGATCCAATACCAGGGTGAGAGAGCAGGTAGTGGTGGGCGCGTACTGCTCGACACCCTGGGGACAAGGTTGCCTGTCACTTGATTCGAGACGGACTTGTAAATGACAAAACTCTGGTACAAATTCATGTATATAATCATTTTCAAATACACATTATTTTGGTGTTGCCATCGCCCTATTACCTGATAAAGCACAATACCAGGCCATGTCTGAAAGATGTGGCTGCGGCTGGAAATAACACTTGCGCCTATGGAAGCCGCTGGCTAGTGGCTACAGCCACTTCCCACAGACATGTTTATAGGAACAGGTTTCCAGTGGCCACAATAGTTGCGTAGAGTAACCCACTAAGGGAAAGCAAAGATGGCTACAGCATTGTAAATGGCCATTTTATAGTGTTCATCATCTCATTGATTTGTAAGAAGGACCACTGCCTATGTACATACATGTAGAAAGACGCGATATAATAATACAAGTTTTCTTTGTAAAGTTTATACAGCTTTTTTTTTGCCGCAAGTTTTTACTACGTGTACATTTGTGCAAGTGCAGTATGAAAGAGACAATTGCTAACGTTATTGAGTGTACATACATCTAAAATGGATGGTTTAAAATACAGGCAAATCAATGATTCATTGGTTGTAATTATTATGTGTACATTCTTGGAATACACATGCATCTATCGAGGTGTGTACAACAGTGTGGTAGTCAAGTACTTTTTTTCCGAGTACCGAGTACTGCCGAGTACTTGGGTTGCCGAGTATGAGTATGAGTACGAGTTCTGTACTTCAGAGTACGAGTACGAGAACTACTACTTGTATTTCCGAATACGGCCACACGGCAAATGGTTCATTGTGCGTAATAGGCCAAGGCCCAGTCAGACAGAAATGTGCTTGTCCGGACGTGCACAGAGGAAAATCAGGAAACTTTGATTTCTCCACAAACCAATCAACCATTTCAAACTGATAAAATAAGGCCGTGGTATGTAAAGTCAAGCTATACCATTCTTCCCACGAGTGCTGCTATTCGAGTACGAGTACTTTAAAGATCGAGTACAATTTCGACATGTCGAGTACAAGTACTTTGCTGCCCGAGTATGAGTACCATCATTTCGAGTACGAGTACAAATGTACTTTGAAATTCGAGTACGAGTACGAGTACTCCAAAAAAATACTCGAGTAGTACTCGAGTACGAGTACCGAGTACGAGTACTACAACACTGGTGTACAATTAACATACACGGATTAACATTTTAAGGTTTTTTTACATCAGAAAATGTGCACACATGCTTTATGGCGCATTGTGGAAATGAGTTGAATGATGACACAGAGAACTGGGCCCAATTTCATGGCTCTGCTAACCGCTGGCGAAAATCCCTGCTTACTGCAGCAGAAAATTATGTGCTTACGGTAAGCGTATTTCACGGGTTAGAGAGGAAATTTGGCTTATGCACATGCATACATCCTGTAACTAGGGATTCTGTGCTTACTGGGTTAGCGCAGAATATATCTTCTAGCGCTGTTAGCGCAGAATGATGCGTGTTAGCGCGGAATTCTGTGGTTAGCAGCGCCATGAAATTGGGCCCTGATGAGGTTTGGTACCGGTAGTTCCTATCAGATTTGTATCTTCAGGAATTTTTAAAGGTGGAATCAGTTGTCATTTTCCAAATGATCTTTATTTGCGCTCGTTCCAGAGAGGGCCAACCTGTTGTCCTCTTTGTACCTCACTCACTGACCAACTCACTGTGGCTTGTGAGCCGGGCAGTGCTGTTGTATAGGAATACGCCGTAACGCCAATGAATGGGCTAAATATGGCCCACTGTGTACACAGATGCGTGAAAAGACTTCCAGTGAATAGCCATGATGAATCAAACGATGGGACCAGCTCTCCTAGGCTTGCCCCTGTCTTTTGTTTTCTTCTTCTTTTCATATCTGTTCTTTTCTAGCTTGCGCTACGGGCAATCTATGACAAAGCCAGGTCTTTGCAAAAGGAAAACTGGTAATAACCGAGCATGAAAGTTTGTTTCCTGTCCCATTATTATATCAAGCAAATAAAAGATACCTTTTTTGGGACTTGAGTTACAGAGCTCGTATCAGGAGCTTGCGACACCATCAAGTGTCTTTGTCAACTGGCGTCCAGACCTCAAGAAATGTGGCCTTGTATACCAAATGTCGTGTGGTGGCTGTGAAGACACTGATATCAGGGAAACAGCTCGCACTCTGCAGACTTGATACAGAGAACACACCAGTAGGTCAGCCCCCTTGACAGCAGTTGGTGAACATATATCCAGCCCAGGACATACATGTAACATCTCCGTGGACGATGTTAAGATCATCGCCAGGGAGGACGACCTCTGTACGCGCAAAATCCGAGAAGCTGTGGAAATTTGCAGGCACCGCCCCCATATGAACAGAGATGGAGGCTACAAGCTGGCCCAAGTGTACGACCGCCTCCTGTCGTGTGACCAAGCTTGGTCACGTGACGGGTCACGTGAGGGCCTCAACAACGCCGGTTGACCAAGACACCGTGATGGTGTCGCAAGCTCCTGATACAAGCTCTGTAACTCAAGTCCCCCCCCAAAATCTTTTATTTACTTGCTGATAATCGATTTTCGAATTTCTTCATTGTTCAGTGTGCATGTATATTTCATTTGCATAATGAACCCATTTAAAAACAAATTTTTTTTAGTGTGCAGAATGAAGTGCCAAAGTGAAAAACAAATACCACAAACACTGCACTGGCTTCATCAAAACAACAACTAAAATTGATGGAAAACAACATTTCATACAAAAATAATTTTTGTATCAATCAATGGATTAAGTATATACAGGTTTGCTTTGTGATTATGTAAATATACATTTTTATTCTGCACAGGGATTGAATCAAGTTGCGGGTGATATAAGCTTGAGATATAATAGGTATTTTTGAAACACTGGTTTCGTTTCCAGCTCTGACTTCATCTCTGTCTTCAGAAGCATCTAGAAGCCTTTAATATTCAGACCCATGAGAATTTCTCTAAACTTTTACACCAATGTATGTTAAATGGTATATAACACTCTAAAGCAGAATATTGACCAATATTGAACCACAAGGGGCCTCAAATCTTCTTAAGCCGAACCCAGAGACGCCACCGATGTTTCATAAACACTCATAGTTCTTGTTACTTGTTGACTCGTGTTTCCCCGGTTATCTTTTTCATTGTATTTTTTTTTCGTAGTGTCTAGTGGATGAAGTAATGTACCATTTTCCATATAGGTACATAGAATGGCCATTGTAGAATGCACACGAAAGTTCTAGAACCTCAAAGCTGCTGAGTTCTTGCAAGCCGTTCCAATTTGCATGTGGAAATGCTACGTTGTGAATCATAAAAAAATGTCCGTTACAGTTTGAGTTAAGAATGACAACAAATTACAGGGGGAAAAAACAGATAAGAGGGACATTAAGTCTTCAAGGAGGAAAAAAGGTACTGTCAAGAATTGAGTCAATCTTTTGTTATTCGGGTCCGGGCGTCCCCCCTCCCCCCCCAAATTTATAGATTTGCATAAACAGACACCTCGGTCTTGACGTTCTCCCTTTCCTGGATGATGATTGGCTGCAGCTGGAAGGACACCGTCTTTGGTGGCACTGTTGATAACGATGGCGACGACGAGGGTGACGGCGCCCTCTTTGGAGCATGGTTGGTAACGGAGCGCGGCGCTGACGAGGTGTCGAATGTTTGTCATCTGTGGTTATCCAGGCCCTGCCTGGCGGCTGACGGTGACTGGGCCCCCGGGGACGGGGGCTGTTGGTTCTTGCGGAGTGGGAACACCTTGAGTTTGGTCTGTGTGAAGAGAGAGTTCAAATAATGACGATAAAGTTGGTTTGATATGCGACGTTTGGATACATTTGCACAAAGTCTACGAGCAAATGAAACCTATACTTCTGTAGTATGGCAGATAGGTGATGGGATTGTGCCTTTGATGATACAAGCATGGAATTTGGTACACAGTCAGAGTATGTGATGAGAAAGATGTTCGGCTATAGGGCCATAACAGATTTGTCCTTTGAAAAAGAAATATAGATAGAATAATAAGCTATGTGGCAGCCATTTTGAAAATTTGGACATACTGGTATTTGGACTGTGTGCCAAATTCCATGCTTAATCAAAGGCACAATTCTTCCAAATATTTTTCCTATCTACCGCACTACTGGGTGAAGAAAGGCAAGTGGAGGTGAAGTGGCTTGCCCAAGGACACAACAAATGACCAGCACCTGGATATGAACTCCCTCTGTGATCATGATTCAGGAACCCTGACCACTCCAGAGCAGTTCCAAAAACATTACCTTTAACATGAAGGAGGAGGAGAGGCTGGACGCTAGGTGGTTGGAGCCCGAGACGTCGTTTAGCTCCCGGCCGTGAGCCAGCACGTCATCCACCTCCAGCCCACCATTGTTGATGCCGCTGCAGCCCGCCACGGCGCTGCTGCCTCCTCGGCCGTCAGTGGTGGTGCCGTTTGCGCCCGTCACTGTGGCCGTGCTGTCCATGTCTCTCAGGATGGAGCTGGCTTCCCGGTACTGGCTGATCTGGCTGATCTCGTCTCGCCAGCCCGGCCGGGGCGAGTCCCTGACCGCCGAGCTCTTCTTGTGCTGCCAGCAGCAGGGTCCAAAATGCTTCTCATATTCCTCCACAACCTTGCTCCATGGAGGGGAAAAAGTATAATATATACCGATATCACAGTGCTGTAGTCTAGATCAGCACAAGTTAAGCCACAGGGAGCAGGGGATGAAAAGTAACAAAGGAATGTCTTTTGTCACAGTTCATTTGAATGACTTATGACGAGACTTAAACTGGATGAGTTGTGATTGACTTGCGATGGTTTTGTTAGGACTAGTGATGGGGTTGACCTGTACTATAGAACCTCGAGACACTTTTGGGCTATTACTTGGTGCTATGGTTCTTGTTAAAGTATCGTGTCAAATAAGATTAATAATCATGGTGCCGTGCAAAAGATCAAGGCCTTTATAGAGGGATTCAATTGAACAATTTCAACAGATCAAGCACAGAAGAGTGCCACTCACCTCCGAACTGCTAATCCCGTAGAAGAGCAGAATGAGTATACTCTGAATTTTTGTCAAAGTGAAAACGAGAAGAAATGTCATTATTATCACATACACCTTAAAATGCTGCACAGTGGAATTAAATATTATATACAATCTGGTGTTCACTATTTTAAATAAAAAGGTCACATTGGGGCACTCTCACCGTGATAATTATTTGCTGAGGTTGAACTACAGAATATTATTTTGTATGGTGTTACCATAAGATGGGCTATAGCTACACTCAAGGTCCAACATTTGGTCAATCTAATTTGCTTGTACTCTTGTCTCTAGTTTCATAAAACATTGTGGGGAAAAAAACGTAAAGCATTGTGAGTAATTTACTACCATGATCTATGCGTAAACATTCCGTATGCAGGGGCGGATGGGGGGGGGGGGGCCAAAGGGGGCCATGGCCCCCCAAAAAACGAAACCAATTTTTTTTTTATGTGACATCGCAATAAAGGCAGGCAATGAGTACACCACCATCTTTTCCTCAAAAAAACCTTGGTTAAAGCGGTCAGAAATTGCCTCAGATCGCACCACAGAGCATCTAGAATCCAAAAAAAATTCGGGGCCCCCTTAAGCAAGCCCCGAACCCCACGCCGTTATTTTTTTGACCAACTTTTTTGGGGGACCAAAATTTTTTTGGGTCCCCCCAAAAAATTGTGTTCTGGATCCGCCCTTGTCCGTATGTACAGAGTAGTCTTGGCAGCTCTTAAGAATTATCCACCATCAGCACGTTGATTTAGGTAGCGGGTATGAGCTAACTATCCAATCTATGAGCTAACCATGCTTTCGAAATGTAAAGTGTACATTTTGTTAATGTGGAGGGCAACTGCGTGTGCACGTACCATTGCTAGAGCAGAGAGTATCCAGAAGACATCAAAGATAACATATTCGTACTCAATGGACAAGGCGGAAAATACCCACTCGCAGATCTCGAGTGGGAGAACTATCAAGCATGCACGGATGTTGGGTCTGGAGAAAAGAAAATACGCAGAATAATAATAATAATAATGCATTGCTTATTCAATGCTTTGTATTTTTCTTATAGCGCTTTACAATCATTACCCATGAGACAGTATTCTGCACCAGCTCTGCACAGTCTGGTCTCTACCTTCACAGGTACCCATGTATTCTCCTTTGTGGAGGGAGATAATTGCAGTTAAGTGTCTTGCTCAAGAACACAAGCGCCATGGTCCCTATCAAGGTGTAAACCCATGTAGGCCTACCATGTGTCAGACATGGTGACCAACGGTCACCATGTCTGAATCTAAGCCATGATGGCCTTGGCGAAAGGCTACTGTACAGGGTGGATCAAAAAACCGAAACCGACATATTATTGCTAATTGGAACAGAAGTAGGGCACATGTGAATCAAAGGGAGATATCCTGTGTTAGGGTTGAATCTCCTCTTTAAAATGACACCCTGGTCATGTCATTGCATTCACGGTTGACTGAGTAGTGACCAACTTTAAGAAAGGGTCTATTTAGAGACTTGCGCCACCGTGACTTTTCAACTGTGGTTTTTGTTGTGAAAGGCTAGGGTTGCCAATCAAGGCAGGTGGGAAAAAAGAGAGATTTCACCATGAAAAGTGGCGCAAGTCTCCAAATAGACCCTTTCATAACATTGGTCACTGCTCAGTCAACCGTGAATGTAAGGACATGACCAGGGTGTCATTTTAAAGAGGAGATTCAACCCTAACAGAGGATATCTCCCTTTGATTCACATGTGCCCTACTTCTGTTCCAATTAGCAATAATATCTCGGTTTCGTATTTTGTTATCCACCCTAAACACACACTCATGACCGAGGACTGTTTCCGGCAAAAGAAGAACGCTCGCGGACGACAAAGAATCTGTTGTTCTCCCTTTATCTGTCTGTGCTCAGGGTGTATGTAATACATGTACACTGTCACATGTAGTGATTGTGTTGACTGTGTCCAGATCTGTTTCAATAATATAAAGAAGTTGTCTTCACAGGAACTGTTAATAACTCTGCAGGCATTTGCAGTTGGTTCATCTGCAGATTGTCTCAAACGAATAATTGTTGCAGGCAAAAATTGCCGGGAAACTAAAGAATACTGTCGGTACTTACAAGATTCTGCTCATGTAGCCAAGGCACTTTTTGTCTGTTTTCTTTAAACCGTAGTAGCAGTAAAATGCGTAGAATAGGCATACAAAATTTGTCTGGGGAAAAAAGGAACAAAAGCCTTGAGTTATAAATCAAAACAGGGAATTTAATTATATTTTATTGATTACTCAAACACAACACTTTACACCCAAGAAAAAATGTATCGGTTCATTTTGTTTAGACTTCATATTTAGCCAAATTCTACCTCTGATTATTTGGAAATTACAAGACATTGTTTCGATGACTAGCATAACCTTTTTTTCTGAACTGTTTTCGTTTCAAAATAGTTTGCAACATATGTATATCTAAGAATGTTGCCCCTGCAGTTCAAAGAAAATGTACTGCCTTCCATTAATTGAAACAAAAAATTGGAGCAAATGTTTACCTGGTATAAAGCAACAATTGACAAAATTGATACATCTTAAAAGCTAAAGTCCATCATTTGCAGCTATCCGAAAAGTAATGCACAGTAAAAATGCACAAATTACAAATGATGGACTAAAAAAGAGCATGCTGAATTCGTCAGAAAGCATTGGAGCCATTTTTGCGGTGGTATCACGCGCATGCCGCACGCGTTATTTAAGACGGGGCGCGCATGTATCGTGGCAACCCTATTTGTCGAATTGAGTCCGGAGTGCGTGCAAACTACCTGAGCGCGACGAGTGCGAGCCAGGGCCCAATAGCAGAAAGATGTGCTAACCTTAAGCACTGTTTCATGGTGTGGAAACAGTCATGCGGGCGCATGGAGATTTCTATTGTTACGTCACTAAGTTCAGAATGTTTGTCCTCTGAGGTAAGCGTGCCTTTTGCTGTGCTTACTGCTTACGGTCTCTCTGAAATAGACGGAGGTTCTGTTAGCAGAAAATCGCGTGCTTAGCAGCACCATGACATCGGCCCATGGTGCCACCGTAGGAATGGCTGACGCATATGAAACAAAAAATAAAAAGGCAAGTATCTATGAAGTTTCTACCTGCCTATTGCTAACGTTTGTTTATGAACACATGCCAAGTGGATTTACTTACGAATCCAATTAGTGCCACGGGGGTAATGATTGCATACGAAATTCCCGAACCAAGGGGAAGTGCACAGCTGCAAAGGAATCAATCAATAAGACGGTAATCAGTTTCCCAGACTAATGACTTAATAAAAATGTGGTGCCTTCGAGGTTTTGATTTGACGTTGAAATCAGATTAGCATTGATTTGACATTAGTCTTGATGTGACATCAATTAAATTGGCACCCTTGAATTGACGTTTATCAGTTTGGTACCCTTGACTGAGCATGAATCATTTGGGCACTCTTGATTTGATATGAATTATTAGTTGACACCCTTGATTCGACCTGAATTAATTTAGCACCCTTGATTTGACCTAAATTGTTTTGGCACCCTTGATTTGACTTTTAGACACTCCTGATTTGACATGAATTAGTTGGCACCCTTGATTCGACCTGAATTAATTTAGCACCCTTGATTTGACCTTAATTGTTTTGGCACCCTTGATTTGACTTTAAGACACTCTTGAGTGAACATGAATCTTTTGGGCGCTCTTGATTTGACATGAATTAGTTGGCATCCTTGATTCTGCCTGAATTAATTCGGGCACTCTTGATTTAACATGAATTAGTTGGCACCCTTGATTCGACCTGAATTAATTTTTAGCATCCTTGATTTGTCCGAAATCGTTTTGGCACCCTTGATTTGACTTTTAGACACTCGTGATTTGACATGAATAAGTCTGTCACACTTTATTTGACATTAAGGCACTCTTTGTTTCGTCAAAACAAATAATTTGGCACACTTAACATGACGTGAATCATATTCTGCACCCTTGATTTGACATTGATTAGTTTGGCACGCTGTATTAAAATAAATCAGTCTGGCACTTGCATAGACGCATACCAAATCAAACATTTTGGTTTGACACAAGTAGAATCATCATAGTGTTGAAATGCGTCAATTATTTTCGACACTCTTAACTTACTGAAAGAACGCGCTATATATTTGTACAACAATCGCAAAGCTCTTACGATTACTCAGTACTTTAGGCCTATATGAGTTAAGAAACCACGCTACAATATCATTTTGCCACGAGGGTTTTGTGGCACATTTCATAAAGATTTGGTGTGCTGAATCATCCTTACTCGCAGCTGACAAGCTGAGTTGCGTAGGACGCGGCTACATTGAGGTCGAGTCGAAGGCATGTAAATGCGCCATAGGCTGCCGCTATACGACTTGTGTATGACCATGGAGCATATTTTCTGAAGGGAATAATACGATCTGGGGGGGGGGGTATTGCTTGCAATTTGATCATCCTAAGTAGCCAGATATGGAGCATGAAATCTAAATATGTCTAATTTGTGGGCCGATTTTCTTGTGGACTTCTCACAGACAAGCTTTTACCGCTTACAATATAGCAATAAGAATTTTCAAAACTCATTTTTAAATTGCCATTCCCGTAAAAAACAGCACTAAATCTACTAAATGATAATTTGAATTATTTGAAGTGATTTTCAAGTGGCTGATCGAAAACTTACTAGTTGCCTCGGCCGTAGCTTTCAACATAAATCCCTGCTGTGCCAGCAACGACAAACAACGGCGTGATCCACCCCAGGGCTAAAAACTGAGAAACTGTGCCGGATTCTGTCGTCTTGTACGTCATCTAAAAAAGGGACGAAAACGTGGAACTTAAAAAAAAAGTATTACAAAGTCAAGGTCGCTCCTCGTTTTGTACGCACTGCCCTATTCAAGAGCACTGGTGCCGGCAAATTACTGTGAGCTGCTAATTGTTTAACTGGTGCCCCGGGCTAACACTTCTACTTCAGGTTGCAGACTATTGTAAATAAACTGCCATAGGCCATAGTGATAAATACGCCCACTTCAAGTCCGAAATTCAGGAAACATACTCACAACTCTCCAATTGAGACACATATCAAATTAAAGCTTATTTCATCAAGTTCTTTTGGGGTTAACCATGACATTTGGGAGAAAATTCCATCGAAAGATTATCAGCCCTTAAAGTAGTCCTGGAAGCCCAGCGCCATTTTGAAAACTGATGCCTGCGCTCCATTGCAAAATGGAGCAATTGTGGGGCCCAATTTCATCCAATTTTCACAGAAATACTTTCTCGCACTCCTGTGCACGGCTTCCACCCCCCTCTTTTTGTACAAACCCTCAAGTTCATGGTCCATAAAATGCTGCAATAGCCAAACAAAATTGAGGGCATGCACATCGTGATTTGGCCGGCGTAAAGGTCATTTTCGGGCCTATTTACTCGCCTGAAACCTTGAGCATGGAATGTAAGAACATGAATCATGGCGATGAGCTACGACAATGCTTTGCCATTTCTTTCATATTATTTCTTGAAAGAGATAACTGGTACCGCCGACCTTGGAAAACTAAATGGTCGGTATACATACGTAGTGAGCGCAAAACTTTACAGTGTCACATGCAAGTACATGTCTGGGATAACTTCTAAATCCCCCCCCCAATATCAGAAATTCGTGAAAGGGATACAAATGTCAGTGGATTGATGACCAGTAAAATCTTTTTGGTGATGCAACGACCTATTGCAGGCCTATAAGATCACGATTGATGTCTTCATTCGGCTAAAATGAGCGCAAGTGTGGTAATTGCGCCTACTCCCTGTCTCACCTTGAGCACTATTTGCACAGCTTGGGCCAGCATCCAAAAGGAGTAAGACAGCTGAAAGTAATGGAGGAGTAAGGCTACTGCGCGGCAGGCATCCTGGCAAAGTGGATTTCGAAACAAAAGACAAAAAGAAATTAGAACAAAACGGCAAATTAGAAATCAACAGATTCAAAGGAAAATGTGTAAACCCGTCAGCGCCAATAATGTGCATTGTTAAAATAAAGGACTACAAAACCAACTAAAATCAACCTGTACTCACGCAGTCCAACCTATCAAACCAGCCAAATCATATTCAAACCAGCCCAATCGAACCTCACCAGTCCCAACAAATCCCAGTTCAGCCCAGTCCAGCCCAGCCCAGCCCAGCCCAAACCCACCCCCCCCCCAAAAAACCCAACCCACCCAACCCAACCACACCCAACCCATGACCCCAACTCAACCAAAGCCAACCCAATCTAACCCAACCCAACCCACCCAGCCAAGCCATACCCAACCCATGACCCCAACTAAACCCAACCCAACCCAACCCATTCCACACCATGCACCTCAAACAAACCTATCCCAACCTGTCATCACACGTCACAATTCTTACCATGTTATCTATTGCGTAGACTCCTGCAACCAGCGTTATATGACCGGTTAAAAGGGTTGCTAGGAAACACAGCACTATTGAGGCACGATCTGAATCAAATGTTCTGCAGGTGGAAAAAAAAGAAGACATTTGGGGGGAAAAAACATCACCTCTGATTTTCTTATCCGTCAAAATACGTTTTTAGCAACGAATAAGTTCCAACATTGTTTCTGCGTTAATCAATAATTCCGCCAGTAATCTTCAACAACAAAAAAGACGCCCTGAGCGTATTTAGGGCGACTACAACAATGATATTTTGACAAGATAATGGTGACTTGACAAGGGCGGATCCAGGTGGCCCCAAAGGGGGCCATCCCGCCCCCCCCCTCCCCCCCCAAAAAAAACCGAACCCATTTTTTTTTAAAGTGACGTCGCAATAAAGGCAGGCACTGCGTTCACCACCATCCTTTCATAAACAAAAATTGGTTAAAATTGCCTCAGATCGCACCACCGAGCATCTAGAATGCAAACTTTTTTCCCCCACGCCGTAATTTTCTGGACCATGTTTTTTTGGCCCCCTGATGCCCAAAAATTGTGCTCTGGATCCGCCCTTGTGACTTGAACTAACTTCAACGTTAGCTTCTCAGTGGACTACTGCAACCAAGCATGGCCCAGTAACGTTTTTAGTTTGCAATCGTGGTAATACGAAAGAACTTTAAAGGCATAAGGATCATTTGCTGTTCATGCATTTTGTTCGTGTCACAATAACACCACTCAAAATAAGACGAATGTAAAAAACAAAAACTTACCTGTTGATGTTTCAGCTCAGTGGACATTACACTTTTTGAGAAAACTTCGAAAATGCGTCTTCATTTTTCTGGACGCAAAGCATATAGGAGTTGGCTAGGAAATAATGGTAATCCCTCTTTCCTAGAAAATGAAAGCCTACCAGGCGCAATGATTTCACATGACGTTTGATCCTACTATTTACTTGCAATCAAGTCCGACATTTTTCATAATATTTTGGCGATTGCGTTGTTTATTTTTCTTTGCAAATGATCCAATTGCCTTATAAAGTCTATCCAAAATTTCCAAACAGCATTAGTTGTACTCTGCCTAAAAAAAATGACCATCACCGTGAGGTTTCCTGCTTTACCTATTTGCATAAAGTAGAAGGCAAAAGGTCGCTGCTATCAGAACCAAGTATAAAACCATCGAAGCCAGAAGGACATTTGTTAGCTTCCCTCTCGTGTTGTACTGTAAAAGAGCAAAGAAGAAATTGGCTAAATTTCACTGCTCTTCTAACCACCGAATTTCGTGCTTAATACGGTCCCTATTCTGTGCTTAAAGCGCTTGCACATGCGCTAGCAACTTATATACTTACAAAATGCTTAGTTGGGACGTACGCGGACGCATGCACACCTGCCAAACTGCTTTTACTTGTCCGTAAAATGAGCTGACCGTATACGTTAATTGCTTATTGTAAGCAGAACAAGGAAAGTGGGCCTTAAGTTGATTTATAGTTAACTACATGCACAAGCAAGCACCAATTTTGATTACGGTCATTTGAAATTTATACACGAACACGATAAAGATGTTTCCTCCAAAGTAAAGTGAAGGTTTACATAATTTCAGTGCCTGCATTGCTTCCACGTGCTTGCAAACCCAATTTGAAAGTCCAATCAAAATGCCGCGAAAACATTCCTATTATTGTTGAAGCATTTTCTTTATTCCTTAACTTTTTAGTAACGTATTCAAGAGAACAAAAGAGTGAACTTGAATAGCTTTTGGGCAGTAGGTTTTTTTTTTGGAATGCGCCATTCGGTAGCTTTATCGATCCATACCAGTTAGGTTGTGGATAGGCCTACTGCATGATTATTAGTTGGGGCCAGAGTGTATATTAATTTCTGCATCACATCGTGATCCGTTTGGTGTAATGTCTGAAATAAGGGCGCAACGAAGGTTGTAGGCCACTGAGTATGCGTTTGGTGTTATGTGTGCCGTGATATGACCATCTTGGAAAGTTGTGAGAGTTTTCCGAATTATTTGAAGTCCGGGTTATTTATCATTGGAGTCAATGGCAACTTTATACTATGACTAGTAGTAGTATCCACCCTGAACGATCTACCGAAGATCACTTTTTAATTTAACAGAGTCATTTAAAAGTATATTAAACTTTTTTTATTATTTTTTTTGGCCAAAAAATAATAAAAATCGTTGAGTAAAAAGTGTATGATGTTACTAATGCATTAACAATCTTTCTTTACAAATCTATTGTTCGTGGAGTCGTAAAATGGCGGACGGTGACTTCACTTCATACAGCCAATGGGCTATTCAGTTTTCATATGGATATCAATGGTTCTATTCCATACCAAATTTTCCTAAATGGGCGCACTGAGAGCCAATGAGGGCGCCGAAAAGCGCAGGATAATGCTGCAGTCTGGTGCAGGTAGGATGATAATTCCGGTTCCCTGACGTACGTCAGCTGTGGTTGTTTTATGCACGTACACGTCTCTGAGGCGTAGGCCCTTACGTACGTAACACCATTCGTCTGTTTCGAGGCGTGAAATTAATTCTAATTTTCTACCCATCTGGAAAGATGGAATAGGACAGTGACACCCGCTGCCATTGGGAACGCTGTTTGACGAGAAGGACCATTACGTATGCATTGGCTTTAATTTAATATTCAAAACACTGGAGGGAGATTCGATGCGAAGTGAATGCTAATGATAGGAACGGACGTCTCGCGGCGTGCTGTCAATATGGACATCGTGTGGGCTGCATGCATGGATGGACAAGACACGGCTGTGAAAAATTGTGAGTACATGTAGTCATTCACTTTTAAAGGGCCAGGTGGCAAGACAACATATCCTCGTTCCCACCACCCTGGCCAAGTGAGCTGGTAAACCTCTAGCCCCATAAATGTGGCCAATTTACTGGACTAACTCCGTAAATAAAGGCTACACTTCCATTATGTACAAAAACATGTCGAACTTTGTCAAATTTTGATTTTCACATTTAGGCTTATTTTGTAGTATATTTTTGCTTTAGAAACACACTCACCCTCTTTATAGGCTAATCAGAAAGTGCTGCCTTTTTCAGATGTCTAATTCATTGGTTAAGTACATTGTTTTAATGCGAAATATTGAGAGAAAAAAATCGTATCGAAAAAATTGTAATTTTTGACATGTGGCTCTTCGTGAAAACGGTGACGATTTATGGGGCTAGTAAACCTCTAATTTCTTTGAGATCTCATTGGATACATATAGGAAGTATCCACTGTCCACTGCCAGTTTACGCAAGATACGCATTCGCATTGTTTATGGCAGGTGTCCTATACCTTCGCCAGGGTGACCCGAGGTAATGGCAAAATTCTGCTAGACGCACTTCAAAAATCTGCTAGATTTAACAAAAATCTGCTAAATCACCTTTTACATGTATTACACGAAATAAGTTATAAACAATGTACTCACATGATGCAGATGTTACACAATTTCCGTTTAATAAAATCTCAAAATGTACCTTAAAAAATTAATATTTTTTTTAAAATTTGCACGTCTAGCCTGGCTTGCAATGGTCTAAAGTAATTTACTGTTACTTATACACGTCAGGGAACCTCAAATTGAACCTTTTTCAAATCTAATCAGGTAAATCTGCCATATTTTCGAGTCAGATCACCAATTTAATACAGAATTCTGCTTAAAAAAATCATTCTGCTAAAGTTTCTTTCAAACTATTTTTTTTTCGAAAAAAACTCGACAAATTTAGCCGAAATTCGGCTAAAACGGTCACCCTGACCTTCGCAATGCTGGATTCCCTTCACAATCGAGGATGGAGCGAAATAGTTTTTGATGTGTTCGAATTACGTACACGTGAGAGTTAAATTTGCGCGAGCGCGTTCGATTAACCACCACGTAATACTCATGTCTGCCCCGGTGTTATGCCCCAGAAGCTCGCGAGTGGGTCTCTGGTGGCTGCCCGGTTGCAATGACGTAGCGGAACGATTTCGTGGCTCGATTGAAGATGGCGGGAAATTTAATTGAATACTAGTAGTGAATACAAAATGTACAGATTTAAGACTCAAACGTAATGCAATTTACGTTCACGTGATAAATTGAACAGAGCAGAGCATATCTTCCTAATTAATCCAGCAAGTATTGATCTGGTTGCAATGATACAACAAGAATGCAGGCGAATACACCGCACCTTTCGATTTAGCCTCATTGCCTGGCTTTATCGAGTGTTAATGTAACCACGTGTATACACGGAGAAGCTACTCGAACGCACCCATTGGGGCCTGCTCACGTGAACAATGGGGGCGCTATATAGCCCAACAGCGCTCTTCTTTATGTAGGCTCCTACTCACCTTGCCTATAACGGCAAATGTCGTCAGATGGGTACAATGACATGTCACCGTGCCATCGTCGTTGAAGACCGGCTTCTGGCATCCTTGTAGGTCCTCTTTCCAGACACTGACGGCGACAAAGGCAAATAGATGCGTTAGTGACAAGCTATGTCCGGGACAGTGTTGCACATTATCCAGGTTACAGTAGAGTTTCGGGTATAGCTGCAAGCAGCACTAAACCCTTCTCAATCCTCCAAAATCAACCAGGGGGGTTTAGAGGATGCATTGCATCAAGGTCTTCTAAGCTATACCCAGCGTTGTTTATGTTCAGCCATGCATAACTCAGGCTCGCATTATACTGGATACCATCTGCACCGCTGCTATTATCATCCGTACTTACTCAATGTAGGCCTATCACAGTGATTGTTGGAGGATTGTGAAGGATTGAGGCAGACATAACCCCTCCGCCGAACAAATTCAATAAATAACGGATGATTTTGGAACATGGAGGCAGAATCCAAGTTTTACATAGTCGCAGTTGATGTTTGAAGGATTTAGGATAGATCCTAGCAAAAAGGGCCCTGGCGTTAATAAAGAAAAGGAATACGCGCAAAGTATCTGGAACCCCACAGAAAACAACATGCAGAACTTGGTTTAAATAACTTCATTTTAAGGTTCATAATGTATGTACATCCCAATGCGTCCTTTTAGCGAACTCTAAAATATGAAAATAATATAAACACTTTTTGTTCTTAATGTTTGGTCTGGAATTCATCAAAATATACTTTGAAGTCATTTTTTTGTTTACCTGCAAGTTGTTACAATGGAAAGGACATCGGGTGGAAAAATAAAAAGAGCGACGATCTCCTTTTTTTAGGGGAAACTGCAGGTTGTAGGTCCACGTATCAGCTCACTTTTGGTACATACTACATTTTAACTAGACATTTTTCCTGTAATATCACGATCCTACAATGTCGCTCTCTTTTTTTGTTAATCTAATGACGCATTGACTGACAGCTAGTCATATACTAGATATGTTTACTTAAAAAAACCCCAGAGAACTGACAAAACAAAATTATATAGGGACTTCTACCAACTGTAAACTGGACGCTTCTTGCCAAGATACAGTTGCTTTACTCTAACAAACGACTAATTATACAAATATTTGCATCAGCATAAAGATCTCCATGCACACTGGTAAAAAGGCATTAGTCAATCCGGCAGGTGTACGCAAACACCTATCACCACGCATTTCTTTCAGCATTTTCTAGGTAAGCTGGGGAAGGTTGGTCTAGCGGTAGAGCACAGGATTCATGATCGCGAGGTTGTGGGTTCAAGCCCCGCCGTGGCCGTGCGCGTTGTGCCCTTGAGTAAGGCGCTTTACCTCAATTACTCCACTCAACCCAGGTGTTAAATGGGTACCGGCATTATTCAATGCTGGGAAGGTAACAGACTCGCTGTGGAGGAGGTGTGATGATCCCCCCCAGCAGCATATGAGTCTGGCCCGATCGCTAACGAAAGAGAGATGGGCACTCCGTTCCTGTGAATACAGGTTCGCCCCCTTAATACCTTGACACCTTTACCAGGTGAGCTGCACAGTAAAGGTGCATGTATATATTTTTGGACATAAAAGTATTCCTCAGCCTACCGCTGATTGCTGTATGTCAAGAATGAACAGGTGGAATTGGGCAGCACGGGGTCGTTCTTCATCTGTATCGACACGCTGTCGGCGAAGGTGTCGGTGGTCGGGGTGGGGAATACACTGCAGGAAACCAGAACCGAACTGATGTTGTGGGTGTCAATGTGGATCCTGCCGTAATGCATAGATAAAAAGAAGAACACATAAGTCAATGGTTGACTTCTGAAACGCTTGGTGGCAGCACACACACCGGTCCTTGTACGGAAATTTATACGCGAATTAAGAAGTATTGATAAATACCTAAAACAGGCTGGCTGGTCTTAAACACATTTCCAGTGTCACATGAAATTTTGACTCCTATAAAATCCGGTGCCTTTTGCCGTTTCATTAGTTGTATGTTTACGATCCTAGCTCACGTAGGCACGCGCAATACTAGCAAGTAGCAGTGAGTCAGTATTTTATGGTCCTAAAGCCAATCTCCGTATAAATTGAGGAAAGGGAAAAACTTGAAGTAAAATTGTTGAACAAAATTGTTGGAAATTTATAATTTTTGACTTTTTTTGACTTTTAGACCGAAAAATGTAGATTTTTTTTACTGTAAAGGCCTTCGGCTCGGGTAATTATTAGCATCCAGACTCAAGAAATGTGTTATTCCCAAAAAATCTCATTCAGGAGTTTTGTATAGTCTGGCATGCTAGGTGAAAATAAAAACATCTGCCACAGCCCCAATGATGTCATCAACCTCTGGCAGGTGCTTCTACGTGTCACTTGGTGGTCGGTCGGTCTGTCTGTCCCGAAAATTGACCTTTTGGTGTATGGTGTTCCATATGTGCCATCGGCGTCGCATTTTTCGGCGTCGCATTTTCCAGCTCTGGCAGGGATCATTTTGATCGATTTCATGTACGACTTCCATGCAAGACGGCCAGAGCTTATTATGCACTTGTTTTATCTAGTGCCAACTAATGTATTTTCTAATAAATTCAACAATTATGGGATCACTTACTTGGAATTTTGCGACTGTGAAGGAAACAGGTCTAGAATTGTTGAGGCAAAGACCAAAGTTGCAACGCTGGTATTCCTCGTGGAACCTACTGTAGTAATAACACAAATTATTCACGTTGATTAATGGTTGACAAGTAGGATATATTTATATTACACAAGAAAAACAGCCATCTGGTAATTAACTGTGCCAAACTGCAGTGTAGGGCCCATGTTTAATTACGGGCCGTGTCGAGTTGGTGGTTTAACATCCATTCTGATACGTGGTTGTTAAAACTGTAAAACCTGACACTCTGCAGAGTGCAATCTAAATCGCCAATATCAAGTGGATTGGGTGTGTGTTCAGTCGGCAACTTTGCATTGCAGGGTTGTCAATCAAATAACAACAACATATTAGTGAACTTGTGACCATATGTCACTAGTAAACGTTGGTATTTGTCTGACCGCAGTAATTATAAAGCAAAGCCGGTAAATTCCACCTAAATACCGGTAAATGCTAGACACTTTTTCGAGGGAACAAAATAATAAAGCCGCTCTTAACACACAATTTAGAAATATTTCCCATGAATGAGCTACAAACCTAACTAACCCTAAAATTCAAACCACAACCGAATGATGTGTAAGTTTGTCCAATGTCGCCCCTGAGGGCGTTTATCATTGCCATTTTCCCTCGTCCTCACCGCCCCATCCAAATTCTATATAGGGCACCCCTCACCGCCAATCCGTTTTGCAAAATCATGTGTAGGAGACGCTGACGCCGCAAAGCATTGTTGGTACACTTGCCGTTACCAAGTAAACGCATAATGCCGTGCGCACGAGTTACACGTCCGCACACGAACATATCCTGGCTCACGTGATGTACAAAAATCCGTCCGATCAGAGCTCAAAGAAAATTAGAGGTCACCTGCACCTTTGGATACGAGCAAATAAGGATTCAAGCATTTTTTTCCCTTTGTACTGGGGACGATGTTTATTACCTTTTTTTGCGAGTACCGTCCCTGGAATGGTAACTTTAGTGGAGTAGTCGCTAAATTCGTGAACTAGGTCTTGACCGCCTGTCACCACCTCATAGATTGACTCTGTGGAAAAGATGAAGGTTACGTTTGTAATACAAGGTAAAAAATGGTGTCTAAAACTCAATGTATCATCTATATTGGACCGTTTGACTATTGGTGCGCAGGCGTATATTTCGTCACCAATCAGCCATTGACTACTATGTTTCCTCACTCGAACATGCTCTGTGTGATTACGAAGCCTTGTGCTTTTCTACGGTTTGGGTAGGTCATCAATGGTAAACCTCGTGCAGTGAGCATGACATCGGGGAAAATGCAAGATGTTCCACTTCTTCCTCGACTAAGTAGGCGTATAGGGTTAAACGTCAGCATTACTCGAACTTACGGTAGTTAGTGGTGGATTTCAAGGTCAGAGGGGCGTGTCCCCTGTCGTCCAGGTAGGAGGTTATCACGTCCCCGTAGTTTTCAAAACCCTCCATGAACCTCAAGAACAAGTCGGCATCTTTGTACTGAAATAAGAATGAACCAATGAGAAATCAGGCGTATAGTTTGGCACGCGTGGGAAGCGTGCAACAAATGCCTTTATTCAAGACATGGATTTGCATTTGGTTGTCCTTTATGCAGCCGGTGTAATGTAATTCTGTCCCCCAGGGGCGGCGGAACCAGGAGGAGGGGGGGGGGGGACTTGCCCCCCAGATTTTCCCAGGCCAACAAAAGTGCCCCTCTCGCAGTTAATGTGCCCCCTCGAGATGAAAACAAAACTGCCCCTCAAACGCACACATATGAAAGCATATGATCGCGCTACAAATAAAATTGTCTCCTCTCTTGTAATGCAAAACTGCCCCTCAAAAACCACAAGTACCCCTCTCGCATTAAGAAGAGAATTGTGCACACGTTTTCAAAATGGAAAACTAACCCTCGAAAGCACAAATACCCCTCTCGCAATAATACAATTGTGCCCCTCTGGAGATGGAGAATTGGCCCCTGAAAAAATAGTTCTCTTCACGCGAATGAAATTGTCACTGAACTGGCCATCAAAAGCAACAGTGCCCCTCTCGCGATAAAAAAAATGATCTTGCTACATAACTATGGGTAAAATAAATACACAGAGCAAGATGGAAAACGTATTCATAATTTGTTCCTCTTCATATAGGTTTATAGCGAAATGAACGGGACCATATTCTTTTCCTCCATTTTCACACTGACGGAAGGTGCCCCTTTTTCTGAGCAAGTGCCCCTTTTTGGTGTTGCCCCCCAGTTTGAAAAGCGTTCCGCCGCCCCTGTGTCTCCCTAAGAAATCTAGCCCCCCGGACCGATTGACCGGACTGCGACCTGGTAAATCTGTCCAGGGGTGGGCAAATTCACCTGGGAGATGCTGTCCCTTTCCAGGTGAGACCGTGTCCGAATTTCTTGGCTACGGTTTGACATGCGGCTGCAGCAACCTCCCGTATACTTGTGTGTGATTTCAAGCCGTAGCCATAAGTAATTCGTACACGGCCCAATATTCTGTCCCCTAGCCAAACAGAAAATGGGTCCGCCTGGTGAATGTGTCTCCATAATGATCTGAGGGTGAACAGTAATGGTATAAACGAATATCATACAGTGTTGCAGTCGAGTACTTTTTCACAAACGATTACGACTACTTTGCCACGGGTACGAGTATGAGTACGAGTACTTTTTCACAAGTACGAGTACGAGTACTTGGCCTCGAGTACGAGTATGAGTAAGAGTACTTTGCCACGAGTACGATTACGAGTACAGGAATTTGTTTTCTTGCGAGTACGAGTAAATTTCCATGAGTACGAGTACGGAAAAAAAGTACTCGAGTACGGACGAGTACAAGTACGAGAAGTCGAGAACTACAACACAAATATAAACTGCTAGGTTTCAAATTTTCTCGCATAAATATTTCTTTACTCGATCATCCAAAAACTAAAACATTAATTTTCAAACGCATGAAATAAATGGCCGTACACGTGAACTAAACCATCACTTATAAATTCCTGCATTTATAATTTTGTTTTTTTAACATCAGGATGAAACCCTTTCTCATGACGTGAAATTTTAATGCGCACATAGGTCTGGGTCGAATCTCAAAAGCAATTCAGTTATAGGAAAGCAACATTTGTTTTGAAGGACGAAGCGTACGTTCGTGTATGGGCAATTTCATAATGCCAGACACGGCCCGAGCAATGTTTCACATTAGAGTTGTTGGCTATTCATAACAGTTACCGACTTCCAACAGTTGGGTGAAACGTTACGTAATCCTCCTTTTAATGATGGCATTCAAATGGCGCGTGATTTCTATTGTGACATTGAAGTGGTGATCCTTCTCGCACGCACAGAGCGATTTCTTTTACAAAGAAAACATCCTCTTCAGCGCTGGCTGACTTCAACAGGCCCATACTTAATTTGCATGTGACAGTTGCAGACATACAGTCACCCCTTGACAGTTATGTGAAACTGTTGTACAACTGTTAGACCGGACTGTTGCGTATAAAGCAATCAAATTGCACTTAAGAACAGTCGTTGTAAGTTGCCACGAAAAGGTCTCTGAGTCCACGGAGGCGATCCATCAATTATCCCCATTGCATTGCCTTCTGGGAGTAGTGGTCTCGTCATTGACAATAGAAATCACGCGCCATTTGAATGCCATCATTAAAAGGAGGATTACGTAACGTTTCACCCAACTGTTGGAAGTCGGTAACAGTTACGAATAGCCAACAACTCTAATATAAACAGTTCGTTTCTTACAGGGGAAAAATCTATCCGTTTTCCCATCCTTTAAAAGCCTTTTATGTGAACATCCATATTGTGTTGTGTGCGTAAGTCTGTTTCATCTCCCTCAAATTGATGGATTTTCTCTACTCATGCATTACGATGTGACTGTTGCTAAACATGCTGTAACCATCATCTCGTGTTGGTTTTTACGTCATCACTGACTTTTTTTGAGGATTCGTCATGACGAGATTTGCGGGCATACTCTAAGGGTTACTTGGGGGAAAAAACGAAACAAAAGGAGATCCTTTTTTTCTTAATTTCTTAAAACAACACAAGTCTAGGCAAACCTGGAAAACTGGGCCAAGATCGTCAAAAAATATCACTTGATAAGGAATGGATAAAACTGTTTTGCTTGTGTGAGCTTTTTTTCACTGAAGTTTAAAATGACATCGCGGTTTTGCTCATGACTAGGCCTATATGTAAATTGAATTAGCATAAACATGTATTTGGTTCCGATACACACTAATGCATTTTGGCATCGTATGGGCCCTTTAAATAATGCAATCAAGTTTGTAGACTTGGGCGTTATTAGCATGCGTGCGATACGCACCACGGAGCACGCAGGCCAGCCCCTGGCCAGCGGGTCGACGCGGGAAAGCCCATGGGGAGTAGCAGCGCGTTTCCCCCCGATGGTCGGTTGGCGCCGGCCTAGGGGCATCATGATAATGCGGAACTACGATGTAACACTCGACTGTCGTACTCATCATGTAACTTGAGATACTTTCTCACACACTTCCCCCTCAGTCCTTTTTTTTTTCTGAGCTCGTGAGAGTACTTGGAAAAAAATCTCCCCTCCTTTCAAACATCAGTCTTGTTTATCCGGTTTGAATAAATCAGTTTATGTTCAGTACAGGGTATAGAATCTGTGCAGTTTGTTTGTTTGGCAGACGATTTGGATAATCATTCGAAGTTCATTTGTTTTTGCAGTCAGAACAAAATGCCCCTTTGCGAATACCCAGCCATGTTGGTTTTGTTCTTATCATAACACATAGGCGTAGCCAGCGGGGGAGGGAGGGGCATTTTTTTACACAACGATCTACGTGGGGATACACCTCGCACTTTCGTGTACTTTCCTATGATTGGGAGCATGGTTTTATCGCCGTGCTTGAGTGGAGACTAGTGACTAGTAGTATTCATCTTGTATACACGTAGGCCTTAAGTGTGCGTTTATGAGAAGACCATGCAAAATCTTGAAAAATCGACAAGGTGGGGGGTCGGCGAATTAAGTTCAAATCTTGGCCATTTGATCCCCACCTGAGACAATACCACTCGGTGGAGTAGCTCGATAAATAATCACACGGTGGCCGAGTACGGGGCACCGACAATTTTGAGCAAAAAAGGTGACTTCCGGGGTAGTAAATTTGTGTTGTTTCTGGTGTAAAGTTATAGCCTCGTGTATTCCCTTAAACTAAATCGTTTACTGTCAACTTACATATCAAAATAAAGGATTTAATCTCCTCTAAACGATGAAATATAAATCTTTGATATGCAAGCATTCACTGCGGAGATATAGGCGTAAGAAAAACACGTATCAGCTCTATTACGAAATGAAGTCATTTACGCGGTAAACCATAACTTAATTAATGCAGGGCTGAGAGTCAACAAACTTGGAGGAAATATAGTTCAGATATCCGACTACAATAATAAAAAATAAAAAAACTGTCAGCTCTTCCTGTTTTTGTTTGCTCACGGTCAACAAAGTTGAAAAATTCCTATTTTTCAAGACCAAACCTACATAGCCCCCTAGACAGTTCCGAGTGCAATTGGTTGCCTTTAATTGACACTTTGCTGGAATTGTTGTAAGAGCGTAACAAAATCTACATTTTGCAGACTTCACCTATTGGGTGGGTGGGTGAGTGGGCTATCTTTGGTGGTGCGCACTGATCCGATAGGAGGGGAACGTCCTGTTGCCGCCCACCCAGTTAGCGCACGGTATCGAAAGAGGGCGCCCTCGCATAACATCACCGTCAAAATGGCTGCCATGGACACTCTGTCTGTGCGGCAGCAATGTGATTTTAGTAATTTTGAGTATTGCAAAGCCATCAAATGTGGTGTAAATCCCTCTTATCCGCGCGAACTAAATACAGTGCAACTTAATCGATGCACAAAAAACATACGGGGCCATTTGCAGAAGTGGAAAGTCGCTGCATATGATGTGAATGTCGAGTGCATGGAAACTGATCATGCTGATCCTCCTGCGATGTGGTTTGTTCAACGTCGATGCATACACTGATAAGACAATATGTCCAGCGCATAGATACAAGTTAGGGTTGAGTTGGACACCATCAAGGAAATGTTGTCATCTACTCCATAAAGTGAAAGGCAAACCCCATTCCGTAGTGGGAATAAAGCAACGTTGGAACAGGTAAGACTAAGATTAAGAAGACAGAAATCAAACAAAAACACATTTCTGAAATGAATCAATCATGGTCATGGTCCATTTCTGATTTTGTTTGTGGGAAGGTCATATCAATTAAATCCCTTATCATGCAGTTGACTTGGGACCAGTGAAATGTATTATTGTATTGTGTGAAAAATTAATACTGGTTGTCACAGCTCTGGACCACACATATGGTTTTTGGCAGTGGACACAAGGTGGATATTTTGATTTTTTTTTATATAAAGAAAGTTGGAGCTGCACTGAACATGCGCAGTTTGGGGAATAAAACAAATATTTGTTTTGCACTTACATTGTTGTTTTGACTTTTATTCACAAGATGTGACTCATCAGACCATTTACAAGAAAAATTTCAGATTTGTTTTCCCTTTTATACAAATCCTCCAGCGCCAGCCACATCAGAAAATGAAAAAGTAATAATTGTAAATAAATACAGTCGATCTAAAATAATAAAAGAAGATTTTTTTGGGGGGGGGGGATTTTTGACATTGGTTTTGTTCAAGGGAGCTATTGCTCAATATTGTTGGCTACATACGCCCCGCTTTATATCTTTTACGTTTAAAATATATTAAGCCTGCTGCGGCCTTAACACTTTGTTAATTCTCACTGTTCATATGACTTTCAGGTATCTGTAGAGGTTGTCTATCTAAGCACAAACAAGCAGTTACGCACCAGACAGCGGAACAATTACCACCTAGCGATGTGCTCTCTAAGGAACAAGAAGAGCAGCAGTGTACAATCAGTGATTTCACATCGCCGGCTGGTGTACCATCTCTCCAACCCACCGACACAGAGTGCACTTCAGTTCATGAGGTAATGAGAGTGAACTAAGAATGGACCTTGACATATTGCATATCATTTATCACAGATGAATTGTAAGTACTCTTCTTTGAGTACATACATTTGTATTTCAACCCTGCTATATGTAGCAGGCATCTCACTGTTTTTATTTTCCTCATGATTATTTCTAGCATACATTTGAGTCCTCATCAACTGATGGAGATATTACACAGGATGTAGGTGCACTTGACTCTTCTTGGGCTCCAACCCCCGACCAAAGAATGTGGAGCTGCAATCCCTGAACACTTTCCTCACTCAGGGTGGAATGTCTGTTGTTGATGGGCAGCTTCGTCTGTCATTAGAAGAAGCATCTGATAGCACCATCCGTTATTATAGAAGGAAGGCAAAGGAAGCCTTTGGTTTAGTTCTTCATTGTTTAGCACCAGGTCAAGAAGATGGGCTCATGAAGAATTGAAGATTGCCATCGGTGAAACAACTGCTGAATCATCACAAAGTAGTCAAGATTTTGATAGTAGTACCCGTTTTCATTTTTTTTTATTGCATCCTTTTTTATCAACATTTTTGCATTAGTGGTTCCAGGTTCTCTTCCTTTACGTATTTTGTGTTTAAACAAAGGGTTATCATGGCTTGTTATTGGAAGACAGTGACTGTTCTTGTTTTTTAATGTTAATTTAAGAAGGAAAACGATTTTCTTGATTCATATTCAATTGTTTTTTCGAGTTTGATCGTTAGGTTGTTCCATGTGTTATTCTATTTTGATACTGTGTAGGTTCAGTTTTCTTCTTTCCACTTCCATTTAAGTTTAAAGTTCAATTTAGTTTTGTACAGTTGACTCGTTATAGCAAGGTCAGTGAGACCGCCCAAACTACCTCTTTAAACAGAAATGTTGCTTTAAAAGGACAGCGAAACAAAGAGACACAAAGAGAACTAGAGATTTGAGACCTCAGAATTTGCTCTTTATAAGCAGAAGTAGGACATCTTTATAAAAGTGCTCTTTATAACAAAAGTCGACTGTAGTACTACCATTTTACTTATTTGGTTGTGTGGATAACAGGTTTAAGGTTTGGGAAAAAGTTAATTTGGATCCTTTTTGATTATTGGTTTTTTTGAATGGTTTTCTTCAAATTTTGGTAGGTAAAATAAATCATTCTTTTTTTGTTGTCATTCTAAAAATTTGTTTGTCATTGTTTCTATTTATTCAAATTCCTCTCTACTTGTTCCTACCCCATCTAGGTCTATCTCATTTTCGACAGCGAGTACCCCAACATTGAGCGTTTTTCTCATTCAATTTATTATTTTCCAAGTTTATTAATTTTCCGGGTTACATTAACAAGCCACAAAATAACAGAAATGTCATCCAAGCCTCATCATTCTCACATTTGGTGCACGATATGTGGCAGGGTGTACCCCCCCACCCCACCCCCATTTTGTCTTCATTGTGTTCTGGTAATCTCAGGAATTCTTTAGATGATTATTGGGGGATACTTCTGTTAACAAAAAGACAAGTGTGTGTTGAGTATAGGAACATTTGTGGGGACTCCCTCTGCCACAAATCGGGCAGGGTATACATTCCATCCTGGACTCTGAAAGGTGGCGGCCATATTGATTTAAGATGAACCCAACCCCCCCCCCCTAAAAATGGGATTAATTAAGGGATTATAGCACCCCTAATGGCGTCTCCAGTATTAAAATAGGTTTTAATTTTATTGATCATGAAAAAATATACACGTTTGCCAATTTTCATAACATTCAAGCAAAAAAGTCAAAAATTATGTGAAAAATTCATTTTTTTGACCAAAAAGGTGCCCAAAAAAACGCCCTCTATGAAAGATTTTTAAAAACATTTTGACGTCATTATTTACAAATTGGAAAAATTAAATTTGGTGGCAAATTTCATGAAAATTGGTTGTCGACTTTAGAAAATACAGGAAAGGGGGGGGGGGCACTGTATGCCCCTCCCCCGTCCCTTTACTACCGAAATATAGGGGTAAAACAGGCTCCTGCCATTTCATACTAAAAACTGCTGACAATTTTTTTATTCTTGATACTTAAAGACCATGATAAGAACTCTCTTTCACCCGAGTGTCATTGTTCAAAGACCTGCACTAATGACGCTACGGCGACTTAAAGATCGCTATTTCTTTGACTCAACTTTGGGGGTACTCTTAGTGCCGTTCCCTCTTAAGAGCAATTTTTTTTCTAAATTTTGAGTTCCTGGTTTAGGTCAGGATACAACCTCAAGACCATGCAAATTTCATTTCTCTGCTGCTTTCCCCTGTTGAGCAGCAAGCGTTTAAACTTTTGTACCCCAAAATCATAAAAAATCACCATTTTTCACTCATAAAAACACATTTTTGGCTCTTTTTTCTGCTACGGAGGTCAGATTGGCCAAATATTTTGTACAACCTCAAGGCTACCTATGACCCACCTACCCCCCAAATTTTAACCAAATCCGCCGACCCCCACCTTGTCACGGTCTGCATGGTCCTCTCGTGGACATACTCTTAATACTTAAAAAATATCATCTGGAGCCGCAATTCAGAAAAGAAAAAGAACTTTTCCGCTACAAAGTAACCATCCGGCTTAAATATAACAATTCTAGGGGAAAATTCGAAACTTGTTGGAAAAAAAAGAAAAAAGGAGACATTTTGATGAGAATCATAAAACACTGAGGTAATAAGTTTCGAAAATGTTTTGTAGGCTATGTTGTCTATATTCTTTTAATATATTCCTTTCTTGGATAATTCACAGTCGATTCTAGCTAATTCACTTCATTGAAATCGAATGGTCTACGTGCTTCTTACGACTATTCATTGATAAAAAGAACAGACTATACTCAGTACACGCTGTTTCACTGACAATTAGTGTTGATACAAAATACGTCTGAAAGGCCCGACAACCCAGGCTAGATTGAACATTCAATGTGCTTTAACATTTGGATCAATCACTCTACCAGATGTGCGAGAGCAGAAGTCGCTTTTACATTTTCAAGCACTACATCAAAGTAATTACACGCTATCTTTATGTATGACTCGAGTCGTCTCTCACGGGAAAGGCCTTGGCATTAAATAATGCGAAGTCCGCGGCGCGTCAGCAGTAGTGCGAAATTCCCCCATAACTCATTTCAGTGGACGTCATTAATGCAGCACGCGCATTCTAATTGCACATCATTAACGCGCCCGACTTGTTAGAATGCATTATATCATAATTACGGTTGCCGATGCAGTGTTGGAAGTCCGCAAACATTGTGATCCCAGGAGATATAAGCTCATTTTTGAACAGGTTCCGAGGGTAAATAAACATCACACTTTCAGCTGACGATGCATATGTAAAGTGCGCCCTCATTGACGAATACGGCTCAATTTCTTTCTGATCAAAATCCCTCAACAAAATATACATTTATGTCCATTTCAATGGCGCATGCAGGATTTTGCTAGCGGCTAAGGGGGGGGGGGGCATTGTCTTTGTGCTGGAAGGTAGCCAGGATTGGTTTCAGTCAAAAAGTGGGGTGGGAGCTGAAAACATCAGGGTCAGTATATGGGGGCGCTGTTCATAGCTGAGGATCTTGGGCAATATGAGCAAGGTGTTGCGCTCTACGTTACAGCATTCATGTATTAATTCGCTGACACGGTTTTGAAACTTCTCAAAACACCCACTCCAACACACCCTCTCTACCGACGCACGTGGAAACACCTTTTTTTGTTAACAATTCTGTTGGGGGATGGCATTTCCAATTGTGTTGATATTAACACAGGTCATTTTGTACGCGCCACTATACAATTAGGTCAATCTTCAGTAAGATGCAGTTTAAGAACGAGTAGTTGAAGAGGGCCCAACGCCATTGAGCATTTAAGTACAAAAACCATGGTCATCAAAGTTATGTGGTAAGCAAAATTCATCGCGGTATCAGTCAATGGTAAGAAAGTTGACGTTATACGTTCGGCTGGTCACATTTTGCTTACTCCTTTTCTTCAATTCGTTTGGCAACAATTCCACGATAAATGCCCCGATTTGTAATAGCCATTCTGTAAAGCAAGTAAAATCACAGAGCACATACCTGGTGAATGTTTGCCCACGAGTCTTTAAAGATCCCAGAATCCAGTAGATTGTCAACTGAGGCCAACATATTCTACAAATGAGATCAAAAGCAAATGTTAAACTGTAAAATACACACTTAACAGTTCCGGATTAGATTTGACTCGGATTCCAGGTCATATTTGACCCAGATTCTAGACCTTATTTGACTTTTCCGGGTCAAATTGACACTCTTCCGGGTCAAATTGACACTCTTCCGGGTCAAATTGACACTCTTCCGGGTCAAATTGACACTCTTCCGGGTCAAATTGACACTCTTCCGGGTCAAATTGACACTCTTCCGGGTCAAATTGACACTCTTCCGGGTCAAATTGACACTCTTCCGAGTCAAATTGACAATATTCTGGTTAATTTTTGACCCGACAAAAACTGTCATTTCGACCCGGTAAAGTGTCATTTCGACCCGGTAAAGTGTCATCTTGACCCGGTAAAGTGTCATTTTGACCCAGTCAAGAGTCCGGTCAAATATGAAACGGATTCCTTGTCAAATCTAACCAGGTGCTTTTTAGAGTGTAAAGTTACTGGACTTCCTCCTTTGAAATCTGCACTGCATGTTTTCCAACTTGATATCATTGTGAAAGCTACTTATTTAATATTTGGTTAAGAAGCAGGATAATCAAATTTCCAACAACCAGACGTCTAGTTATCCTGCACTCATTTTGGACGAATTTTTCTCCAAATTTACCTCAAAAGTTTCAGGAATTAATGGTGGAAAGCCACCTCGGTATTACAGCACAAAAGGTTTGCAATTCGGATCGGTCTGTAGACCCGTTCGAGCGCGCTATCACTGTACACTCACGAAGGCACCCATCAATGGCAAAAGAACTGCGCAATGTGCTAGTCATTGTTGTTGTCTCCGGTGTCAGTGGCATGAAACAACTGAGAATATTTCTATTCCCCCTGGATGGGATGCCAGTCCATTGCAGCTTACTCATCAGCTAATGCCGGTACCCATTTATACTCCCTGGGTGGAGAGAGGCAAGTGGGGATGAAGTGGCTTGCCTAACGACACAACAAGCTGGATTCGAACCCCTGACCTAGAGCTGATCATGAGTCACAAACCATAACCACTGTAGGCCACAGTTCCCCGATACAAATAAGTGCACTGCAACAAAACTGTGTTTAGCAAATACACACTTTTCAGAACGTTTATTTCTATCACTTTGCAAACATGTTTAAATACTAAAGATGTTTAGAGTAATGATGGATAGTGGCTAGCAATATTAAGCATGGACGTTTAGGAATTGGACACATAATGTTTAGCATCTAAACACGTTGCTCTCGCCATTTAAGGGGGCCTTCATGAATCTGCAGAGGCAATGTGCTCGGATATGCCTATCGGTGTCCATACCTGTATGTAGGTATCCGCTGCATCTACCGTGAGCCCAGTAAGGTCCTTCTTGGTAAAAACCTCCAGTAGGATGTTTGTGGCCAGCGCTAGCTGCCCGGAGTACGCGATGCTTGCCGGCATGGTGCCCGTGGCTAACTCGCTGACCGATGTCGCTAGATCCCTGGTGACGGTGCTACTGGCATTTGAAACCTACCAACGACAAAACCATACAAAAATACTGCTTCAATGAAAACGGTACCATTTTTACCTGTACGGTTATACAACAGTTATTGTACCTAATACTTGTAATGACACATGTTTTGAGCAAAAGAAATCCACTCAATCTGAACTGTATGAAAATAGTTACACTTCCCGTTTACAATGTCTAGAATGTAACAGTTTTTTCTCTCTTGAGACGTATTGACCCTAAAAGGGCCCCTCAACTTTTTCCGCGATACCCTTGCAAATTTGTTTCCCGATCCGAGCTTTCCTGACTTTTTAGCCTCGAGTCTTGCGCATCTTTTGATGCCAGAAACATAAAATTCCGACCATGGGTTACCGCGCAGCGAAAATTTCCCCAATCGATATTATCCTTGGTGCATGTGAATAATTTATTAGCCATAATTCCAAAACTATAGTCATGTCATTTCTTGGGTATCTTTATATTACGTTGTTCGATGCATGTACTGAGTTGCATAATATTTCGTCGCTCAATGGCCGAGATCTGCATGTAATCTGCCCCCGGCTGTGAGATGGTCAAAGTAACCCCGCTTCTTAAGGGTTAAGCATGCTGTTACTGTCAAGTCACTTCATGTACGCAGGGATTTTTTGTACAAAATAATTTTGATACCGTAGTGAACCTCGTTAAAAGCATTTATGCCACGAAATTCTCTTTTTGAGCGGCTGTAGTTTACAAATACAAATTAACAAGGAAACACCATTAAGGGAGGGAATTGCATGAACTCCAAATTAAGGATTTTTTGCGCTGAAGCGTCTGAAACATCAAGGCAAACACCGCCGTTGTATTCATATTATATTAGAGGTTTTATTAGCTTTAAATCCAAAAGGAACAGAAGCAAC
>CM057150.1:13808335-13874335 GCA_029964075.1 Patiria pectinifera
TTATAAACGATTTCGGAGAGATGATATGGGAAAATTAAGACAACTTCCGAGATAGCTTCTCGGTACAGTCAGACGTCTTTCACTAAGACATAATCGATTGTGGGGCAACAGAATTATATGATTCTAGATGTTGAAGGCATTATGTATACCTGAAGCACAGACGTACGGGTCCGTACAGATGCTACACCCACCCCTTGGTCGTTAAATTAACGGCAGTAAAGTCTAAACTTGGTATTATTTTTTTCAACGTTTACGGGTCAAAGTTGACTATAAGAACAGTCATACTCAACCTCGTCCACATGGCATTGAGCAGAACCCTCACATTAGCTGCTACTATCATCCCTAGGTTCAAGGTAAACTGGGAAAGAGGTTGTGTCCAACTATTATCCAATGGGAGCAAAAAGGGTCGGATTTTCTTTATAATTGCCCATGTTAGTCAACACGACTGCTTTTTAAATTAATTCGGTATAGTCTACACAACCCCTACTCTCTCAGAATGTGTGTTATCTTTAGAAACAACAAGGGGCGACTTTGTGAAAAGGCACAACACAATTCGGAAACTTACAAAAACAAAAAAAATATAATTGTGTTCATAAAAACCACATTACCATCACATTGTACTCACGGGGCCGGAGACCCAGGCGATGCAGCCGATTTTTTTCAGCCACTTAAAAAAAAAGAAAAAAAAAACCTAAATAAAAAATCTAGCATTCTAAAAAGTCCTGGTCTGATGTGTCCCGGAATCCGAGTTTCAGTTGGCCGAAAACTATTCAGGGCCAAAATGGCATTTTTGTTGGGGGTGGGGCGTCGTGTTATACACTTCTGCCAAGATATCAGGTTCGAAAAGACCCGGGAAAATTATCAAGAGAAGTGTCGATTTGATCAGAAATAAGTTTCATTGTGAGCCCGAAATGAAATGAGTCAAACTAGGACACCGGGTCAAAATCTGACCATGACCTTTTACAGTGTAAGTTGATTGAAGAAGTCATAAAGGGTGCTCCATGATTTGTTGCATTATTCAAAATGTATGAATAATAATTGCGCAAAGTGCATTCCCGAGTGTGAAACTTCACTCCGTCGGAGAGCTATCAAGAGCCGCAACAAGCCCTCTGGCTGAGCCATTTCCGACCGCTGAATTTGAAAGAGACGGTGGACAAACAGTCTTGACTGTCTGCCTCTTGATATTAAGAGAGATTTCCAGATGGAGGAAAAAACGGGGAGATATGAGCGCCGCTAGCAAAACGTTCGCCCTGTTGACTCTGCTTGGAGGGCGAACCGACGACTCGGGTATGATGGGGTTTATTAAAGGGAACCCAGCTCTCGATTGCGCCGCTTTGGACTCTTAAACGCGTTTCTCGCAAACTAATACGTGTAGACAGAAAAGATCATTTAAAGGGGCACTAGGTCCTGAAATCCTCGAAAATTTCAATTTTTTTGTATTGTTTATGTACCCTATTGCAAACACCTGGTTGAAAGGAAACCAACCTAATGTCTTACCGTTCCCGAGAAAAGACGCAAAAAAACAACAAACGGTTGTTTACATCGAACATGACGGAGTACGAATACGTTTTTCCTGTCGTTTTCAGTCAGTGTACGATACCAGCCTACACGTTGTGTGTGTCTACAAAGTAGTTGTGTGGATGTTTATAACCTAGTTTTAAATGTTCTTTCCGATTAACTTTATCTCATTCAAAGCGCGTTTTGTAGCCCAATTGGGATGTTCCAGGACGCAGTGTCCGTTTAAAATCAGCCTCGAGCACAGGGTCTAATTTCAACCTCGAGACAATAGTAGACCCTGAGAGGGAAACCTGCGTCCTGGATTCCTATTCGCTATTCCGCAGTAAAGCAAGTAACGGATTTATATCGTGTACTTGGTGGATTTATTTTCAACGTGTATTACGTGAATCATTACGTTTAATCCTCATGAAAACAATCCTATTTTCATTTAGATTATTATATTTGCGTTGGATGGGTAAAAGTGTAACCTACATTTTTAAACATTTACGTGCGTCTGATCTCACGCTAAATTCAATCCGTCCGTACCCTGGACTACAGCAAACAAAATACACACACTGATATAAATTAAGCATGAAAAGGCACCAGACTATTCCGTATAACTCCGTACCCAATCATGACGTGGAACATTTTTGAACATGCAAAACGATCCACTACAATGATGAGAGAGCAGCTAGTGCGAGCGTACTGCTCGACGCTATGGGGACGAGGTAGATTTAAAGGGAATGTACAACATTTGCTTTTGCTGCAATTTTCAGAAATAAATGGATTGGGAGGATTAGTATGTTATAGCAAATATTGTTAAATTGACTTGCTTCACGTTTTGGGTTTGGAGATGCTGAAAAATCCAAGAAAACCAACCAAATGTTTGAAGTCTGGTTCCCTGACCCACGTAAGATGAAACGGAGCAATTTATAGACTTTGGAGGATTGCAAGGTCAGAGAATCCGTCTAGAAGGCTTGCACCCCTTCACAGGTGTGTAATCAATTGCAAAGAAAATGCGGAATAACTAAATATGAAAAATTAGGGGCACTTTTTGAAAACAGTCAGTTTTCTCCAACGCTGGTCGGCCGACCAGCGTTGGAAAAATACAAGTTTTCTTGAAAATGTCAGCACATCAGGAGCCACGATTTTACAGGATGCTTTCGACTTCCATTAACAATCCAGTAAGATATTTCGTGATAATTTGATCATTCCGTTTTTTGATGTTTGCAAATGTTGTATCTTCCCTTTAAAATGGAAGTCAATAGTGCACACAACTAAGCGTATACCATGGACACGTTGGGATGGTTTGTTTTCATGAAAGAAGGACATTGTGGTTCCCATTATTTTGTTGAGCAATTGGAGCGCTATATCGTTATTCCGTTTGTAAGTTTTTTCACAAAATAGCAGTGCATGTAACCTCTCACATGGGATCTGATTTCCTACAGTGAATTGACCTATGCCCAGCAGTCCTTAATCCAATCATAATAACATGGCGCCAGTCTCATGTTGAGAGCTCTGGAATTATACACTGCCGAAAATACTAATGCATTTACCAGTGGGGATTACAGCTGGACTTCACTCAGTCATTTGGGCCTATACAATGTTCTCGTCTCAATGGTGTGTCAAGCGGTGACAAAATCCATCGAATTTATGAGCTAAAGCTGTCTGTCAGCATCAAACTGCCGTAGCATATGTATATCGGTGCAGCAGGTCCTCTGACCACAGTACTTGCTGTTCCTTTCCTTTCTTTATAATGCTGTGAGAATGGCTAAATAAATAATTATAATAATAATAATAGCTGCATACACCAACGATTAGGCCAAAAAAAAGTCTCTTGTTTCTGGTATGCGCGTGCGTCGCCGTAGCCGTGCGCGTCGGCAAAATGAAAAGGTTTTTTTGATGTCTCAAAACCGCTAAACTCACTGGTTTGACTGAAATCCTGCTGCTGCACAATTTTAATTTGTTTTTAGATTGGGTTATGGTCGAGAATAAGCTTTATGTGGCCTCTCTGGGCTCCCATATATTTGCACTAAGTTTAGTCGGGCACCATTTGCAGTCATCAGCCGACATTTGAAGCAAAAAAAATCAGGTAAAAAAAAAAGCCGCGTCGCCGCACCACTTTTTGGGCAAGCTCCATACCAGAAACCGGAGACTTTCTTTTGGGCCTTAGATTGTAAAGGACCAAAATAGAGGACCGCAAGCGCGATAATTACACGTTAACCGCGTCTTTGCAAGGTATATGACATAATTCTTATATTTCTCTTCTTTCATGATCTTTTCCACTATTTCGTTGGAAATGCGTTTAAAGGCTATAGGATCATTTGCATTTGTCCCAAAAGATATCTACCGAATTGTTAACAAAAAGTTCCCTTGGATTAGAGATCCTGATGGTACTAAAACACCCCGTGAAATTATTCCGTCTGGCTGGCTGTCATTTAGAAGAAATCAAGTGATGTATGTGATGTCCAACAATCAGTCCATTGACTGATTTTTGGAAATAAAGAGTGCTAGTTGGCAAAAATGATGGTATGCATGTTTTTTCCCCAACTGTATTCTCGGAAAAGGTAATATCCACTGAGCTGAAAGTTTAACAGATTAGGTTTTGCAGCATTCCTCTTTGAAATTTGAATGGTGTTATTATCGGAAACGAAAAAAACACGCACAAAAAGCAAACTATCATCATCAACTAAAGAGTAAAGGGCAATGATTCCCATGAGCTTTTTGTTTAATTATATACGGACACTTTCATGACTAGATAAGTTATTTGAATGAGCCTCATAGCAATCACTGCATTATAATTATGCGGAGCACTCAGTGTTTTAGGCCTAATACAGTCCGATACAAGGTAATGAAGTGGTTGCAGAAAATGACCGATCATGTACATTAAATATAGTTCATGTTAACCCTAAGGCAAAAAAAGAGTCTCCGGTTTCTGGTATGCGCGCGCATCGCCGTATCCATGCGTGTCGGCAAAATTAAAGAGGGTTTTTTCAATGTAAGATGGTGTCGCAAAACCACCAAACTCACTGGTTTGACTGAATCCTGCTGCTGCACAATTTTCACGCGTTTTTTTTTTGTTTAGATGGGATTACGATCGAGTATAAGCTTTATGTGGCCTCTCTGGGCTCCAATACATTTTGCACTGAACTTAGTCGGGCACCATTTGCAGTCATCAGCCGACATTTGAAGGAAAAACAAGTACAAAAAAGCCGCGTCGCTGCATCACTTTTGGGGCAAGCTCCATACTAGAAACCTGAGACTTTTTTGGCCTATTAACTCCCTGGGCATTTTTGCTAGGATGCAACCCCAATCCTGCAAAATCTCCCAACTGCCTCCGTGTAAAAATAGCATGCAGCCTCAATCCTGCAAAATCCTCCGTTATTTCTTGAATGTGGTCTTTGGATGGGTGACCACTGCCTCCACACCACTGCCTCCATATTTGCAAACTCCTCCAACAATCACTGTCAATATGTTGAGGCAGAGCCAGTGACATCCTGGATCAGTACGGAGGATGTCAAGTATAATCTTGGCCGACATTCGGCTCGGCTGAGCATAAACAACACAATGTCCGGCTAAATACCTTGATACAGTGCATAATCCAAAATCAGCCGCATACTGTTGCCCTATAGCCTCAATCCCTGCCAAAACATAAATTATACCTTAAGGAGACACCGGACATCAGAGACTCAACGTCTCCCTAATGTCACAACGCCTCATTAGAGGCAAAAGTTTGGTGTCGGAAATAGGCTAGATCGGTTGCTCGTGGTCCAAAACATATAAATATACCAGTCACGGAGGTAAATTGGGGTAAGGTGTCGTTACAGTTTAATGACTTTTGGTATAAAATGTCTCCCTAATAAATAGGTACCATTACCCGTATTAAAGGGAATGTGCAACATTTGCTTTTGCTGCAATTTTTGGAAATAGATGGATTAGGAGGATTAATATGTTATAGCAAATAATGTTGAAATGACTTGTTTCACGTTTTGGGCGTGTAGATGCTTGGGAAAAACCATGAAAACCAATCGTATTCTTGTAGTCTAGTTCCCTGACCCACTTTAGATGAAACGGAGCAATCATGACTTTGGGAAATTGTAAGGTCAGAGAATCAGTCTAGCAGGCTTGTACCCCTTCACAGGTGTGTAAACAATTGCAAAGAAAACGCGGAATAACTAATTATGAAAAATTAGGAGCAGTTTTTGAAAAAAACTCTAGTTTTCTCCAACGCTGGTCGGCCGAGCAGCGTTGGAAAAAAAAAACATTTTCCATGAAAATGACAGCACACCAGGAGTCACAATTTTACAAGATGCTTTACCTAGTCATTCCCTAACAATCTAGTGAGGTTTTTCTGATCATTTGATCATTTCGTTTTCTGATGTTTGCAAATGTTGTATCTTCCCTTTAATAACTTAGTCATTATTGAGTGTTGTACAACGTGTATTGCACCCGTATTTGCTGACACGGCTGACTATGCATCGCTTGGTTTCTTTTATATGAACAGTTTTATTCCAAGTTCTCCTGGAAGCAACCTGTCAAACGACGTGCCCCGCCGAGCAACTAAGCGGCCTGGCCTGGCCCGAGTCCGACTCCGGACGGAATGTCTCCGTACAGTGCGCCCCTGGCGAGCCAGGTAAGGATAAACCCATCACTGTAGTCAGGTTACAAGACTTGGCCCAATAGACTGCAATGACAGATGCTCTGGTTCTCAGCAAGCCATAATTATCACCAACCTTTATTGTAAACAGCAAATGGTATACATAACCACTTAAACACATGTTTGAGCTTTTGCCAAGAAATCAGCTAGCATGCAGAAAAAGACTAAGTTAAGCCCATTAAAATTACCATTGACGAAATTTAAAAGGTGCACTATCATCAAAACAACTGGTGAACTTTAATACTTTGTAGGCCTACAGCCGTTACTTTTCGAATTAAGAGTTCAAGTTGCGGTGAAGCATCGCTGAACTGGTGCCCCTTTTCCCAACGTGATTCATGTTCACAAACTCAAGGCTGAAATGGCATAGGGTAGCACGAAAATGAGCGAGGATTTCAGTTACTTTGATAAGTTTCAAGGCTGCCCCAACGAATACTTTCTAATTATGAGAAAAATGTAAACACTGTGGATGTTAATAAAGATTGGAATCAGTTTGTTTTCTGGTGTGAAATAAGAAAGGTTGTAAAGAAAGATTAAAAATGACTATCAATAGGCTCCTGAAGTCATATCCAAACTCCACAATATCATTCAGAATCGTCTTCAACACCTTAAAATCTTAATACTATACTTCGTAGCATAAGAAAATCGGACGATAGGTCTTGACACTTCAGATGAGGTATTGATGAGGGGGGGGGGAGTGTTGAAACCCTGTTTGCTCTCGTAATAATGCTTTCCCTTCACCGACATATTACATGCTTTATTACAAAAGTATATCAGGGTTTGTTTTAGTGAAGAATTTTAACATGAACACTCGCGCTCAGCAGTTTTTTTGTGTCGATAAGACACGTGGGGAAGTCTTGCATTCCGGGAATCATTCTATGAAAGTGTGAATGACGTTACTGAATTTCTTTGTGAAAATTGTTGTGGATAACAATGTAAGTTTAGACTTGAACTTTTTTTTATTAAAAGCAAGTCATAAAAATATAACTTCTATAACATATGACTTGTTTTTGTTTCTTTAACACATTATTCCGCTCGCCTGGAAGCATTTCTTTGCTGTGCCACATTATGCTAAATTATGTACAAAAGCTAATCCGTCTTGCATGTAAAGTTATACATGCAAAGTGACGCATTTTCTCGCTAGGGTTTTGTGATCTATGGCTACTAAAATGGATAAATCCATCAAAAGAACTTGGACAATTTGTTTCAAACTGAAGTTATAAAATAAACATATTTAACATGTAACAATGACATTTTGAAGAAGCTCACAAAAGACTGTCTTAAGTTTCTTAAGCACAAATAGCTTGAGCGGGTTTTTTTTTAATTCGCGTTAGAGATATACACCTAGTTTTGTAAGTTCTTTGTACGAATTCTTCCGTAGTACCTCTTGAATGTATTTTCCACACTTTGCTAAACGGATTTTCGGCTAATTGTGGCCAATATTTGATAATGTTGGACATGTTAAGTCCCGATGTGTGAATCTTTACACCACGTTTATTGGTGTTCGGATGAATGTTAAAGTAGCCATGGGTTTATTGCATCGCTTGGATCAGAAACCCGGAAAAAGAGGAAAAGTTGTTGCCATTGATACTTTGTCCGCTACTCAAATTCACTAAGCAAACCGTATCCCCGCTGGCCATAACGAGGACCGCTGAATTACTGGACTGGTGGTGGTAGCCTGGATGATTGTCATAAACATAAAAGATGAGTTGTCCGTTCATTTCCAGCCTTGCACTCGGCCTCGGTCCTGAGGTAAGGCCCATGATGGTCACGCTGAAGAAATAAACCCCAGCGGTAAGGCAGGTGAAGACTCCGGTTTCCGAATTGTACGCGTCTCCGATGTTCGTGCGGACGTTGTCAAAGACAACCACATCGCCAGAATTTCCTGTGAAATGACTGTTCATGCGAGCGCTGAAAGCGACGACAGAGGGCGGTGTTGGGGTCACGTAGGTCGAGTCTCCAGGCTGACCCTTTCCTCCCTTCTATCCCTTCTCTCCACTAGGACCTGCCGGCCCAAGCTTCCCTGGCTGACCAACGCGTCCCTGAACCCCCGGCTCTCCTTGCTCCCCCTTCTGACCGTGATCGCCCATGTCTCCCTTAGGTCCAGGTAGACCCGAGCCAGGCTCACCCTTTTGACCTATTGACCCCTGGAGGCCATTATTGCCGGGCACACCTGGAATCCCAGGCAGGCCAGCTGGTCCCGCGGGACCCTGGAAGCAAGCGCTGCAACACGATCCTTTAGGAGGACATGCCGCTGACATCTCGGAATCACTGGGTTGTGCAACTGCAAGGCAGGGACGATAGACGGCCCACAAAAGCAGAAACGCGGACAGGAGCACTGCGGCAAATCTCACTCTCACCTGAACATAAACAGAAGGATACATTACATTAAATCAAAAGTTTGCATATAAACATGGACCCTTAGGCCTATATTTTCCTTGTCATTGTCAATGGTTATTAAAATTGATTCATGTTCGCTACATTACGTCATAAAAAAAAGAAAATATGTAGCGATTTTTGGAGTTTAAGGATTGTTCGGTTTCACCAAAATGATATACTCAATTTTTAACCAAAATGATATACTCATTTCTTTTTTATTTATTTATTTAAAACCAATGTAATTATATTTACTTATTTATTCATGTTATTTATTCGCTAAAGATCGGTAAAAAAGCGACAGGATTTGTAAAAGAGCAACCGTTCATTTTGTAGTCATTTTACATTTCGCTGTTGGTATTTGTTGCATATAAGTTACAATCTTTCATAATCATTTCTTTCTAGGGTTATTTTCATATTTTAATGTTATATTGATATAACTTATGAAGATGCTTACCTGCAGTGCCATTTCTAGGTTCCAATCAATGCTGTGCTCACGATTGCCAGAGCTCCCACTCAGAACTGCAGGGTTCAACACGGTGAACCTTTAGCTGAACGTGATCACAGTCAGTTATCAATAATAAACTCAACAAGCAGATTGGATCTAGGACTCTAAAGCTGTAGGTTTCAACATAAGCAACTAAGTTCTGCATCCAAATCCCCGGGCTTAAAACGCCAAGAAGCTGGTCACCGAAAAGATGCCCGAAATTCAACGGACCAATGCCAATATCAGAAAATGATACCATCCAACAAAATTAACATACCAATCCAAACTACGGACCAATGACATCCCAACTTAAAAACATATTAATAAGCCTTATTGCTGTCTGAGAGTAAAAGCTCATTTCGTATTCAACTTTCTAAAGAGACACGCCCCTATGTTCAGGTATTCAACCAATCACAGGGCTTCGTGCAGCATCACGAGACAATGCACTCACTTTACTAATTTTTTTTGCGCACCAGAAAAACCTAGCCGACGTTTGCAACTTGTTTTCAAGATCCAGGTTAAGGGGCGGGTCAGAAAGTTTAGGGGCAGTCAAACCAAAGAGACTGCCTTTGAATAGCTGTTAAAGAAAAGTAGAATTTGGAAATGTAATCATCTGATCTATAATCTACTACGTAATGACTGGGGAAACCCCAAAACAACTTTCATTAAACTCTCCTTTGACAGAGAGGGTCGAAGATTCGGGGTGGTATTTTTGCACTGTCTTACCGCAAGCCTCGTCAAAATTTGACGATTTTTGCCACACAAAAAAAGGAAGAGAAATGAAGATAGTTGTTGCGTTGGTCTTTGGTTCTAAGGCGTTCATGTGTACCATCGTTGCGCTTTTATGTTGCAGTTTTCAGAAGGCTAGCGCGCATTCTTCTTTGAACTATCTCACTCACTCACTTATTATTATTATTATTATTAAATCAACGTAACCAAAACGATGCTGGAAGGAAAAATAGCCTGGTTCCTTTTTGCACAAAAAAATTATCATTCAGTACTGTTATTGGGATACAGGGAGCATGACTGAAATGGTGGCAGCATGATAAAGGTCTATTGTCAGGGTTGGCCCCCAAAATGAAAAGAAGTTAAAATACTGTTTTATTCCCCGGTTTTCGCAAATGAATACAACAAGAGAAGATAATTGCTGCAGTGCTGGCTATTGGAAACCGAGCTCGTACAATTTTCAAGACAGGAAATAGCGGTGTGCATTTGCGGGTACTATTGGAACCGAGTACCCGAATAAAAAAAAAACGTGTATCAGGATACTAGTTAAAGAAACCCTAAAACTCAAATTTAGGTAGTTGCTGTTCAGGTTATTTGTAAAGGTCCATAATACCACATCGGTGCGTCAATACTGCAAATTACAATTGTACACATGTAAGTGAACTTTATAACTTTACTTTGTAAACTGCAATTTTTTCGAGCGTCACAAACGTGACTATGTTTTGTTTTTCCATGTAGTCTGGGTTTCATTTTGAAAAATCCTCACAAACTACATTCAAAACCTTGTCTTTTAAATGTCTGAGAAGTTATACTAAGTATTTTCTAAAGTTGGTTATGGATACCCGATCCAATAATGGAGCCTGTTCTTGACATCAGCAGTCGGGTACTCGAGTACCCGGTTCTGATGCACAGCCCTAAATAGAACACATTACTCGAATACCCACCTGGGTCTTTAATATCAATGCATGAGCCTTTGCCACGTAAACCATCAACTCCAAGAAAGAAACTGGATTAAAAAGAAAAAAATGCCCCTCTTGACCAAATTAAACAGGTGCACAATCGTTCAAAACAACTGAGGATTTATGTCAGAGAGAGAGAGAGATTTCGATTCAAGACTATATGACCAAACAACGCTGAGTTGATGTCAATGACATGTGTTTTCAATATTAAGTTTGAACCCCCACCAATCAATCCATCACCATTAGGGAAGAGACTTCGGGGGGGGGGGGTCGTCCTTCCCAAATGTAATAGGTACACAACCGTTAAAAACATCTGGTGAGTTTGTGTTGAAGATCAACAACATTCCAAGTCAAGACTGCAGCAGACTAAACATTCTTGAACTGATACCAATGACACGTACATTTACCTGCTGATAAATGACACAGGGTTCAAATGCCGAAGATAGTATCGTGGGAATCAGAGAAATTCATTTCTCACAGGATGTTTTGGCTCGTGAAAACATTTTATGAACACAAGGGGATCATAAACAATGTTGAACCTGCGGGTTTGATTTCCTTTATAAATTGATGAAGTACTGGTAGAAGAGAACGTGACCAATGTAAATTATTTTGAAACCATCTCGCCTTTCAACATGTGGTAATCGGAACGGATTTTATTATTTTATTCGTCAACTGTGACTATGGAATGTACTTTCAGATTTAGGGTTTTTTTTTATTTAAAAGGATATCCTGTGCTTATTGACTTCAGACCTGAATACCTAAAGTCCAATGTTTTTGGTCAGAACGTCCCGTGGTGAATTCATGTCGTCCGGGAACCAGAGAAGTAAAAAAGATATTTCAGAATTGTCTTTTGTAAAAGTGTTCTGTTTTAGCAATGTTGGTCCAACTTTCCTTTCGAAGACAGATACACAGTGAGTTTATAAGGGAGAACTCAAGCAAGATTGTCTATACATGTACAACCAAAATAACATCAATTAATTTACATCTCTGTTGATAATCGGGAGAAATTTTACATTAATCTTGTGTGGAAAGTAGAACGTGTAGTAAGGAAAATGAAAGTGTACAGACTTCAGTATACTTGTACTGCGCATCATATTGCAAGACACACATTGCCCCACTCAGACAGAGTTCGAGAAAGCAAAATTAGCTTTATAGTATTAAAACGCATTGAGTGCGATGGAAAATAATTATGGCCCCTAAGTGCAATAATAAAGATAATAACAATCAAAGCAATGGAACTGTAAAACGTTAGCCTTAAAAGAAGAAGAAACGGAGAACAAATGAACCAAAAACAAACCCCACGTATACAAAACAGTTAACACCACTACCTTGAGGTTTTTTTTCCTCCAAGGTCCCGTAAAACCTTTTCAGAAAAAGGAATTGTTTAATCTCGAGAAGAAACAAAATGTGGGCCAACAACCGCTAGAAGAAAGATAATTCGGAAACAGGCTGCGAAAATAGATTGTGATTAGTGCACATGCGTTGAAATCTGGAGCTTGTCAGCACCGTCTGTTATTGATGTCAAAGTTCACACACGGATTAATTTCACCTTCTTGCTCCTGTCACCTTTTTGACCCAGATTTCCCTCTAGACTAGATCGGATGTTTTATGAATCCCCCACTTGGTCTACGTCTAGGGTTTATTTTTGCTTCCAGCCGTGGGAAAATGAACCGCGGGCCAAATAATAATTGGAGAAATGAAATACATTAATAAAGACTATTTGCATTTTTGTTGTTTTTGCCTTGCCTATACTTATGTCATGTTTAAAGGATCCTTGTTTTGTTACATATGAGCATATTTGTAGCGAATATCCAATGAATAAAAGCTATGAGTCATTCCTTTCTGGTAAGAACTAATTGCAAAGTGCACTCTTCTAACCCTTTAAAATATTTCAGGCATTTCCTGACAACTGAGAACGTTATTGCTGTGATGTCACTTTAGGAACAAGCTCTTTAGATTAGGGTTTTTCTCTTCAAATTGAAAACCCAAAATTCTGCTTATTAAAAACATTTGTGAATAAAGTTGTCTTACCGTTGTATACTGGAACGACAACGATCCACTTAAGGCACAAAACTAACCCCACCAAGTTTCTACATTGAATGACATCACATTTTTGCTCATGAATATTGAAATTTCAATTGGCATATAACCAAAAAGGCAGCAAAACGGCCTTAAAATTGCAACATGAAGATCGCAAAATAATAAAGTTAAATGCAACACAAAGGTACATTTCAAGGATTGCGTTAAAAAAAACACTCCGTTTATACGACAATGCAATGCCCTTTAAGCATTGTGCATAGTACCCATTTGGATGTGCCATAAAATGTAGAAACTCAGTGCCAAAAAACTCAGTTCCATAAATTGTGGAAACTCACTTCTAAGCGGGGGAGGGGGGAGGGGGGAGTGTTGAAGCCCAAGAGTTTTATCGGGGCGACGAGGCGTTCAAACAATAATCAAGAATCACAATATTATTAGTAGTGACCTTATGCAGGAAATTTTAAAAACACTGAACCACAATATTTTTCTTCACTCTGAGCACTACTTAGTACTTTAGGAAATGTTACTTATAACTATACAACCTGGTATCACGTACGTCTAAATATCTGTTTTTGATTGTCTTTTTCGGCTGTGTAGGTACGGCGGTGCGACTATGCGGAGCCGACAATGCGTGGGGACCAGTTGACGACACTGGTTGCTCCCTCCAGTCCCTTGTGGATCTCTATGCCAAGGTAAGCCGCCTAATGTACACTATAGGGTGCGTTCGAGTAGCTTACATGTGTTAGTAAAACTTAAACGCAGCGTTCGATTAGCAATCACGTGATAATTATATTCTCGGTCTGTCTTGCTGGCATCAACCACTACTGCCCCAGCTCGCAAGCGGGTCTCTGGTAGCTTCCCGGTTGTAATGACGTAACCGGACGATTACGTGGCTAGACTGAAGATGGCGGGAACTTGAATACGGATTAAGTAAAACGGAGAGATTTATGACACAAAATATTCCCAATCAATTAACGGTATTAAATTGGATAGATATGTTCAGAGTATATTATTCCGATTCCACCAGTTATTGACATGGTTGTAATGATAAAACTAATTCTACCAGTGCACAGTGGGCCAGGCCGAAACAAAGTGCGCCAAAAAGGGTGAAACGTGACCCTGCTAGTTTTAATTTTTTCGACACTTTTGAGGTTGCTCATACCCCATCGGACCATTTTATGGGGAAATTAAGCAAAAAATATGTATATTGACTTGTCATGACCTCTTAAAGGTATGCAAATCCACAGAAATTGGCCATAAAATGTGAATAGTTGCAGAAATCTTCATAAAGCAAAATCAGACAATTTGCATTGAGCTACGGAGCTAAATTTTCACTTGACTCTAGTTTATAGTTCATATTTAAAGGAAATTAAATCAGTTTTTATTTTTGTTGAATTTTTTTATGAATAAATACTGACAATTGTGTCAAAATTGACATGAAATGTACGATTCCTGTGTTCAGCAATTCGGAAACTAAGGATTGCCGTCGATTGCTGCCTAAAGTCTTCTTATTTCTAATAGAGCAACTTGTTTGCATAATTTTGGTACCAAATTTAGCTGCGACAACCTGCGATACACGATTTTAGAGCAGTTTTTTTGAAGCGATCACCGTACGTTTTCGCCCCTTTTCTGAACTCCATATTACATGTGGCGCGCTTCACTGAGAAACACGACACCCGAGCAAGGCTGCGCTCGCCGGAAAAGTCGGTGTTGTGTAATATGATACCCCTATTAGATGTCTGATTGCGCAGTTGAAATTACAATGTACTTGGTGTCTCAAATACTTGGTGTCTCATCAACATATCACGTGCTTTATTTTCAATTATTGCATAGAGTAAATATGCACAACTCTGCTACTTAACCGATTTGATTTAAAACTATTTTTTGACGCGCTCATATATTGTACAAGCATTTTTGTAAACTGTTAAATGGAAATAACAAACTGGCGTGAATCATTTACAGTAAATAAAACGCCCAAAAAAAACAGGGAAAAAAAAAGAATGAGAGCCAGTCCTTAAGTTCAATCAAAATACACTTTCTTTATTTGTTTATGGTCCTAACACAACAAGAAATGTTGTTTAGAACAGGTCTATTCTACTCTTCCGAAATTTGTTTAGGCTACTCGTTAGATTCCGAAATATTATATTTGGGAACAAGGATCGAACGTGGCATCATTATGGTTATTTTTAAGCAGAATGCGAAAACATTGTTGCATATGACATACAAAAATCATTTAAATACAATTGTATCACAATTTAAGAACTTAAAATTAAATTATAAAAGTAATAGCAACATTCTCCTCATTAAAAAAAACAGTGTAAATGTGCGTATTATGTCAGCCAATCAAAATTCAGCGTTTTAATGACGTCACAGCGTTTGGAAATTATGCTCACTGTCTTTCTCGGGTCAGAAAACCCCTCTATGCTTAATATTAGTCCAATCACCGACTCGAACCAATTTTGGCGCAGTTTGACCTTGACCTGGCCCACTGTGCAGTGGAGCGCAGCAGACAGTAGTATACCTGATGGTTTTACATTTTTAAGCCACGCCAGCCCACAACATCAGAATGCCAGGCGAATACACCGCCGCGTTCGATTAGCCTAATTTCGTGGCTTCCTTGAGTGTAAGCCCCGTGAATACATCTGGAGGCTACTCGAATACATCCAAAGACAGCTGGAATCCCGCGGCTGTATTTACGTGACTGCCGGTTGATTATGAACAGATTTTGGACGGCAAACGACAGGAATTTGCAATAACACTTCAAATGATGCGAAACAATGGAAATGTGGAGTATATACGTTATATCTTGAAGTGGATTGTTCAGGTGAAATCTGGGGTCCATTCTGGGATTTCTGCACGGCTCAAGTAGAGGCATTTGTTACTAAGTTCGTTTTCCCGAGCTTTTTTTTTACATGATTCTTGTTTTTTTACATGATTCTTGTTTCTTCGCACGTATAATTATGACACAAACGGCAACTTAAAGTACGTGCAAAGTCACTCTGTGAGCTTTTTTTGTCTCTCTTTTTGTTATACCAGAACGACATCATATCACTTTCCATCCCTACAAAATACAGTACAGTGAAATCTTGATAAGTCAGACCTCAAGGGAACAGGTTCAAAATTTGACTTAAGCAGAGTTTTGAGTTGAGCATGGTTGTATATTTTTTCTTGAACTACTGAAGGCAATGGATTCTGGTGTTCAAAGAATCTGTTTCGTTGCCTTCAGAAGACGGATGTACGTAAATCGGGGAGGTGTTTTTTTTTTCTTTTTCGGCGAACCCGTTTTAGCGAAGTACCGGCGCACCGTTTTATGATTTACCGCGCGACCTTTGAGCGCGCTGGGGGATACCACCGTCGCCACGCATCGAGGTGGGTTGCCGCGCGACAGTCAACGTTTTAGGCAAACATCCCGGCCCATTAGCTCAGTCGTTAACAGCGGGCGCGTCGGGGGAAGTGCCCCAAATAAATTTCTCTCACTTGAAAGTTTGAAAACGAACGACGATAATAGCACAGGGCATTTTTCTATAAGGTCAGTTACAAAGTCATTTGGGTGAGTTTCAGCAGTAACAGGGACGGAAGATGCAATATTAGTCACGGACGCTTACGAATAGAATAGAATATTAACAGAATTTTGTAATGATCATATTCTTAATAGTGTCATTTTAAAGCTTAATCGGAGCCTTTTGCGAATTTGCATATTCATAAGGAACACGGTGATGCCATCTTGGGCAGAAGCCTTAGTCTTTAAGCCTCCAAATCAGCTTCAAAAGTTGCACGAGTTTTGTCGTTGTTGATAAAGTACACGGCGTGACAGCAAGTCAGTAAGCAAACTTATGAACATATTTTTTTCAGTGAGCTGCATTGTAGGTTCTTAATATTCTTAATTGCCTATACTTTTGAATGTGTTCCTAAAGAGACATCACAGCAATAGCGCCCTCAATTGTCATTAAACAGCACGGATATTGAAACTAATCACAGAAAATGCACTTAAAACATCTGAACATGCGGCGGTCTCTCTTTTTTTCCTTCTATTCTTCATATGAAAATCTATATTTGTACATAATATGTTTCCATATAAAAATATTATCATGGAGACTTTAAAGGCATATGCTTTTCTTAGCATTTTGTTCGTTTCTAATAATAACCACTTAAAAATCCTTCATGTTGAAGTTTCAGCTCAGTGGATATTACACTTTTCGAGAGTGTTTATGATCACGAAACACGAGTTTGTTGCTAGCACTCTTTATTTCTAAAAATCAGTCAATCGACTGATCGTCGGAAATTTCTGTACTTCTTTGAAAAGACAGCAAGCCAGACGGATTAATTTCACGGTACTTCGGTAGGTATACTCTTGGGACACGTGCCAAAGATCCAAGCAAATTACTTTAAACCTCGCCTAAATGTCAGGACGCGTGACGGTATGTTCCTTCCAAAATCATTTGTAGAGACACAAAGATGCATTAGCCGAAATGGATGGGGGACTTTAACGGGTCGACTGGCGTGTCACAGCGAGGACTCCGTTGCGACACAGGGCCCCATAAGCTATTAACCCCGTGTCAATGCCATCAGTTTGTTACATTACCATATGTGACATGATGAATGTTGGCCAAGACATGCCTGGGGCTATGGATTTGGCAAGACGCCGATAGTGCATAATGTGTATTCGTTCTATTCGTTTTGCTCCTCTTTGAAATTTAGTTCATGGCCACTGAACCTATAGGGACTCTGGATACGATCGTGACAAGTAGTAATGATTCGTGTACATTGACAACGTGAAATAAAAAAGAATTATGATCTGGATTTTCAAAAGGAATATTTCAAATTGCAGTAAGGTTTTTTGTGATTGCCTTTTATATTAATTTTTTCTATGAATTAAATTGTAATTCTAAAAGTATTATTTGCGCCGTAGTTCGGCCTGTCCGCCCCAACAGTTCGGCAATAATTGACACTGATCAAAAGTGTGTGATCGCTTGATTACAGGAATAATTTCACAGGCAGTTTAGTGCCATTACTATCTTTAAAAAAGTAAGCTTTTTCACAATGTTTTTGAAAGGATTTTTTGGGATACCTGTAAATGATCTACTCTACCTTTAAAGAGAGTTGCACATTATAAATGCAACACAAATGCAAAATCGTCGCAGCGAGTTTGAGCAAAAATCTAAAAACGAATGTCGACTCTTTCCCATGATGCACTACGGGTACAACAGGACTTGCGCCACCAACGACGGTTCCTCTTTATCGTGAACCGCTCGGGGTTTTTTTGAGCGGCACTTTGGTTGCAGATTCTCTTCTTATGAAAATAGGCCTAAATGCACTCCAACAATCCTGCAATTAAAAGTCTATAAGCAAAGTACATTCCCCGCGTACAGTTTCCCATTAGGCCGGGTCTGGTAATGGACCCCATTTGTTACACTTCGGTGTAACACACTTCGCTGTCAATGAAAAGGTTATCTTCATTAATGACAAAGTCAAAAGTACATGCTTCTATTCACTGTCCTTTATAAACGAGTTACCTGTATTCGTCGAGGGAGGCGGTAGTGCCCGTAAATCATTTACAGAAATACCGACTGCAGTCGTCAATTTGATGTGAGTGCATTTATCTGCCATACATTCGGTTTGCAACATTATTTTTTGCTTGAGGTCATCATTTTGTGAGGTCATCATTTTGTGAGGTCACCATTTTGTGAGGTCACCCTTGTGTGACATCATTTTGTGAGGTCACCATTTTGTAATGTTAACTTATGAGCTCATCCTTTTGTGAGGCCATCGTTTTCCGAAGTCATCATTTTGTGAGGTCATCATTTTGTGAGTCACCATTTTGTGAGGTCACCATTTGATGAGGTCGTCCATTTGTGTAGAGGTCGTTTATTATAGACCCTTTGCAAAGCGCGCCCTCATCGAAGATAGGTTTTCGTCTTTCAAATCCAGTGAGAATGGCAGTACAATACGACTATTCATGCGCGTCTAGAGGAACAAAGATAATCGATTTCGTTTATTTTATAAAACAAAAATCACGCGTCGCCCAATACATTTTCAAACAAAATTCGTAAAGTTTTTGTTCTTATGCCGTCATAAGACGCTACACATTGTTTCAAGGTAACTCCAATCTCATGTTTTTTCTCTCACTTACAAGAGTCAGAAAGGTTTCAGTGGTAATTTTGGCGTGTGCATCAAACTACGAGAAGTGACACTGCCGCGGGGGTCATGCCCCCAACGAATTTATTTATCTATTTTGGAGGAGTGAAGACTCCTTTTATATACATTTTCAGGAAATAATTAAAACGTTGCGAATTTCCCTCGCAAGTCTTCAGCTACATATACATTTTAGTTTGAATGTTACAATGTGGAAATAGCGCACAGTACACTTAATCCCCTTCCTCGTTTTGAAACAGAAATACACGAGCCCCCTTGACCCCCCCCCCTTGAATATTTTGTTCTGGATCCGCCCTTGCGTGCCTTTAACATAAAAGTAGGGAGAGAGCACGTTGCCTGCTTACCGTGCTTTGCTTGTCTAGTGGCCCAGGTTTGCGTTCCTCATGGGCCGCGTCTGGGTTCCAGTTCCTCACATGGGCCGCCGTGTGGGTTCTAGTTCCTCACATGTGCCGCCGTCTGGGTTCCAGTTCCTCACATGGGCCGCCGTGTGGGTTCTAGTTCCTCACATGGGCCGCCGTGTGGGTTCTAGTTCCTCACATGGGCCGCCGTGTGGGTTCTAGTTCCTCACATGTGCCGCCGTGTGGGTTCTCAGGTCCTACCTGTTATAGGGTTCCTCCTAAATCGTTGTCCATGGTTTCCTTCCAGCACTATAAAAAAAAAATGCTTCATCGTCTCCTCGGGATACTTTGCGTTTGAGAGCTGCAGTGTCCATGAGGCGCTTAACAGATCCTTGGTTTCGCTGCAAGCAAGAAGTGAAAAGCAAAACAAAACAAAAAGGGAACGTGTGACAATATTTCATCAGTGGATTTTGGGCATTCTGTAAATGGGTGGTCCAGAGTGTGGCATTTTCCTGTCCCTGTTTCTTTGGTATTATGTAATTTCCCATTTAAAAGTCATTGGTTGGGTAGCTTTAGGTAGTTTTGCTATTCATAATCATTCTTGGAGGAAGACTGCATTAAGGAGTGCATCAGATTCCTAAAATCATAGATGTCCGATGTAACAGGGACAGGAAAATAAAAGTGCACCCCAAATGTATAGAATGGCGATTATATTACCATTTTAAGGTTGCTTCTGTTCCTTTTGGATTTAAAGCTAATAGAATCCCTAATATAATATGAATACAACGGCGGTGTTTGCCTCGATGTTTCAGCCGCTTCAGCGCAAAAAATCCTTAATTTGGAGTTCATGCAATTCCCTCCCTTAATGGTGTTTCCTTGTTAATTTTTATTTGTAAACTACAGCCGCTCAAAAAGAGAATTTCGTGGCATAAGTGCTTTTAACGAGGTTCACTACGGTATCAAAATTATTTTGTACAAAAAATCCATGCGTACATGAAGTGACTTGACAGTAACAGCATGCTTAACCCTAAAGGAGCCGGGTTACTTTGACCATCTCACAGCCGGGGGGGGGGGCGGATTCCAGATCTGGGCCATTGAGCGACGAAAAACAATTATGCAACTCAGTACATGCATCGAACAACGTAATATAAAGATACCCAAGAAATGTCATGACTATAGTTTTGGAATTATGGCTAATAAATCATTCACATGCACCAAGGGTAATATCGATTGGTGTACATTAGCTATGGGGAAATTTTCACTGCGCGGTCACCCATAGTCGGAATTTTATGTTTTTGGTATCAAAAGATGCGCAAGATTCTAAGCTAAAAAGGCAGGAAAGCTCGGATCGGGAAACAAATTTGCAAGGGTATCGCGGAAAAAGTTGAGGGGCCCTTTTAGGGTCAATACGTCTCAAGAGAAAAAAACTGTTACATTCTAGACATTGTAAACGGGAAGTGTCAATATTTTCACATAGTTTGGATTGAGTGGATTTCTTTGGCTCAAAACATGTGTCATTATAAGTATTAAGTAGAATAACTGTTGTATAACCGTACAGGTAAAAATTGTACCGTCTTCATTGAAGCAGTATTTTTGTATGGTTTTGTCGTTGGTAGGTTTCAAATGCCAGTAGCACCGTCACCGGGGATCTAGCGACATCAGTCAGCGAGTTAGCCACGGGCACCATGCCGGCAAGCATCGCGTACTCCGGGCAGCTAGCGCTGGCCACAAACATCCTACTGGAGGTTTTTACCAAGAAGGACCTTACTGGGCTTACGGTAGATGCAGCGGATACCTACATACAGGTATGGACACTGATAGGCATATCCGAGAACACTATAGCTGTCACTGCGCAGATTCACGGAGGCCCCTTTAATGGCTGGAGCATTGTTCCACGCTCCGAAAACTGTGTTTAGCAATTGAACACAATCTTGCCATCACTTTGCTAACATGTTTAGAAGCTTAACACTATCTGTCCTATTCTAAACAGCAATGTTCAATTGCTCAACACTGTCCATCAATACTGTAAGTATTGACATACTATTATAAACATGCTTACAAACATGATAGGAAGAATGTGTTTAGAGAAGTGATTAACTGCTAAACACAATTTTTGGAGTGCACCTATTTGTATCGGGGAACTGTGGCCTTTAGTGGTTATGGTTTGTGACTCATGATCAGAGGGTTGGGGTTCGAATCCAGCTTCTGTCCATATGTTGTGCCCTTGGGCAAGCCACTTCACTCCCACTTGCCTCTCCACCCAGGAGTATAAATGGGTGCCGGCATTAGCTGGGGAGTAAACCTGTGATGGACTAGCATCCCATCGATGGGAAAATAGAAATATTCTCAGTCGGTTCATGCCACTGACACCGGAGACAACACAATGACTGGCACATTGCACAGTTCTTTTGCCATTGATGGGTGCCTTCGCGTGAGTGTACAGTGATAGCGTGCTCGGACGGTTCTATACAGACCGATCCGAATTGCAAACCTTTTGTGATGTAATATCGAGGTAGCTTTCCACCATAAATTTAATTTCTGTAACTTTGGAGGTAAATTTGGAGAAAAAATCGTCCAAAATGAGTGCAGGATAACTAGACGTCTGGTTGTAGGAAATTTGATTATCCTGCTTCTTAACCAAATATTAAATGAGTAGCTTTCACAATGATATCAAGTTGGAAAACATGCAGTGCAGATTTCAAAGGAGGAAGTCCAGTAAATTTACACTCTAAAAAGCACCTGGTTAGATTTGACAAGGAATCCGTTTCATATTCGACCGGACTCTTGACTGGGTCAAAATGACACTTTACCGGGTCAAGATGACACTTTACCGGGTCGAAATGACACTTTACCGGGTCGAAATGACATTTTTTGTCGGGTCAAAAATTAACCAGAATATTGTCAATTTGACCAGGAAGAGTGTCAATTTGACCCGGAAGAGTGTCAATTTGACCCGGAAGAGTGTCAATTTGACCCGGAAGAGTATCAATTTGACCCGGAAGAGTGTCAATTTGACCCAGAAAAGTCAAATAAGGTCTAGAATCTGGGTAAAATATGACCTGGAATCCGAGTCAAATCTAATCCGGAACTGTTAAGTGTGTATTTTACAGTTTAACATTTGCTTTTGATCTCATTTGTAGAATATGTTGGCCTCAGTTGACAATCTACTGGATTCTGGGAGCTTTAAAGCCTCGTGGAAAAACATTCATCAGGTATGTTTTCTGTGATTTTTCTTGCTTTACAGAATGGCTATTACAAATCGGGGCATTTATCTTGGAATTATTGCCAAAAGAATTGAAGAAAATGAGTAAGCAAAATGTGACCAGCCGAACGTATAACGTCAACTTTCTTACCATTGACTGATACCGCGATGAATTTTGCTTACCACATAACTTTGATGACCATGGTTTTTGTACTTAAATGCTCAATGGCGTTGGGCCCTCTTCAACTACTCGTTCTTAAACTGCATCTTACTGAAGATTGACCTAATTGTATAGTGGCGCGTACAAAATGACCTGTGTTAATATCAACACAATTGGAAATGCCATCCCCCAACAGAATTGTTAACAAAAAAAGGTGTTTCCACGTGCGTCGGTAGAGAGGGTGTGTTGGAGTGGGTGTTTTGAGAAGTTTCAAAACCGTGTCAGCGAATTAATACATGAATGCCGTAACGTAGAGTGCCACACCTTGCTCATATTGCCCAAGATCCTCAGCTATGAACAGCGCCCCCATATACTGACCCTGATGTTTCCAGCTCCCACCCCACTTTTTGACTGAAACCAATCCTGGCTACCTTCCAGCACAAAGACAATGCCCCCCCCCCCTAAGCCGCTAGCAAAATCCTGCATGCGCCATTGAAATGGACACAGATGTATATTATTTTGAGGGATTTTGATCAGAAAGAAATTGAGCCGTATTCGTCAATGAGGGCGCACTTCACATATGCATCGTCAGCTGAAAGTGTGATGTTTATTTACCCTGCTCGGAACCTGTTCAAAAATGAGCTTATATCTCCTGGGATCACAATGTTTGCGGACTTCCAACACTGCATCGGCAACCGTAATTATGATATAATGCATATTAACAAGTTGGGCGCGTTAATGACGTGCAATTAGAATGCGCGTGCTGCATTAATGACGTCCACTGAAATGAGTTATGGGGGAATTTCGCACTACTGCTGACGCGCCGCGGACTTCGCATTATTTAATGCCAAGGCCTTTCCCGTGAGAGACGACTCAAGTCATACATAAAGATAGCGTGTAATTACTTTGATGTAGTGCTCGAAAATGTAAAAGCGACTTCTGCTCTCGCACATCTGGTAGAGTGATTGGTTCAAATGTTAAAGCACATTGAATTTTCGATCTAGCCTGGGTTGTCGGGCCTTTCAGACGTATTTTGTATCAACACTAATTGTCAGTGAAACAGCGTGTACTGAGTATAGTCTGTTCTTTTTATCAATGAATAGTCGTAAGAAGCACGTAGACCATTCGATTCCAATGAAGTGAATTCGCTAGAATCGACTGTGAATTATCCAAGAAAGGAATATATTAAAAGAACATAGACAACATAGCCTACAAAACATTTTCGAAACTTATTACCTCAGTGTTTTATGATTCTCATCAAAATGTCTCCTTTTTTTCCAACAAGTTTCGAATTTTCCCCTAGAATTGTTATATTTAAGCCGGATAGTTTCTTTATAGCGGAAAAGTTCTTTTTCTTTTCTGAATTGCGGCTCCGGAGGATATTTTTTAAGTATTAAGGCCTACGTGTATACAAGATGAATACTACTAGTCACTAGTCTCCACTCAAGCACGGCGATAAAACCATGCTCCCAATCATAGGAAAGTACACGAAAGTGCGAGGTGTATCCCCATGTACATGTAGATCGTTGTGTAAAAAAATACCCCTCCCTCCCCCGCTGGCTACGCCTATGTGTTATGATAAGAACTAAACCAACATGGATGGGTATTCGCAAAGGGGCATTTTGTTCTGACTGCAAAAAAAAATGGACTTCGAATGATTATCCAAATCGTCTGCCAAACAAACAAACTGCACAGATTCTATACCCTGTACTGAACATAAACTGATTTATTCGAACCGGATAAACAAGACTGATGTTTGAAAGGAGGGGAGATTTTTTCCAAGCACTCTCAAGAGCTCAAAAAAACACACCAAAGGACTGAGGGTGAAGTGTGTGAGAAAGTATCTCAAGTTACATGATGAGTACGACAGTCGAGTGTTACATCGTAGTTCCGCATTATCATGATGCTCCTAGGCCGGCGCAAACCGACCACCGGGGGAAACGCGCTGCTACTCCCCATGAGCTTTCCCGCGTCGACCCGCTGGCCAGGGGCTGGCCTGCGTGCTCCGTGGTGCGTATCGCACGCATGCTAATAACGTCCAAGTCTACAAACTTGATTGCATTGTTTAAAGGGCCCATGCGATGCAAACATTCATTAGTTTGCATCGGGACCAAGTATATGTTTGTGCTAATTCAGTTTACATATTGAGCAAAACCGCGATGTCATATTAAACTTCAGTGAAAAAAAGCTCACACAAGCAAAACAGTTTTATCCATTCCTTATCAAGTGATATTTTTTGACGATCTTGGCCCAGTTTTCCAGATTTGCCTAGACTTGTGTTGTTTTAAGAAATTTAGAAAAAAGGATCTCCTTTTGTTTCGTTTTTTTCCCAAGTAACCCTTAGAGTATGCCCACAAATCTCGTCATGACGAATCCTCCAAAAAGTCAGTGATGACGTAAAAAGCAACACGAGATGATGGTTACAGCATGTTTAGCAACAGTCACATCGTAATGCATGAGTAGAGAAAATCCATCCATTTGAGGGAGATGAAACAGACTTACGCACACAACACAATATGGATGTTCACATAAAAGGCTTTTAAAGGATGGGAAATCGGATAGATTTTTCCCCTGTAAGAAACGAACTGTTTATATTAGAGTTGTTGGCTATTGTAACTGTTACCGACTTCCAACAGTTGGGTGAAACGTTACGTAATCCTCCTTTTAATGATGGCATTCAAATGGCGGGTGATTTCTATTGTGACATTGAAGTGGTGATCATTACGGCGGATCGGCAAACAGCAACCCCAGCAATCCTGTGGGTCACTCGGCTTGGAAAACCTTGTCAAAAAAGGGAGTTGGTTAGTTGGAGGATTAAGATTCTTCAATCCTTTAATTAGTTTCATAAGCGGTCATGCCTGTATGAGGCATTCAGCTTTCTTCTTTTTTTCACCACTAAATTTCCGATGTGAACTAATAGCAATACACTATGTTTTTATTTAAACCAATATAAATGTGAGTAAAATTATTTCTGTTTTGAAGTGTGAAAAGTGATCAATAAACAGTCCAGACCGATTTTTTTTTATATGGGTTTTGAAACAAATATATAGGCCTACACAATATAGCACGGAAACGCACTCCAGTCAAAGTAAAAATAGATCAGTGTGTGAAAGTACATAAATCATTTAAAACCATCTCTTCCTTGTCTATCTCGGTTCATAAAAATGTTCCGAACAGAGCACTGGGTGAAATCTGATACAGCCCATGCCGTAACAGTGGCACGCTTACCTCAAACATGACAATAGCAAATCACACAGAGCCGATACTGGGCCATTAAACAATTGTTAATCATTGAGCTCAAAGCAAATATATATGGATGACGCAGCTATACTGGCCTTGCTTTACAAGACAAGCAGACTTATCAAATTATCTCTCTCGCGCGTGTGAAGATAATTTTGGGGACATTTACAGTGCTCTGTTCATTTATGACCCGAGACAAGGAAGAGATGTTTTTAATGATTAACTTGAACACCTTCGTCTATTGTTTATTTTGACTGGAGTTACCCGTGAAGATTTTCTCACAATATTTGATGATTCAAGGGAAGTTTTAATCCCAGGAAGGCGAGGAGAAGCACTTTCCCCAATCAACAATCTGTTGTTATTTCGTCAGTGACACCACGAAGTAACACTCATGTACATACCAGTAAAAACTAGCAATCGGAGTACACGGCATCTAAAGTTGAACGTTTTCTAGAACAACACTTTGCATCAAAACTGCATAGTATTTTCAGTTGGGTTTCTCGTTGTGGACAATTGATGTATTGGATTTATTAAATTTGCTGGTTTTCACTCGTTTGTATATCAAATTAACAAGAAATAAGAGAAAAAGGTGAGTGATAGTTTGTAAAACCAAAAAAGGTGCGAAACGATATATTTCTTCATAAGTAGAACGCTTCAATGTATCACAAGACTAGGTGAGTGTTACTTCGTGGGAACGAAGCTCAAACTAGGAGAGCGCTCAAACTAGGAGGGTGTTACTTCGTGAAAACGTTTTTGCTCACATTTTGAGCCCAGTTCAATGAAGCTCTTGAAGCTTTGAAACTTCGTGCAATGGTATGCCACTGATGAATAATTTTTAAAAATGTAAAAAAAAAATGAAAACCAAAAAAAATATGGTTATATCCTTCATATGCTATTATTTTGTAAATGTTTGGTGAAAATGAAGATTATATATGTAATATTACTTCGAGATTGCTGCCCTTTCAGCCCCCTTGATTTATCGAAGGCATGTGAGATGGCCGAATGCCCAGGAATGGGCAATGACGACACCACTACTCCCAGAAGGCAATGCAATGGGGATAATTGATGGATCGCCTCAGTGGACTCAGAGACCTTTTCGTGGCAACTTACAACGACTGTTCTTAAGTGCAATTTGATTGCTTTATACGCAACAGTCCGGTCTAACAGTTGTACAACAGTTTCACATAACTGTCAAGGGGTGACTGTATGTCTGCAACTGTCACATGCAAATTAAGTATGGGCCTGTTAAAGTCAGTCAGCGCTGAAGAGGATGTTTTCTTTGTAAAAGAAATCGCTCTGTGCGTGCGAGAAGGATCGCCACTTCAATGTCACAATAGAAATCACGCGCCATTTGAATGCCATCATTAAAAGGAGGATTACGTAACGTTTCACCCAACTGTTGGAAGTCGGTAACTGTTATGAATAGCCAACAACTCTATTGTGAAGCATTGCTCGCTCGGGCCGTGTCTGGCATTATGAAATTGCCCATACACGAACGTACGCTTCGTCCTTCAAAACAAATGTTGCTTTCCTATAACTGAATTGCTTTTGGGATTCGAACCAGACCTATGTGCGCATTAATAGTTCACGTCATGAGAAAGGGTTTCATCCTGATGTTAAAAAAAAAAATTATAAATTCAGGATTTTGTATGTGATGGTTTAGTTCACGTGTACGGCCATTTGTTTCAAGCGTTTGAAAATTAATGTTTTAGTTTTTGGATGGTCGAATAAAAAAATATTTATGCGAGAAAATCTAAAACCTAGCAGTTTATATTGGTGTTGTAGTTCTCGTACTCGTATATACTCGTACTCGTACCGTACTCGAGTACTTTTTTTCCGTACTCGTACTCATGCAAATGTACTCGTACTCGCAAGAAAACAAATTCCTGTACTCGTACTCATACTCGTACTCATACTCGTACTCATACTCGTACTCATACTCGTACTCATACTCGTACTCATACTCGTACTCATACTCGTACTCATACTCGTACTCATACTCGTACTCGTGGCCAAGTACTCGTACTCGTGAAAAAGTACTCGACTGCAAACACTGTATGATATTCGTTTATACCATTACTGTTCACACTCAGAGCATGATACAACACTATACAGCCGCGGCGCTGCTTCATCGCGTTCGGCAGGTAGTGTTGTGGTAGACGGTAATGCTATCCCCTGGTAAAATTGTCCGGGAGGACAAAATTACCCAGGTAAAAGTTTCCTTCCGACCGTTTTTTGTGTCCTCCTTCATGTTATTTTGTCCCCCCCCCCCCCGTGTTGCCATGCATATGGCCCGTTCTACCAGTATGTTGTTGTGATGAATTCACTCCAAAGGGTATGCATTTCGGGCTTTTCTGCCCTCCGTGAAGCTATCACAATGAACTTATGGCCTTTCGCAGAAATGGCAGCAATCGTATTCTGCCGATTTATTGCACACGTTGAATGCCATATTAAAAATAAAAAACAAAGATGTCTGGGTGCTACACATCACGCGTTACAAATGGAGACACATTCACCAGGCGGACCCATTTTCTGTTTGGCTAGGGGACAGAATATTGGGCCGTGTACGAATTACTTATGGCTACGGCTTGAAATCACACACAAGTATACGGGAGGTTGCTGCAGCCGCATGTCAAACCGTAGCCAAGAAATTCGGACGCGGTCTCACCTGGAAAGGGACAGCATCTCCCAGGTGAATTTGCCCACCCTCGGACAGATTTACCAGGTCGCAGTCCGGTCAATCCGTCCGGGGGGCTAGATTTCTTAGGGGGACACAGAGGCGGCGGAACGCTTTTTCAAACCGGGGGGCAACACCAAAAAGGGTCACTTGCTCAAAAAAAGGGGCACCTTCCGTCAGTGTGAAAGTGGAGAAAAGAATATGGCCCCGTTCATTTCGCTATAAACCTATATGAAGAGGAACCAATTATGAATACGTTTTCCATCTTGCTCTTTGTATTTATTTTACCCATGGTTATGAAGCAAGACCATTTTTTTTATCGCGAGAGGGGCACTGTTGCTTTTGATGGCCAGTTCAGTGACAATTTCATTCGCGTGAAGAGAACTATTTTTTCAGGGGCCAATTCTCCATCTCCAGAGGGGCACAATTGTATTATTGCGAGAGGGGTATTTGTGCTTTCGAGGGTTAGTTTTCCATTTTGAAAACGTGTGCACAATTCTCTTCTTAATGCGAGAGGGGTACTTGTGTTTTTGAGGGGAAGTTTTGCATTACAAGAGAGGAGACCAGTTTATTTGTAGCGCGATCATATGCTTTCATGTGTGTGCGTGTGAGGGACAGTTAAGTTTTCATCTAGAGGGGGCACATTAACTGCGAGAGGGGCACTTTTGTTGGCCTGGGAAAGTCTGGGGGGCAACTTCCCTGGTTCAGCCGCCCCTGGGGGGACAGAATTACATTACACCGGCTGCATAAAGGGCAACCAAATGCAAATCCATGTCTTGAACCAAGGCAATCGTTGCACGCTTCTCACGCGTGCCAAACTATACGCCTGATTTCTCAATGGTTCATTCAAATTTCAGTACAAAGATGCCGACTTGTTTTTGAGGTTCATGGAGGGTTTTGAAAACTACGGGGACGTGATAACCTCCTACCTGGACGACAGGGGACACGCCCCTCTGACCTTGAAATCCACCACTAACTACCGTAAGTTCCAGTAATGCTGACGTTTAACGCTATACTTAGTCGAGGAAGAAGAAGAACCCCCTACATTTTCTCCTATGACATCTCGATGCAACGAGTCTTTAAGAGTTTTAACATTGTTGACCGGCCCAAACCGTAGAAAGGCACATCCTTCGTAATCATATAGAGCAAGTTCGAGTGAGGAACACAGTAGTCAACTAATGGCTGATTGATGACATAACATGTACATACGTTTGCGCACCAACAGTCAAACGGTCCAACATAGATGATACATTGAGTTTTAGAAACCACTTTTCACCTTGTATTACAAACGTAACCTTCATCTTTTCCACAGAGTCAACCTATGAGGTGGTAACAGGCGGTCAAGACCTAGTTCACGAATTTAGCGACTACTCCACTAAAGTTACCATTCCAAGGACGGTACTCGCAAAACAAGGTAATAAACATCGTCCCCAGTACAAAGGGAAAAAACTGCTTGAATCCTTATTTGCTCGTATCCAAAGGTGCCGGTGATCTCTAATTTTCTTTGAGCTCTGATTGGATGGATTTTTGTACATCACGTGAGCCAGGATACTTTCGTGTGCGGACGTGTAACTCGTGCGCACGGCATTATGCGTTTACTTGGTAACGGCAAGTGTACCAACAATGCTTTGCGGCGTCAGCGTCTCCTACACATGATTTTGCAAAACGGATTGGCGGTGAGGGGTGCCCTATATAGAATTTGGATGGGGCGGTGAGGACGAGTGAAAATGGCAATAATAAACGCCCTCAGCGGCGACATTGGACAAACTTACACATCATTCGGTTGTGGTTTGAATTTTAGGGTTAGTTAGGTTTGTAGCTCATGTATGGGACATATTTCTAAATTGTGTTAAGAGCGTCTTTATTATTTTGTTCCCGCGAAAAAGTGTCTAGCATTTACTGGTATTTAGATGGAATTTACCGGCTTTGCTTTATAATTACTGCGGTCAGACAAATACCAACGTTTACTAGTGACATATGGTCACAAGTTCACTAATATGTTGTTGTTATTTGATTGACAACCCTGCAATGCAAAGTTGCCGACTGAACACACACCCAATCCACTTGATATTGGCGATTTAGATTGCACTCTGCAGAGTGTCAGGTTTTACAGTTTTAACAACCACGTATCAGAATGGATGTTAAACCACCAACTCGACACGGCCCGTAATTAAACATGGGCCCTACACTGCAGTTTGGCACAGTTAATTACCAGATGGCTGTTTTTCTTGTGTAATATAAATATATCCTACTTGTCAACCATTAATCAACGTGAATAATTTGTGTTATTATTACAGTAGGTTCCACGAGGAATACCAGCGTTGCAACTTTGGTCTTTGCCTCAACAATTCTAGACCTGTTTCCTTCACAGTCGCAAAATTCCAAGTAAGTGATCCCACAATTGTTGAATTTAGTAGAAAATACATTAGTTAGCACTAGAAATAACAAGTGCGAGTGCACAATAAGCTCTGGCCGTCGTGCATGGAAGTCTTGCATGAAATCGATCAAAATGATCCCTGCCAGAGCTGAAAAATACGACACCGAAAAATGCGACGCCGACGACACATAGGCCCCTAATGAACACCATACTTTGGTCAATTTTCGGGACAGACAGACCGACCGACCGACCACCAAATGACATGTAGAAGCACCTGCCAGAGGTTGATGACATCATTGGGGCTGTGGCAGATGTTTTTATTTTCACCTTGCGTGCCAGACTATACAAAACTCCTGAATGAGATTTTTGTGGAATAAAACAATTCAAGATAGCCCATGGGCTTCGTGCAAACGTACCCCTTCAATGGAATGCTTTTTTTATTGTTCATTTCCATAACTCGTGACTTGACTTGAGACTGAAGGACTTTTGATGGACTGGTGATGGACTTGTGGGACCTTGTGAAGGAATCAACTACAACAAAGAAATAAATGTGTGCTTGGCTGGTTAAGACCGGTTGGAGTCTGGATGCTAATAATAACCCGAGCCGAAGGTCTATTTAGTACACACACACACAATCTAAATTTTTCGGTCCAAAAGTCAAAACAAGTCAAAAAAATATAAATTTCCAACGATTTGTTCAAAAATTTTACATCAAGTTTTTTCCCTTTCCTTAATTTATATGGAGATTGGCTTTAGGATCATAAAATACTGACTCGCTGCTAGTATTGCGCGTGCCTACGTGAGGATTGTAAACGTACAACCAATGAAACGGCAAAAGGCACCGGATTTCATAGGAGTCAACATTTCATATGACACTGGAAATGTGTTTAAGACCAGCCAGCCAGTTTTAGGTATTTATCACGACTTCTTAATTGGCGTATAAATTTCCGTACAAGGACCAGTGTGTGTGCTGCCACCAAGCGTTTCAGAAGTCAACCATTGACTTATGTGTTCTTCTTTTTATCTATGCATTACGGCAGGATCCACATTGACACCCACAACATCAGTTCGGTTCTGGTTTCCTGCAAAGTATTCCCCACCCCGACCACCGACACCTTCGCCGACAGCGTGTCGATACAGATGAAGAACGACCCCGTGCTGCCCAATTCCACTTGTTCATTCTTGACATACAGCAATCTTGATCGGTAGGCTGAGGAATTTTTTATGTCTCAAAATATAAACATGCACCTTTACGGCGCAGCTCACCTGGTAAAGGTGTGAAGGTAAAGGGGATGAACCTGTGTTCACAGGAACGGAGTGCCCATCTCTCTTTCTTAGCGACTGGGCCAGACTCATATGCTGCTGTTGGAGGATCGCCACACCTCCTCCACAGCGACCTTCCCAACATTGAATAATGCCGGTACCCATTTAACACCTGGGTTGAGAGGAGTAATTGAGGTAAAGCGCCTTACTCAAGGGCACAACGCGCATGACCACGACGGGACTTGAACCCACAACCTCACGATCACCCCCTCAACCGTCCCCAGCTTACCTAAAAAAGGCTGAAAGAAATGCGTGGTGATACATAGGTGTTTACGTACACTTGTCGGATTGACTAATGCATATTTACCAGTGTGCATGGTAGTCTTATACTGATACAAATGTTTGTATAATTAGTCGTTTGCCAGAGTAAAGCAATTGTATATTGGCAAGAAGCGTCCAGGTTACAGTTGGTAGAGTCCCGATATAACTTTGTTTTGTCAGTTCTCTGTTTGTTTGATTGGATTTTTTTAAGTAAAAATATCTATTATATGACTAGCTGTCAGTCAATGCGTCATTAGATTAACAAAAAAGAGAGCGACATTGTAGGATCGTGATATTACAGGAAAAATGTCTAGTTAAAATGTAGTATGTACCAAAAGTGAGCTGATACGTAGACCTACAACCCGCAGTTTCCCCTAAAAAAAAGTAGATCATCGCTCTTTTTATTTTTCCGACCGATGTCCTTTTCGATTGTAACAACTTGCAGGTAAACAAAATATGACTTCAAAGAATATTTTGATGAATTCCAGACCAAATATTAAGAACAAAAAGTGTTTGTATTATTTTCATATTTTAGAGTTCGCTAAAAGGACACATTGGGATGTACATGCATGAACCTTAAATGAAATTATTTAAACCAAGTTCTGCGTGTTGTTTTCTGTGGGGTTCCAGATACTGTGCGCGTATCCCTTTTCTTTATTAACACCGGGGACCTTTTTGCTAGGATCTATCCTAAATCCTTCAAACATCAACTGCGACAATGTAAAATTTGGATTCTGCCTCAGTGCTCCAAAATCATCCGTCATTTATTGAATTTGTTCGGCGGACGGGTGACGCCTGCCGCAATCCTTCACAATCCTCCAACAATCACTGTGATACATTGAGGAAGTATGGATAATAATGCCAGCAGTGCAGATGGTATCCAGTATAATGCGAGCCTCAGTTATGCATGGCTGAACATAAACAACACTGGGTATAGCTTAGAAGACCTTGATGCAATGCATCCTCTAAACGTACCCCCTGGTTGATTTTGGAGGATTGAGAAGGGTTTAGCGCTGCTTGCAGCTATACCCTAAACTCTACTGTAACCTGGATAATGTGCAACACTGTCCCGGACATAGCTTGTCACTAACGCATCTATTTGCCTTTGTCGCCGTCAGTGTCTGGAAAGAGGACCTACAAGGATGCCAGAAGCCGGTCTTCAACGACGATGGCACGGTGACATGTCATTGTACCCATCTGACGACATTTGCCGTTATAGGCAAGGTGAGTAGGAGCCTACATAAAAAAGGGCGCTGTTGGGCTATATAGCGCCCCCATTGTTCACGTGAGCAGGCCCCAATGGGTGCGCTCGAGTAGCTTCTCCGTGTATACACGGGGTTAACACTCGATAAAGCCAGGCAATGAGGCTAATCGAAAGGTGCGGTGTATTCGCCTGCATTCTTGTTGTATCATTGCAACCAGATCAATACTTGCTGGATTAATTAGGAAGATATGCTCTGCCCTGCTCTGTTCCATTTATCACGTGAACGTAAATTGCATTACGTTTGAGTCTTAAATCTGTACATTTTGTATGCACTAAGTATTCAATTAAATTTCCCGCCATCTTCAATCGAGCCACGAAATCGTCCCGCTACGTCATTGCAGCCGGGCAGCCACCAGAGACCCGCTCGCGAGCTTCTGGGGCATAACACCGGGGCCATAACACCGGGGTAGACACGAGTATCACGTGGTGGTTAATCGAACGCGTTCGTGCAAATGTTTACTCTCACGTGTAAGTTATTCGAACACATCAAAAACTATTTCGCTCCGTCCTCGATTGTGAAGGGAATCCAGCATTGCGAAGGTCAGGGTGACCGTTTTAGCCGAATTTCGGCTAAGTTTGACAGAGGTTTTTTTTTCGAAAAAATATGGTTTGACAGAAACTTTAGCAGAATCATTTTTTGGAGCAGAATTCTGTATTAAATTGATGATCTGACTCGAAAATATGGCAGATTTACCTGATTAGATTTGAAAAAGGTTCAATTTGAGGTTCCCTGACGCGTATTAGTAACAGTAAATTAGTTTAGACCATTGCAAGCCAGGCTAGACGTGCAAATTTTAAAAAAAAATATTAATTTTTTTAAGGTACATTTTGAGATTTTATTAAACGGAAATTGTGTAACATCTGCATCATGTGAGTACATTGTTTATAACTTATTTCGTGTAATACATGTAAAAGGTGATTTAGCAGATTTTTGTTAAATCTAGCAGATTTTTGAAGTGCGTCTAGCAGAATTTTGCCATTACCTCGGGTCACCCTGGCGAAGGTATAGGACACCTGCCATAAACAATGCGAATGCGTATCTTGCGTAAACTGGCAGTGGACAGTGGATCACTTCCTATATGTGTCCAATGAGATCTCAAAGAAATTAGAGGTTTACTAGCCCCATAAATCGACACCGTTTTCACGAAGAGCCACATGTCAAAAATTACAATCGACACCGTTTTCACGAAGAGCCACATGTCAAAAATTACAATTTTTTCGATTCGAATTTTTTCTCTCAATATTTCGCATTAACCAATGAATTAGACATCTGAAAAAGGCAGCACTTTCTGATTAGCCTATAAAGAGGGTGAGTGTGTTTTTAAAGCGAAAATATACTACAAAATAAGCCTAAATGTGAAAATCAAAATTTGACAAAGTTCGACATGTTTTTGTACATATTGGGAAGTGCCTTTATTTATTAGGGAGGTTAGTCAGTAAATTGGCCACATTTATGGGGCTAGAGGTTTACCAGCTCACTTGGCCAGGGTGGTGGTAACGAGGATATGTTGTCTTGCCACCTGGCCCTTTAAAAGTGAATGACTACATGTACTCACAATTTTTCACAGCCGTGTCTTGTCCATCCATGCATGCAGCCCACACGCTGTCCATATTGACAGCAAGCCGAGACGTCCGTTCCTATCATTAGCATTCACTTCGCATCGAATCTCCCTCCAGTGTTTTGAATATTAAATTAAAGCCAATGCATACGTAATGATCCTTCTCGTCAAACAGCGTTCCCCATGGCAGCGGGTGTCACTGTCCTATTCCATCTTTCCAGATAGGTAGAAAATTAGAATTAATTTCACGCCTCGAAATAGACGAATGGTGTTACGTACGTACGTAAGGGCCTACGCCTCAGAGACGTGTACGTGCATAAAACAACCACGGCTGACGTACGTCAGGGAACCGGAATTATCATCCTGCCTGAACCAGACTGCAGCATTTTCCTGCGCTTTTCGGCGCCCTCATTGGCTCTCAGTGCGCCCATTTAGGAAAATTGGTATGGAATAGAACCATTGATATCCATATGAAAACTGAATAGCCCATTGGCTGTATGAAGTGAAGTCACCGTCCGCCATATTACAACTCCAAGAATAATAGATTTGTAAAGAAAGATTTTTAATGAATGTAAGTAACATCATACACTTTTTACTTATTTAAAAATTTTGGCCAAAAAATAATAAAAAAAGTTTACTATACATTAAGATGACTCTGTTAAATTAAAAAGTGATCCTCGGTAGATCGTTCAGGGTGGATACTACTTCTAGTCATAGTATAAAGTTGCCATTGACTCCAATGATAAATAACCCGGACTTCAAATAATTTGGAAAACTCTCACAACTTTCCAAGAGCTCATATCACGGCACACACAACACCAAACGCATATTCACTGGCCGACAAACGGATCACGATGTGATGCAGAAATTAATATACATTCTGGCCCCAACTAATAATCATGCAGTAGGCCTATACACAACCTAACTGGTATAGATCGATAAAGCTACCGAATTGCGCATTCCAAAAAAAAAAACTACTGCCCAAAAGCTATTCAAGTTCATTCTTATGTTCTCTTGAATACGTTACTAAAAAGTTAAAGGAATTTAAAAAAAATCAACAATAATACTATAGGAATGTTTTCGCGGCATTTTGATTACACTTTCAAATTGGGTTCGCAAGCACGTGGAAGCAATGCAGGCACTGAAATTATGTAAACCTTCACTTTACTTTGGAGGAAACATCTTTATCGTGTTCGTGTATAAATTTCAAATGACCGTAATACAAATTGGTGCTTGCTTGTACATGTAGTTAACTATAAATCAACTTAAGGCCCACTTTCCTTGTTCTGCTTACAATAAGCAATTAACGTATACGGTCAGCTCATTTTACGGACAAGCAAAAGCAGTTTGGCAGGTGTGCATGCGTACGCGTACATCCCAACTTAGCATTTTGTAAGTATATAATTGGTTGCTAGCGCATGTGCAAGCGCTTTAAGCACAGAATAGGGATCGTAAGTATGAAATTCGGTGGTTAGCAGAACACTGAAATTTAGCCAATTTCTTCTTTTCTCTCTTACAGTACAACACGAGAGGGAAGCTAACAAATGTCCTTCTGGCTTCGATGGTTTTATACTTGGTTCTGATAGCAGCGACCTTTTGCCTTCTACTTTATGCAAATAGGTAAAGCAGAAAACCTTTGTGGTGGTCATTTTTTTAGGCAGAGTACAACTAATGCTGTTTGGAAACTTTGGATAGACTTTATAAGGCAATTGGATCATTTGCAAAGAAAAATAAACAACGCAATTGCCAAAATATTATGAAAAATGTCGGACTTGATTGCAAGTAAATAGTAGGATCAAACGTCATGTGAAATCATTGCGCCCGGCAGGCTTTCGTTTTCAAAAAAAGAGGAATTAACATCATTTCCTAGCCAACCTATATGCTTTGCGTCCAGAAAAAATGAAGATGCATTTTCGAAGTTTTCTCAAAAAGTGTAATGTCCACTGAGCTGAAACATCAACAGGTAAGTTTTTTTTAACATTCTTCTTATTTTGAGTGGTGTTATTGTGACACGAACAAAATGCATGAACAGCAAATGATCCTTATGCCTTTAAAGTTCTTTCGTATTACCACAATTGCAAACTATAGAAGTTACTGGGCCATGCTTGGTTGCAGTACTCCACTGAGAAGCTAACGTTGAAGTTCGTTCAAGTCACAAGGGCGGATCAAGAGCACAATTTTTGGGCATCAGGGGGCCAAAAAATAATGGTCCAAAAAATTACGGCGTGGGGTAAACAAGTTTGCATTCTAGATGCTCGGTGGTGCGATCTGAGGCAATTTTAACCAATTTTTGTTAATGAAAGGATGGTGGTGAACGCAGTGCCTGCCTTTATTGCGACGTCACTTTAAAAAAAAAATGGGTTCGGGTGGTTTTTTTTGGGGGGGGGGGCGGGAGGGGGGGCGGGATGGCCCCCTTTGGGGCCCCTGGATCCGCCCTTGTCAAGTCACCATTATCGTGTCAAAATATCATAGTTGTAGTCGCCCTAATTACGTTGAGGGCGTCTTTTTTGTTGAAGATTACCGGCGGAATTATTGATTAACGCAGAAACAATGTTGGGACTTATTCGTTGCTAAAACACGTATTTTGATGGATAAGAAAATCAGAGGTGATTTTTTTTCACCAAAATGTCTTTTTTTTTCACCTGCAGAACATTTGATTCAGATCGTGCCTCAATAGTGCTGTGTTTCCTAGCAACCCTTTTAACCGGTCATATAACGCTGGTTGCAGGAGTCTACGCAATAGATAACATGGTAAGAATTGTGACGTGTGATGACAGGTTGGGATAGGTTTGTTTGAGGTGCATGGTGTGGAATGGGTTGGGTTGGGTTGGGTTTAGTTGGGGTCATGGGTTGGGTATGGCTTGGGTGGGTGGGTTGGGTTGGGTTGGATTGCGTTGGCTTTGGTTGAGTTGGGGTCATGGGTTGGGTATGGTTGGGTTGGGTATACGAGTTTGTTTTTGCATTCAGTAGTGGACGTTGAACAATAGAGGACAATAAAGTCCCCAATTCCCGAGAGGTCCCCAATTTGGATTCGTGTACAAAACATAATGGGAGGTCTTCCTAAAAAGTTATAGTACAAAAAAGGGACAAAAGGGGGGTCCCCGATTGCAGGCAAATATACACACTTTGGGTTGGGTTGGGTTGGGTTGGGTTGGGTTGGGTTGGGTTGGATTGGGTTGGGTTGGATTGGGTTGGGGTCATGGGTATGGTTGGGTTGGGTTGGGTTCGGTTGAGTTGGGGTCATGGGTTGGGTATGGTTGGGTTGGGTATTGTTGGTGTTTTTTTGGGGGGCGGTTGGGTTGGGTTTGGGCTGGGCTGGGCTGGACTGGACTAGGATTTGTTGGGACTGGTGAGGTTCGATTGGGCTGGTTTGAATATGATTTGGCTGGTTTTGATAGGTTGGACTGCGTGGTACAGGTTTGATTTTTATTAGTTGTTTGTAGTCCTTTATTTTAACAATGCACATTATTGGCGCTGACGGGTTTACACATTTTCCTTTGAATCTGTTGATTTCTAATTTGCCGTTTCGTTCTAATTTCTTTTTGTTTCCAAATCCACTTTGCCAGGATGCCTGCCGCGCAGTAGCCTTACTCCTCCATTACTTTCAGCTGTCTTACTCCTTCTGGATGCTGGCCCAAGCTGTGCAAATAGTGCTCAAGGTGAGACAGGGAGTAGGCGCAATTATCACACTTGCGCTCATTTTAGCCGAATGAAGACAGCAATCGTGATCTTATAGGCCTGCAATAGGTCGTTGCATCACCAAAAAGATTTTACTGGTCATCAATCCACTGACATTTGTATCCCTTTCACGAATATCTGATATTGGGGGGGGGGGGGGAATTTAGAAGTTATCCCAGACATGTACTTGCATGTGACACTGTAAAGTTTTGCGCTCACTGTGTATGTATACCGACCATTTAGTTTTCCAAGGTCGGCGGTACCAGTTATCTCTTTCAAGAAATAATATGAAAGAAATGGCAAAGCATTGTCGTAGCTCATCGCCATGATTCATGTTCTTACATTCCATGCTCAAGGTTTCAGGTGAGTAAATAGGCCCGAAAATGACCTTTACGCCGGCCAAATCACGATGTGCATGCCCTCAATTTTGTTTGGCTATTGCAGCATTTTATGGACCATGAACTTGAGGGTTTGTACAAAAAAAAGGGGGGGGGCGGAAGCCGTGCACAGGAGTGCGAGCTAGTAATTCTGTGAAAATCGGATGAAATTGGGCCCCACAATTGCTCCATTTTGCAATGGAGCGCAGGCATCAGTTTTCAAAATGGCGCTGGGCTTCCAGGACTACTTTAAGGGCTGATAATCTTTCGATGGAATTTTCTCCCAAATGTCATTGTTAACCCCCAAAAAACCTGGATGAAATAAGCTTTAATAATTTGATATGTGTCTCAATTGGAGAGTTGTGAGTATGTTTCCTGAATTTCGGACTTGAAGTGGGCGTATTTATCACTATGGCCTATGGCAGTTTATTTACAATAGTCTGCAACCTGAAGTAGAAGTGTTAGCCCGGGGCACCAGTTTGACAATTAGCAGCTCACAGTAATTTGCCGGCACCAGTGCCCTTGAATAGGGCAGTGCGTACAAAATGAGGAGCGACCTTGACTTTGTAATACTTTTTTTTAAGTTTCACGTTTTTGTCCCTTTCTTAGATGACGTACAAGACGACAGAATCCGGCACGGTTTCTCAGTTTTTAGCCCTGGGGTGGATCACGCCGTTGTTTGTCGTTGCCGGCACAGCAGGGATTTATGTTGAAAGCTACGGCCGAGGCAACTAGTAAGTTTTCGATCAGCCACTTTCAAATCACTTCAAATAATTCAAATTATCCTTTGGTAGATTTGGTGCTGGTTTTTTTTTGGGAATGGCAGTTTAAAAAAAAGTTTTGAAAATTATTATTGCTATATTGTAAGCGATAAAAGCTTGTCTGTGACAAGTCCACAAGAAAATCGGCCCAAAAATTAGGCATAATAAAATTTCATGCTCCATATCTGGCTACTTAGGATGATCAAATTGCAAGCAATAAACGTACCCCCCCCCCCGGGTCTTATTATGCACTTAGAAAATGTGCTCCGTGGTCATACACAAGTCGTATAGCGGCAGCCTAAGGCGCATTTACATGCCTTCGACTCGACCACGTTGTAGCCGCGTCCTACCCAATTCAGCTTCTCAGCTGCAAGTAAGGATGATTCAGCACACCCAATTTTTATAAAATGTGCCACAAAACCCTCGTGGCAATTGATATTGTAGCGTGGTTTAACTCATATAGGCCTAAAGTACTGAGTAATCGTAAGAGCTTTGCGATTGTTGTACAAATATATAGCGTGTTCTTTCAGTAAGTTAAGAGTGTCGAAAATAATTGACGCATTTCAACACTATGATGATTCTACTTGTGTCAAACCAAAATGTTTGATTTGGTATGCGTCTATGCAAGTGCCAGACTGATTTATTTTAATACAGCGTGCCCAACTGGTCAATGTCAAATCAAGGGTGCAGAATATGATTCACGTCATGTTAAGTGTGCCAAATTATTTGTTTTGACGAAACAAAGAGTGCCTAAATGTCAAATAAAGTGTGACAGACTTATTCATGTCAAATCACGAGTGTCTAAAAGTCAAATCAAGGGTGCCAAAACAATTTAGGACAAATCAAGGGTGCTAAATTAATTCAGGCCGAATCAAGGGTGCCAACTAATTCATGTCAAATCAAGAGTGCCCAAATGATTCATGCTCAGTCAAGGGTACCAAACTGATAAACGTCAATTCAAGGGTGCCAATTTAATTGATGTCACATCAAGACTAATGTCAAATCAAGGGTGCTAATCTGATTTCAACGTCAAATCAAAACCTCGAAGGTACCACATTTTTATTAAGTCATTAGTCTGGGAAACTGATTACCGTCTTATTGATTGATTCCTTTGCAGCTGTGCACTTCCCCTTGGTTCGGGAATTTCGTATGCAATCATTACCCCCGTGGCACTAATTGGATTCGTAAGTAAATCCACATGGCATGTGTTCATAAACAAAAGTTAGCAACAGGCAGGTAGAAACTTTATAGATATACTTGCCTTTTTATTTTTTGTTTCATATGCGTCAGCCATTCCTGAGGTGGCACCATGGTGCTGGCAAGCACACGATTTCTGCTAACAGAACCTCCGTCTATTTCAGAGAGACCGTAAGCAGTAAGCACAGCAAAAGGCACGCTTACCTCAGAGGACAAATTGTTTTAACTTAGTGACGTAACAACAGACATCTCCATGCGCCCGCGACTGTTACCACATCCACACCATGAAATAGTGCTTAAGGTTAGCACATCTTTCTGCTATGCTAAGCACAACTTTTCTGCTGCCGCTACTAAGCAGGGCCATGAAATTGGGCCCTGGCTCGCACTCGTCGCGCTCAGGTAGTATGCACGCACTCCGGGCTCCTTCGACCAATAGGGTTGCCGTTGCCACGATGCGCGCGCGGCCCCGTCTTTAAGAACGCGTGCGGCACGCGCGTGAGCATGGTACCACCGCAAAAATGGCTCCAATGCTTTCTGGCGAATTCAGTACACTCTTTTTTCACTTAAAATGGATCAATTTTGTTAGTTGTTGCTTAACAGGTAAACATTTGCTCCAATTTTTTTTTCACTTAATGGAAGGCAGTACATTTCCTGTAAACTGCAGGGGCAACATTCTTAGATATACATATGTTGCAAACTATTTTGAAACGAAAACAGTTCAGAAAAAAAAGGTTATGCTAGTAGTCATCGAAACAATGTCTTGTAATTTCCAAACAATCAGAGGTAGAATTTGGCTAAATATGAAGTCTAAACAAAATGAACCGATACATTTTTTTCTGGGGTGTAAAGTGTTGTGTTTGAGTAATCAATAAAATATAATTAAATTCCCTGTTTTGATTATAACTCAAGGCTTTTGACCTTTTTTCCCCCAGACAAATTTTGTATGCTTATTCTACGCATTTTACTGCTACTACGGTTTAAAGAAAACAGACAAAAAGTGCCTTGGCTACATGAGCAGAATCTTGTAAGTACCGACAGTATTCTTTAGTTTCCCGGCAATTTTCGCCTGCAACAATTATTCGTTTTAGACAATCTGCAGATGAACCAACTGCAAATGCCTGCAGAGTTATTAACAGTTCCTGTGAACACATTGTCTTTATATTATTGAAACAGATCTGGACCAAGTCAACACAATCACTACATGTGACTGTGTACATGTATTACATACACCCTGAGCACAGACAGACGAAGAGAGAACAACAGATTCTTTGTTGTCTTCGAGCGTTCATCTTTTGCCGGAAATGGTCCTCGATCACGAGTGTGTGTGTTTAGGGTGGATAAAAAAAAACCCAAAACTGAGATATTATTGCTTATTGGAACAGAAGTAGGGCACATGTGAATCAAAGGGAGATATCCTCTGTTAGGGTTGAATCTCCTCTTTAAAATGACACCCTGATCATGTCCTTACATTCACGGTTGACTGAGCAGTGACCAATTTTATGAAAGGGTCTATTTAGAGACTTGCGCCACTTTTCATGGTGAAATCTCTTTTTTCCCCACCTGCCTTGATTGGCAACCCTAGCCTTTCACTCTGTGACAATTAACAACAAAAAACACAATTGAAAAGTGGCGCAAGTCTCTAAATAGACCCTTTCATAAAATTGGTCACTGCTCAGTCAACCGTGAATGTAATGACATGACCAGGGTGTCATTTTAAAGAGGAGATTCAACCCTAACAGAGGATATCTCCCTTTGATTCACATGTGCCCTACTTCTGTTCCAATTAGCAATAATATCTCGGTTTCGGTTTTTTTTATCCACCCTGTACAGTAGCCTTTCGCCAAGGCCATCGTGGCTTTCACCATGTCTGACTCATGGTAGGCCTACATGGGTTTACACCTTGATAGGGACCATGGTGCTTGTGTTCTTGGGCAAGACACTTAACTGCAATTGTCTCCACAAAGGAGAATGCATGGGTACCTGTGAAGGTAGAGACCAGACTGTGCAGAGCTGGTGCAGAATACTGTCTCATGGGTAATGATTGCAAAGCGCTATAAGAAAAATACAAAGGATTGAATAAGCACTGCATTATCATTATTATTATTCTGCGTATTTTCTTTTCTCCAGACCCAACATCCGTGCATGCTTGATAGTTCTCCCACTCGAGATCTGCGAGTGGGTATTTTCCGCCTTGTCCATTGAGTACGAGTATGTCATCTTTGATGTCTTCTGGATACTCTCTGCTCTAGCAATGGTACGTGCACACGCAGTTACCCTCCACATTATCAAAATGTACACTATACATTTGGAAAGCATGGTTAGCTCTTAGATTGGATAGTAAGTTCATACTCACTACCTAACCAAATCACAGGCTGATGGTGGATAATTCTTAAGAGCTGTCAAGACTGCTCTGTACATACGGAATGTTTACGCATAGATCATGGTAGTAAATTACTCACAATGCTTTACGTTTTTTTCCCACAATGTGTTATGAAACTAGAGACAAGAGTACAAGCAAATTAGATTGACCAAATGTTGGACCTTGAGTGTAGCTATGCCAAAGTCCATCTTATGGTAACAACATACAAAATAATATTCTGTAGTTCAACCTCAGCAAATAAATATCACGATGAGAGTGCCCCAATGTGACCTTTTTATTTAAAATAGTGAACACCAGATTGTATATAATATTTAATTCCACTGTGCAGCATTTTAAGGTGTATGTGATAATAATGACATTTCTTCTCGTTTTCACTTTGACAAAAATTCAGAGTATACTCATTCTGCTCTTCTACGGGATTAGCAGTTCGGAGGTGAGTGGCACTCTTCTGTGCTTGATCTGTTGAAATTGTTCAATTGAATCCCTCTATAAAGGCCTTGATCTTTTGCACGGCACCATGATTATTAATCTTATTTGACACGACACTTTAACAAGAACCATGGCACCAAGTAATAGCCCAAAAGTGTCTCGAGGTTCTGTAGTAGGTCAACCCCATCACTAGTCCTCACAAAACCATCGCAAGTCAATCACAACTCATCCAGTTTAAGTCTCGTCACAAGTCATTCAAATGAACTGTGACAAAAGACATTCCTTTGTTACTTTCCATCCCCTGCTCCCTGTGGCTTAACTTGTGCTGATCTAGACTACAGCACTGTGATATCGGTATATATTATACTTTTTCCCCTCCATGGAGCAAGGTTGTGGAGGAATATGAGAAGCATTTTGGACCCTGCTGCTGGCAGCACAAGAAGAGCTCGGCGGTCAGGGACTCGCCCCGGCCGGGCTGGCGAGACGAGATCAGCCAGATCAGCCAGTACCGGGAGGCCAGCTCCATCCTGAGAGACATGGACAGCACGGCCACGGTGACGGGCGCAAACGGCACCACCACTGACGGCCGCGGAGGCAGCAGCGCCGTGGCGGGCTGCAGCGGCATCAACAACGGCGGGCTGGAAGTGGATGACGTGCTAGCTCATGGCCGAGAGCTCAACGACGTCTCGGGCTCCAACCACCTAGCGTCCAGCCTCTCCTCCTCCTTCATGTTAAAGGTATGGCTTTTGGGGGTGCATACCTATGTTCCCCAATACATGTACCTATGTTCCCCAATACCTATTTTCCCCAACCCTAACCCTAAGCCTAACCCTAACCCTAAGCCTAAGAAATTTGGGGAACATAATGTAGGTATTGCGGAACATAGGTAATGGGGGACGTCGGGTAGACGCTGCTTTGGGAACTGATCTGGAGCTACGGGAGTGCGGCCTAGTGGTCAGGGTTCCTGAATCATGATCACAGAGGGAGTTCATATCTAGGTGCTGGTCATTTGTTGTGTCCTTGGGCAAGCCACTCCACCTCCACTTGCCTTTCTTCAACCCATATGCGGCAGATAGGAGAAATATTTGGAAGAATTGTGCCTTTGATTAAGCATGGAATTTGGCACACAGTCAAAGTACCAGTACCGGTATGTCCACATTTTCAAAATGGCTGCCATATAGCTTATTGTTCTATCTATATTTCTTTTTCAAAGGACAAATCTGTTATGGTCCTATAGCCGGACATCTTTCTCATCACATACTCTGACTGTGTACCAAATTCCATGCTTGTATCATCAATGGCACAATCCCATTACCTATCTGCCATACTACAGAAGTATAGGTTTCATTTGCTCGTAGACTTTGTGCAAATGTATCAAAACGTCGCATATCAAACCAACTTTATGGTTATTATTTGAACTCTCCCTTCACACAGACCAAACTCAAGGTGTTCCCACTCCGCAAGAACCAACAGTCCCCGTCCCCGGGGGCCCAGTCACCGTCAGCCGCCAGGCAGGGCCAGGACAACCACAGATGACAAACATTCGACACCTCGTCAGCGTCGCGCTCCGTTACCAACCATGCTCCAAAGAGGGCGCCGTCACCCTCGTCGTCGTCGCCATCGTTATCAACAGTGCCACCAAAGACGGTGTCCTTCCAGCTGCAGCCAATCATCATCCAGGAAAGGGAGAACGTCAAGACCGAGGTGTCTGTTTATGCAAATCTATAGAATTTTTTTTTGGGGGGGGGGGGACGACCGGACCCGAATAACAAAAGATTGACTCAATTCCTGACAGTACCTTTTTCCCCTCATTGTAGACTTCGTGTCCTCTTATCTGTTTTTTCCCCCTGTAATTTGTCATCATTCCGAACTCCAACCATAACGGAAGTTTCTCATGAGCCACAACGTAGCATTTCCACATCAACATTTGGAACGGCTTGCAAGAACTCAGCAGCTTGAGGTTCTAGAACTTTCGTGTGCATTCTACAATGGCCATTCTATGTACCTAAATGGAAAATGGTACATTATTACATCCACTAGACACTATGAAAAAAAAATTACAATGAAAAAGATAACCGGGGAAACACGAGTCAACAAGTAACAAGAACTATGAGTGTTTATGAAACATCGGTGGCGTCTCTGGGTTCGGCTTAAGAAGATTTGAGGCCCCTTGTGGTTCAATACTGGTCAATATTCTGCTTCAGAGTGTTATATACCATTTAACATACATTGGTGTAAAAGTTTAGAGAAATTCTTATTGGTTTGAATATTAAAGGCTTCTTAATGCTTCTGAAGACAGAGATGAAGTCAGAGCTGGTAACAAAACCAGTGTTTCAAAAATACCTATCCCAAGCTTATATCACCCGCAACTTGATTCAATCCCTGTGCAGAATAAAAATGTATATGTACATAATCACAAAGCAAACCTGTATAGACTTAATCCATTGATTGATACAAAAATTATTTTTGTGTGAAATGTTGTTTTCCATCAATTTTAGTTGTTTTGATGAAGCCAGTGCAGTGTTTGTGGTATTTGTTTTTCACTTTGGCACTTCATTCTGCACACTAAAACATTTTTTTTTTAAATGGGTTCATTATGCAAATGAAATATACATGCACACTGAACAATGAAGAAATTCGAAAATCGATTATCAGCAAGTAAATAAAAGATTTTTGGGGGGACTTGAGTTACAGAGCTTGTATCAGGAGCTTGCGACACCATCACGGTGTCTTGGTCAAACGGCATTGTTGAGGCCCTCACGTGACCCGTCACGTGACCAAGCTTGGTCACACGACAGGAGGCGGTCGTACACCTGCCTCCATCTCTGTTCATATGGGGGCGGTGCCTGCGGATTTCCACAGCTTCTCGGATTTTGCGTGTATAGGTCATCCTCCCTGGCGATGATCTTAGCATTGTCCACAGAGATGTTATGTCCTGGGGTGGATATATGTTCACCAACTGCTGTCGGGGGGGGGCTGACCTACTGGTGTGTTCTCTGTATCGGGTCTGCAGAGTGCGAGCTGTTTCCCCGATATAAGTGTCTTCACAGCCACCACACGACATTTGGTATACAAGGCCACATTTCTTGAGGTCTGGACGCCAGTTGACAAAGACACCGTGATGGTGTCGCAAGCTCCTGATACGAGCTCTGTAACTCAAGTCCGAAAAAGGTATCTTTTATTTGCTTGATATCATAACGGGACTAGGAAACGAACCTCCATGCTCGATAATAAGCAGTTTTCCTTTTGCAAAGACCTGGCTTTGTCATAGATTGCCCGTAGCGCAAGCTAGAAAAGAACAGATATGAAAAGAAGAAGAAAACAAAAGACAGGGGCAAGCCTAGGAAAGCTGGTCCCATCGTTTGATTCATCATGGCTATTCACTGGAAGTCTTTTCATGCATCTGTGTACACAGTGGGCCATATTTAGCCCATTCATTGGCGTTACGGCGTAACCCTATACAACAACACTGCCCGGCTCACAAGCCACAGTGAGTTGGTGAGTCAGTGTGTGTACAAAGAGGACGACAGGTTGGCCCTCTCTGGGACCAGCACAAATAAAAGTCATTCGGACAATGACAACTGATTCCACCTTTAACAAATCCTGAAGATACAAATCTGATACGAACCACATGTACATGTGCCAAACCCCATCAGGGCCCAATTTCATAGCGCTGCTTACCACAGAATTCCGCGCTTACACGCATCATTCTGAGCTATTAACAGCGCTAGAAGAAACATTCTGCGCTAACCCAGTAAGCACGGACCCCTTAGTTACGGGATGTATGCATGCGCATACATGTAAGCCAAATTTCCTCTCTAACCCGTGAAATACGCTTACTGTAAGCACGGAATTTTCTGCTGCAGTAAGCAGGGATTTTGGCCAGCGGTTAGCAGAGCCAAGAAATTGGGCCCAGTTCTTTGTGTCATCATTAAACTCTTTTCCACAATGCGCCATAAAGCATGTGTGCGAATTTTCTGATGTAAAAACCTTAAAATGTTAATCCATGTATGTTAATTGTACACCAGTGTTGTAGTACTCGTACTCGGTACTCGTACTCCTCGAGTGTTTTTTTTTTAGTACTCGTACTCGTACTCGAATTTCAAAGTACTCGTACTCGAAATGATGGTACTCATATTCAGGCAGCAAAGTACCGGTACTCGTACTCGACATGTCGAAATTGTACTCGATCTTTAAAGTACAGTGTACTCCTTCTCGAATAGCAGCACTCGTGGGAAGAATGGTATAGCTTGACTTTACATACCACGGCCTTATTTTATCGATACGTTCAGTTTGAAATGGTTAATTGGCTTGTGGAGAAATCGAAGTTTCCTGATTTTCCTCTGTGCACGTCCGGACAAGCACATTTCTATATCAGTCTGACTGGGCCTTGGCCTATTACGCACAATGAACCATTTGCCGTGTGGCCGTATTCGGAAATACAAGTAGTAGTTCTCGTACTCGTACTCTGAAGTACAGAACTCGTACTCGAACTCGTACTCGGCAACCCAAGTACTCGGCAGTACTCGGTACTCGGGAAAAAAGTACTCGACTACCACACTGTTGTACACACCTCGATAGATGCATGTGTATGCCAAGAATGTATACATAATAATTACAACCAATGACTCATTGATTTGCCTGTCTTTTAAACCATCCATTTTAGATGTACGTACACTGTTTAACTTGATCAATTGTCTCTTTCATACTGCACTTGCACAAATGTACACGTAGTCAAAAAACTTGCGGCAAAAAAAGCTGTATAAACTTTACAAAGAAAACTTTTATTATTATATCGCGTCTTTCTACATGTATGTACATAGGCAGTGGTCTTTCTTACAAATCAATGAGATGATGAACACTATAAACAGGCTATTTACAATGCTGTAGCCATCTTTGCTTTCCCTTAGCGGGTTACTCTACGCAACTATTGCGGCCACTAGAAACCTGTGCCTATAAACCTACACATCAAGCAGTGGTGGTGCAACTGTGGAGTGTTAATCCTAAACCCCTCAAAATCCATCACAATCCAGCAAGACATTTGGAGGGTTTTGAAGGATTGAGGAAATTGGCCACTTTTACTTTACATGGAACTTCATGGCCCTTGAAAGTTTAATAGTCCAACGAATGCGCCATTTGGTTTGCTGGATTCTGGAGGGTTTGGGAAAGTCCTGGCCAAAATTCCCAGAGGGAGTAGGGCTACTGTGATGACTTTCAGCTAGGGGAGTAGGGTATCAATATTGGCAACTAGGAGCAAGTTGGGACGCTAACTTGTAAACCATCGTTCGACTAACACTGCTTGAACGAAGGATAGTTGGACTACTCTAGTTGACTATTTGGAACCGCACCACAGGGCGCAGTTCCATCACCGGTTACCAATAGCCATGCACATCATAAAGCACAACGGGGAACCAGGATCAAGGATTGTCTGTTGCTACCAGTTCGCAGGCATAAGTTAGGTCACAAATCAACCAGAAGTCGACTAATAGGCTATAGTCCACACCTGAACGTACTCTAAGCAGTGCCGACATGTATGGCTCCCAGAAGACAAGAAGGTATCACAGCTCTAATTTGAACACAAATCATCTGAATTACCCGTCTGTGTACAGGACATGTTTATTTTCTCTATGCGCATCACTGTGGGGCCACGTCCGAATCAATTGGCTGCGCTCGGGAGTTACACACACGTCTATGGGAAGTGGCTGTAGCCACTAGCCAGTGGCTTCCATAGGCACACGTGTTATTTCCAGCCGCAGCCACAACTTTCGGACATGGCCTGGTATTGTGCTTTATCAGGTAATAGGGAATACAAAGATGGCGACAGCAACACCAAAATAATGTGTATTTGAAAATGATTATATACATGAATTTGTACCAGAGTTTTGATCATGTCATTAACAAGTCCCATTACAAGTCCGTCTCGAATCAAGTGACAGGCTACCCCTATGAACTGCGACACAGACAAATGAATGTTTGACATATTGTCACATACGTTTTCATCCTCTGTTACCTATGACAATGACGTCCATGACTTGGCATAGACTTTTTTTGTGGCTGACTTGATAGGAACTCTGCCCTTTCCCACTGTACACTGTTGATATCTTCTTGCTCATCATGCATGTAATTGGAAAGTAACCAACCACAAACAGAAAAAAATGCTAAGCTTTACACAACCTCCTACAGTGTTTTTCGAAGGCGTACGTGAAGGGTGAAGTGCAAACAAACGGAAATCGGCTGATCCAAGGAAAGTTGCTAGCCTCCTGAAAGTTTTTTAAAGAGCTTTCTAACCTCATGTACCCAATGTTTGCAGGAAGCTTGGGCAACCATTCACATCTACAGAAAGCTTCAAACAGGCAATAGAGCTTACAATGAATTAATGAAAAGTCAGTAAAACTGGCAGATTACATGTAAAGGTTGAATTTCCCTTCTACTTTTGAGTTTCATTCCAAAACATAGATTCCTTGTCTAAATTGCTATATTTTCTGGAATTCACTTTTGAATAAGACAACGACTGAAAAACAATCGGCCTTCATTTGGTTATGGAATGATTACTTTACAAATTTCAAATTACTAGCAGCCTGGCACTAATTCTATTCTCCTGGAGTAGGCTGGTTCCCGCCCCAAATTCAGTATTGATATTGTATGGACCAGGCACCAGGAACTAAGGCAAGTCTGTTTGTGCCCAAAATGAAATCTTTTATTAAGAAGGTTGCGGTCACTCAAAAGGTTTTTTTTGCATTGGAACAAAATATACAAGTTGAAAATGTATAGGTTTTCCCGGCCAATTTCCTGCAATGTTCATTCACTTCTGAAAATTGGTCATTCGTTTTCATCTGAATTTGAATTCACGTCTTTAATCCATTTCAATTCAACGAAAATTCAATCGTTTTCATGGTCTGTGCATTCAGTTTTGAGAAACAGACAGCCAATTACGTTACCTGTGCATTCATTTACGCAAGCATACCTTGTCTAAATTGGTTTAAGGTAAAGCTACGGTACTTTGATTGACAGTTAACAAAAAAGAAACCCCTAATTGTGTCTGGTGCCGATGGCATTAAACTAAAAGTGAAATAGAATGGTAAATGTTTGAAATGGCACTCTAAAAGCAAAAAAGAACTCCTGTAAACAAATCTGAATGGACATAAACGAAAGGTGCTGCTCAATCACTTAATTGATGAACTTAAATGAAATCGAATGCTCTGGTAGGGAAAATAAAATGCGTGTTCAAAGCCATTCTCAAACTCAGACGAAAATGAATGACCGATTTTCAAAAGCGAATGAACATTTTAGGAATTTGGCCGGGAAAACTTACCGGTGTATTATGAGAAAAATACATGTGGGTATATCGAAAAGCATGGGGAAAGCAACTATAGAGCCACTTTAACACACAAATCCTATGAGGCACCCAAATACATGTAGGTGCACAGGACACTCAGTCTTAAACCCTCTTCAACGTCAATATCAAAGTTTGCCAATGTACATGTATAACGTTGTACATGTATAACCTTTATCAATTAAAAAAAATTACACAAAATATAACCAAAATTTGTTCAACTATAATAAAAAAGTCCTCTATTTTATACTGATATATGTAATTATGAAATGAAGAAAATGAAATGATATGACGTGTAAGCAATAATTAAAACTTGATTAAAAAAAAAATGGCGATTGTAACATTTGCAAAACGTGGAGTTCTGACGAATTAGAAAAGGACGATATAGATTGTCAAGCTCAGTGGAAAAAATGTTGGGAAAGTTGTGTATGATATACCCCTGGTCATGTCATTAGAAAACCGCCTTTTTGAAAATATTTATGTAAAATTGGATCAGTACACGTACAATGTACATTGTGCATCATTCATGTACTTGATTTTTAAGAAACTATGTTATACATTTATAAGCAAAATTTTTATGCTGTAAAATATATGCTATCCCCCTTTCCTGTTTAAAAATTACATATTTTAAGAAGTTTGTTTAATTTTTGTTTTAACTACACCTCTTTATTCTACGACAGTTTACCTTTTTCCTGTCTTTTTTTTTTCGATTTGTACCCAATTTTTGATTGAACATGAAGTGCCTGTTAACAAGAGATTCAGTTTTTGTTGTCATTGTGAAAGGTCAAATTTGAAGTATCGTTGTGTTGAATTTTTCATTTTGATTGGTGTGAATTTGGAGTTGCGAAATCTGTGCAACGTTTAAAATGTTGTGCAATAGTTTTATCGATACAGAGTATTTCATTACTGATTATAACTAATTTTTGTAAAACACTGAAAAAGGGATTTTGGAGAAGGATCTGCTGGTCCTCCTGATCTTTGTAGCATTGTTCTTAATCAAAAGAATTACAGAATAATTGATCTTATACAAACTTATACATCTCTAAATGTTTTTCACTATTGAGTAGGACACCATCAAAGTCCATTTAAATGCCATTTCCCCAAAAATTAGTTGAACAACTTCAATTTTAGTGTAGAAAGCTCTTGTTCTGCAGAATCCGGAAAGAATAAATGTCTCAATTCTTCAAAAGTTTGAGTTTTGGCTCAGTTTGTTTTGACAGGTTACATATTGGCATGTGAATGTGAAAAAAAATGATGTGATTACATTTAGCTATTTAATTTCACTGTAAAAACTTTTTCATACTCTGGAATGTGGCCAAGTTGGCGAGTTGACAATCTTCTATCATTCTCTACGTGTATCAAGTACTTCAGGAGCCTAGTTATAGAATTTTTGATCCAAATTTAACGAGATTTTAATCGATTGGTGATGATTATATTTGACAAAAATTATATCAACTTTACGGCAATACAAATATACATGTATAACATCAAGTGATCTTATAGTTAACAAAACGTGAATGAAAAAGTTGTCGTTTAAAAAAAAGAATGACTAAATGACAAATTTATTCATCTGGAATCAAAGCTATACAAAAAATTTGTAAGAACTCTTTTCATTCATACAATTGTATCCTTTTTATCTCAAATCAGAAATAAAAAAAAGCAAAGATGCAGCTCAGTTTGTCTGACATGGCTTGTTTTTATTGGTGTCAGTTTTCTTCTGAAATTTCCTCGGGCTTGGAAATGATATCAAGTGTGCATTTCAGTTCTGTAACAGGAAGTTTTGAAATTTGGTTGCAAAAGATCTTTTCTTTGTAGTAACCAAGTGATTGTTTGTTTTGGTGTTTTTTTTTGCAAGTACATGTAAGTTTTCAGGGGTGTGTTGCACTTATTGTCGGTGTTTTCACAAAGTGACAAAAAACTAGGAAAATTGATAATTTTTTGATGTTGAGTTTTGCTGGCCATTTTATTGCATTTGACAAAAAGACAATTTGACCAAGTTTTGACTCGAAATATTGTACACTTTTCTAATTACCATTTGACATAAAGCCTGAACTCCATGTTTTTTTTGTTTAGCTGGGCCAGAGGGATCATGCATTTCTCTACGCACGTTAGGATGGGAGCAGACGCGCGCCCGCGAACAATGTTTTTTTAAGAATAAACGTGCGGGCTGCACTGACGTACAAGGCATAAATGTTACAATTTCTCACGTTTTGTTTTCACAAAGTGACAAAGAGTGTGTACAAAGTAATGGAAAAATAATAATGGCCTCCGCATATCGCTGTTTTTACGAAGTGTAAATGATCTTTATTAACGAATTGTTTAATTAAGAGAGATTTTTAACAATAACTTGAATGCCGACATTTCCCAAATCTGTAACTGCAAACTAGTCCAAAATGTTTTTGATAAAAAAAAGATTAACTCCAAATGCAATTATCTCAGGGCGACCTTTTTGCAGGATATTGAGGTTTTTTTCACTTCGTGAAAACACCATCATTATGTGGATAATGCTAATGTTTGGTAACATTGCCTTTAAATGGGAAAGATTGTTCGCCACCAAGTTTGCAAATGTTAGCAACGACAGATCCATCCGAGTCGTTCGCTGTTCTTTTCCAAAATGGCCGACTCCCACGCAATGAATGTCATGCTTCTGTCGTGCCTAAAATGTGCCTGTTTTTACATCAAAACTCCCAAATAAATTATTCAAATCGTAAGCGAAATTATTTCACTATAGCTAAGGTTTCAAGAATTAAAAAAAAAAAGCTGCTTTCCCAACAGTGAGACTTGAAAGCAATGTAGCACTGCCATTTTGACAAAACAATATTTTTTTTATTATTTTTTTTTGGTTGTACTAGGAGTTGGCATGTCCACAGGGGCCTTTGCTACTACTGTTCACGCTATTGAACATGAGAATGTAACGCAGCCCAGTGTTTTTAACACCCTGCAATAAATCAATTTTGACACATTTCTCACGCTTCATTAAAATTGCTCCACGCATGCTGTTCAACATGTTAAAAAAAATTTCTCCAAATTCGGTTTCAATTTTTATGATGTATTTTATATGCAAAAAGCTTCTTTTTTTTCCTGGCATTTTGGACATTTTCAACCCTTTGAAAACATGTTTTTATTTTTGGGTCGCCTTTGAGCCAATAACACACAAAAGATAAGCCTGAACTATTGCTAGTTTGCAAAATAATTCAATTTTGTTGACTGGAAAAAATACTCCATAACCAAAAGGTGGGGGAGTTTTTCGTTCGATGTCCAGGGGTGAGATTGGGGGAAAATGAACAATCCACGAAATATCCACAGAGGTTTGAGTGTCGCCGAGGGCCCTGAGCAATGCAGCATCTATGGTATACAGTGTATGTTTGTACAAATTTGCCTAAAGCCACCCCTTAAATGTGACCGGCTCCACAAAAAAGGGTATTATGTCGCAGAAAAGAGAAATGGAGTTATAAACATGGTTGGTAAGAACACAACATAAGCTTTCATTTAGTATATAGCAGAGCTCCGTAGCCCCTCCCTTTCTGGAGATATGGCATATTTGCATATTAATTTCTTCCTTGGAGTTCAAATTACACAACTGAGAAAACAGGCTTTGAAATAGCTGGCTTTGTTGTAGAACACTAGAATGATCCACACAAAATGGTTGTTTTTTCCACTTTGTTCATCAAAATCAACACTTCTGTGATAGAAATCTGAAACTGTAGGCATTAAAGATTTCATTCATGACATCAAATGAAAATCACATTTTGACAAAATTTTCACCCTCTCAATGTTGAGCAGGCAATTACACAATAATGCTAAGGGCGATTTAATACCCTTTTTTTGTAGAGTCGGTCACAAATACCAATTTCTTTTGCTCTGTATAAACCTTTAGAGGTTAAAACTCCTTTACGGTAAAACCTCTGGAATTCCAGATTTCAAAAAAAAAAAAAATCTTCAAAAATGCTAAAATCAGTACAAAAAACCTAACAAATCTCAACCCTGGTCTCATTCAAAAGTAAATATCATTTGTAGTGCTGGAAAAAAATAGCATTTCAGACACAAAATCTATTTTTCTGCCTTTTTCAAGGCGTCCCTGTGCGCAACAAGAAACACTCCCTCCCAAATTTCAGATATAACAAGGTATTTGATTGGTCTGCATTATACAAGCACAAATCTGATTGGTTGCTATACCTTGACTTTAGTATCGTCTGCCCCTCTTGGATGTTGAGGGCTTGTTCCTCCGAGAGCTTGGTGGGAAATCATCAAATTCATCTCCTTCCTACGATAAGAAGAAATATAGTGAAAGAGCAGGTAAAAACAATGACCATGGGCAGCATGCGCGAACAAGAGGCGAAGCTTTTTTACCACTTTTGACAGCCCAGTGGACGGGACAAACCACACGCACATACTGGTTTGCAAACGTATAATGTGAAGTACCCCCCTCCATCCCCCCCCAACTATTTCATTCTAAATGTGGCAAAACGGCATGGCGTTCGAGGGGTGCATACTTATGTTCCCTAATACATATGTTCCCCTATACCTATGTTCCCCAACCCTGACCCTGACCCTAACCCTAAGGATTTTGGGGAACATAGGTTTTGGGGAACATCGGGTAGACCCCGCGTTCGAGTATCTCAACTCACCCCAAACTCTCCCTTTCTTACCATTGAGGGGGTAATTGTGCAAAGAGCCAATGGAGTACTGAAGTGAATACGTCACGGGCACAAAATGTGTGTAAAAGATATTAGCGCGTGATTCAGACCGCAAACCAACACGCGCACGTACTCCATTCGCTTGCACTACACTTTCTGCAGCTGGGGCCCAATTTCATAGAGCTGCTTATGCAGAAAATTTGCTTAAGCACGAAAAACATTGCTTAGTAAACTTAGATTGCCGGCTAAAACTCCATGTGATGTACATTGCTTGTGATCAGTATTTAGCTGTTGTTTACTTAGCATAACAATCGCGTGGAGTTTTGGCCGGTAACCTGATTATATTAAGCAAGACGTTTTTGTGCTTAAGCAATTTTTTTGCTTAAGCAGCTCTATGAAATTGGCCCCAGCTGGTTCTAAATGACATCACACTTCAATACTCCATAAGGGCTAAAACATTTAGTACAAAATTTATAATTTTGATTTTGTGATTGCTTTTTGACTGACTTGTGATTGATTTTGATTGACCTGTGACTGACTGGTGATTGACTGGTGATTGACATGTAATTGACATATGACTTAAACGAGACTAACATGAGACCGACACTTGATTAACACATGATTGGCAGGTGATTACATGTAAATCTATTACATCTCTACACTCTGCAATAAGTGCATGTTCAGCTGGTGCAGAATCAGACATTTTCATGGGGTGTTCTAGCAACCCACCTAAACAAAAATATATCATTTCCAGCCTAACTGTTTGTTAGATTTGAAAAGTCAACTTTATCCAAACTTAGATTTCCAAAATATAACTCAAGTTCATGTAAGTTCAGAGAGGGCAGTACACGTACATACCTCCGAGTCACCACTGTCTAGAAACTGCACTGCACTTCTCTTTGCATTCCTGCGCGACAAACAAAAAAGTCTCAATAAGACACAAGACGGAGGTGTATAACACTTATTCAGTGACATCCATTTTCTGAGGTGGCACTTCGGTGGCAGTGCCACTGCAGATGTATAGACAATCACACTTAAGGGCCCTCAAAACTTGTTCTGGTTGCCTAATACACTTGTGTGCAGTCTTGGTTCCAAGACATCCTTCACGGTGTGGTGTTTCATTACGGGTTAGTGGACTGCGCGCAGCAATTTTAGGAAGTGGGCGCCTTTTACATACACACCAACAAGCTGAGATGGACATCTTGGGAATCTCGTATTTCTGCTTGGGAAATTCCTAGCATTTGCATTCAGGCTTGACGTACTCGTAAAATTGCTGCGCATTTCTGGTCAGGTTTCTGTACATACAGAATTTTTCCGAGCCACGCGTGACAAGGGTTTCATAGAGCTGTAGAGCTGGCTAAGCAACTTTTGCTTAAGCACGAAAAACATTGTAAAAAAAAATTGCGCCAATGCAATGTCCATGATGCACATTGCTTGTTTAGTATTTTAGTTATGCTGTTTACTACTTATAACAACATGTGGAGTTTGGCCGGTAACCTGATTTTATTTTTTGCTGTTTTTTTTGTTTAGCAAAAAGTTGTATGACCAGCTTACAAGCCTAGCCTGTAAGCTTCGATAAGTCAAAAATGTCAGACTGCATGGACGACGCCATCAATTTTTTGCAGCAAAGAAACTTTTTGCGGAAACTGTGAAAACACATCTTCATTTTCCTCGATGCAAAGCAAGGTTTTCATTAAAAACCCTCCCTTCCAAAATGCATGATATGACTTGCACCGTCTTGTAGCATGATCCCCAGTTTGTCACTCTAATTCTCATTCGTGGATTTGTAACCAAATGAAAACTAAACAACATTCAGTCAAATTGGGAAAATATGCGAAAAAAGATGTCTTATGTGATTGTAAGATTTATGTGATTTCCTTTTCCTCAGAAACGACACCATGTTTCACAGGATGCTTGATCCTTTTATTTACTATTATTAACATTTTGGCGGTGCCAATTTTGAATGTTTGCAAAAGGTACAATTATCTTTCAAGTTTTAAATAAACACTATTCTCGTTTTGGTTCGGAAAATCTTTAAGAAGCATACCTCTGGTTGCTGTTTTTTCTGGATGAAGTGGACGAGGCGGTAGCGCGGGAGGAAACACTCTCGTCCCCAGAATTGTCACTCTGCAAAACACACAACAAAACCCAATTATTCTCTATTCATAAATACCTATGCCAGTTTTCCCATTCCTATTGGTCGAGAGCCTGTCACGTGGCCAGCCTTAAATGGATGATAAAAACATGGCTGGCTGGTCTTAAACACTTTTCCAGTGTCACATGAAATTTGGACTCCTATGAAATCCAGTGCCTTTTACCGTTTTATTGGTTGAACGTTCACAATTCTCACGTAGGCATGCACAATATTACCAGTAAGTATATCATAATCCTAAAAAAAACGCACAGTACGCATGACGTGCACGCCAATCTCCACAAAAGGAGTTGTTTACATATGTATGTCTTACTCATGAGCTGGACAATCCATTATATAGCTGAAGAGGTGTGTTCAAAAACAGAAGGCGAAGTTGTTGAACAAAATAGTTGGAAAATTTAATTTTTGACTTGTTTTGACTTTTGGACCAAAAAGTTTGATTTTTTTCACCGAAAAGGTATTGATGAATGGGAATAAATATGTGCCTTGTCGGTATTAAACATTCTGTTTAAGACAGGTTAGAGTCTGGATGCTGATAATTACCCCTAGCTTCAGCTCGGGTAATTATCAGCATTCAAGACTCCAACCAGTCTTAAACATAGTGTTTAACACCTCCCAAGTACACATTCATACACGTAGATACCTATTTACCTATTCCTATCAATCCACAGCCCATCACATGGGTGGTTTTAAATGATTGATAAAGCACCGACTGGTTTTAAACACTTTTTCCCAGCACTGCTGAGTCATCGCGCAGCACTTGCCACGTGCACACCAATCTCCATATAAGGAGATTGTTTGCACTGTGCGTGAGGCACATACCATAAACATGGCCAGAGGGGTGTTTCACAAAACATGAAGTAAACGTATTGAACAAAATTGTTGGAAATTTATAATTTTTGACTTGTTTTGACTTTCTAAAAGAAAAGTATTTGTGAATGAGAATAAATATCTGCTTGGCCGGTATGAACCAGTTCACATCGGATGACGTGTATACATGCAAAGGTTGGCGGTATTCGGAACTGATGACGCATAAACACACGCAACGAGCGAAGCTGAAAAATATCTGTCTGCAACCCGCTCGCAGCGAGTGAGGCCGGAAATATCAGGGTGTGCTACCCGCAGATGACGGCCTGAACCCGTCTGGCATTGAGGTTCATGAGAAACAATCCCGCACATGGGTCCGGTCAATGTCAAAATAATCCCGGCGCAAACTGGTTACACAAGTACGTTTAAAACTGGTTAGGGGCCTGGGGCCAAGCCAATAGCGAGGGTCATTTTCGGTGTAGAGCCCAGTGTTCTGTCCGAAAAAAATAAAACTGTGTACAAAGCCAATGGAATCTGAGATGCAAGAAGACAAATTAAAAAAAAAATTTGGAGTCACTTGAAGAGACAATAATGGAAATATTGTTGGATTGCATAGACCGGTACTTACATCTCCAAATGCGCGGGAATTTCTGGAGGTTGGTTTACTTGCTGAAAAAACAAAACAATGGAATATTTAAAACAAAAGTTATACAGATAACTCCATGTAAATAATGCTTTCATCTATCAAATTTGGTTGGCTAAGGTATAAATCAAAATCCGTTAGGAGTATTGTTCTTTATATAGATATGTTTTTTTAATTTTTATTTATATGTATTTGTACCTTATTTCAAAATTTTCTTGTGTTTTATGTTGTCCTTTAATCTTTTATAGTAAACATTTTTTTTCATAGCATTTTACCTGATCCTGTGATTGGTGGTTTTCAGCCGTTGGCTGGTAAATTACATTATATACACTAAATTACTAAAATTTTGAATTGAAAAGTACTACAATTTTAATTGAAAATTTAGTTTCAAAAGGCTCCTATTTTAACCAGAATTAATTTCCTGGGCTGAAATTTGGATTATATCCCTTACATAAATACTTCAATTTTTGCGACAGATCAACACACCTTGGAAATTCCCAGCTTTTGAGTAAAATCCATATATCTAATTCGTGATAACCTTGTGGAGACAGATACAATCTTTTGTTCCCTATTGTACACATGTCTCCACAGGGTACCGTGTACCAGATCACATTACAAGTATACACATTTGTTTGAACTGACAGAGTTCCTTTTTGGACCAACCTTGGACGAAACTACTCGTCAACACGCTCTGCTTTGACCGGTTCCCTGCAGCCTGGCTCCCGGCCCTGCCTCCCCTAGCACGGCTGCCTCGTGCCGTTGACCCCTGACCTCGCCCCCTGCCTCGCCCTCTGCCCCTTCCCCTGCCCCGTCCTGAAGGTGCTGTGGAGTGGTCGCTATCATCCGAGTCTATAGTGGATATGTCTCGGTCGTCGTCACTGTAGTCGCCTCCTCGCTGGAGTCGCTTCTCCTTAGCTTTCTCCATCGCCTGAAAAAAAAACCCCAAAAAATAGACTTATGTTTGTGGACAAATACAGGGCTGTTTCGGCAACTTTTTTTTGTGACATGTGACATGTAAAGTTTCAAGTATAAGTTCCATCCAGGAAGGATGTGTAGTTCTGTTTATAATAAATGGTGGCATATAAATATGTGATAACATTGTCATAGGGCTTTGAATTGTGATGTCACATGTCACGTGATGAGTCGTGATGCTATGGGCCGATGACTGAAAAGGAAAAAAAATGTAAAAAAAAAAAACTTAAAAGAAAACAAAGGCTGTTTCAGCATGTGTGCCGAAACAGCAAAAGAGGGACACCTTATAAACGTTTCACTTCTGGGTACCAAGTAAAGGCCATTTTGGGGCAAATACATGTAAGAGTGTTATAACAATGCCATTGTCTGGTTACATTGAAAATAACACATTAATTAACCCTAACCCAGCCAGACGCAACACAGTGTATCAGGTGGAACCGTCTGTAGACTTTAAAGCATTCAGCTACAAACACTAGTGCATAAACGGCTGCTTCTTAGACAATGAAAGCTAGTCCCATAAAACAATGCCACAGTTGTATCCTGCTGCATTCGGTGACCACAGACTCTGAGGCAGTTTGGCCTTCAGACTTTTGCCCTGATGGATCTTGCTGCACTGGGCAGGCTTGTCAAGTTAGACAAGTGTTGCTGCGTTTGGCAGGGTTTCTAGCCAAAATACCCTGGGTGAAAGTGAAAGTGATTTAGAAATTTCACTTCAGTCCGATAAAAAAATGGAAGTCACAGGGGAGTCAGGTTGGCGTAGCGGCACTTTCCTCGCCTTCCACCGCTCTGACCCGGGTTCGAATCCCACCGGGCCAATATGTGGATTGGGTTTTCAGTCCCTACCTGATTCCGTGGGTTTTCCCCAAAATATTCCTCTGGGCTTTTCCTCCCACCTCTAAAACTGTACATTCTTCTCATTGTCTTCTCTCCACAGGTTTCTTCAGGCTTGGGAGCTACAGTGCCTAGGGCGCTTTTGAGGAATCCTCGGTTTCATTGCCAGAAAAAGAAATCAAATAAACTCACCGCTTTGACCTCCTTGGATTGGTCGGCCTCAGACATCTTCTTCCTCTGCTCCTTGAAATGTTTCAACTGCAAACAGAAAAATAAACAGTGTCACACTTTGAAAATTATCATGTTGGCAAGATTTAGGTTTACTAGCATTCTGTTTATTGGTATTGCCGTTTTGTTTTGTTTATTCCCAAAATACATTTTTTGTAGGCCAGGCAATTATCCACCCAGAGGCAATTAGGCTACCTTTGTCCCAATGCCTAAAATTGAAAACTTGGTCCCATGGTCAATTTGACCTCTCTTGGAAAATTACTCTTTACTCTGTCAAAAATTTTCAGATTTGGACGTTTGATGTCTCATTTTAAAGTGGAAAGGCGTATCTTTCAAACCGTACCTATATTTTCTATGTTGGTTACGCCTTCTACGTCTGGCCTTCTGTTATATTTTGTTTGCATTTTGTTTATACACACTGTCTAGTGGGCGGAGCTTGACCTCCTACCTCCTCAAGGATGAAAGTGTCCGAAGTCTTTCTGTTCTTCAGATGTCCCTGGGTCCCTTCCAGTTGAAACTTGACCAGTTCAGCGATGGCGTCTCTCTCCTCCTTGTCCACATACTCCTGGATGGCTTGGCCCAGACCCTTCTCCGACAGGAGGTTCAGTTGCTTGTGCTTCACACAAAAACGAAACAAAAAGAAGAAATTGTGTTTCAAGAGAACGACAAGTAGTTAATTTCTCAAGCATTAAAGTTTGTTTCCTGTCGCATTAATATATCAAGTAACTTTTTGGGACTTGAGTTACAGAGCTCGTATCAGGAGCTTGCAGCACCATCACCGTGTCTTTATCAACTGGCGTTGTTGAGGCCCTCATGTTTTGAGTTCCCAGAGATCGTCCTCCCTGGCGATTATCTTAATATTGTCCTTAGTTGCGTTATGTCCTTAGTTAATTTCTGTTCTTAAAAAATCGCGTCATTTTATCTGCTGCATCCTACCAACCTCGATCGTCCCCAGGGTGTGGAGCAGTACGCCCCCACCACTACCTGCTCTCTCACCCTGGTATTGGATCATTTGCATGTGCAACATTTTTGCACACGTATGCAAATGAGGAATAGTCTGGTGCCTGCCTGTACGTTACATTAGCGTTTGTTTTTGTATGCGTTGTCTGGGGTAAAAACACAATCAATACGTCGCACCATGCAGTATCACATTGCATATTAATATGAGCAAATTGGAAAGCAAAAGAGTATTTTTGAGAAGGCGTGAACGTTATAATAACATTGATCATGAAAACAATAGACAGCAGAATAATAATAATGACACTGTTTGGAAAGATATTTCTGTTTCAGATATTTTATTAAACAGCATGGGAGTAAGCCGGCGTTTGGCCGCTATATGAACAAACACAAAGCTTTGTTTTATAGAGGAGAGGGTAATAATTACCTCGAAAAAGATAATGATTTGCAGTAGATCCGGTCTTAGGAGCATATTGGAAGGATGATTGGTCTCGTTTGTGTCTCTTTCGGCCCTCCAGTTCCTTCAAAGCTGCTTCTTCTGTGACTTGAACTCTCTTCTTGTCTTCTGATGATTGATTAGGACCTCCTCTGTCAAGTTGTTTGACGGTAGCCCAACCAGCCTTGCTGTTATCTGCTATTTTTATTTTCTTCTTTCTGTCTGCTACCAGTACCAGAGTCTCTGCTTCTTGGATCACATCGATCGCCGGCTGAATATCACCAGACTTGAGGAGGGCAATCTTGATTTTGTCGTGGGCAATCTCAAGCTGCCCGCAGTACTCGAACTGGGCTGATTTACCGGGTCTGGTTAATTCTTTAGCCTCTAGCTTGTTTTTGAGTTCCTTTAATCCAACGTCATGCTGCATGCTGACTAGACCCGTGAACGTGGCTTGTAAACTACACGCCACGTTCACGGGTCTACATGCTGACATGCATCATCCTTATTCTTGTTGTTGGCGAGACTGTCAAACTTCTGATTGGGTGTGGGTATTTCGCGGAACTTGCAGAACGTGCAGAACTCTGCGGAACTCTGTCGAATTGGTAATAAAACACTAAATTAAGCTGAAATACTGGCTTGAAAAGTACAGCAAGGGCCCAATCTCTTTATTTAGACCCAAAATTGTCATAATCTGCCCTTAAATAAATTGAAAATAAAAGAATTCCCACCTGTTTGTGCCGTCGTATAATAATAGCGTGTAATATTTGCAGAACAGTGCAGAACACATGCTGTACAGGGATACCTGCCGTTTACAAACCAAGGGTGCAGCGTAGACTCGGTGCTCTGTGAAGCACGTGTTTTAAACAGTTGATAGGGGGATAATGTACCGCTGCAGAACCAATTCTGCCGAAGTAACATGATGGAATGATCGTAATGTTTTATTTGCAATGTCGACAAGTGTCTTATATCCTCCACAAGTTCATGGGAAGGCCCTCTGTATTAATAGTTCCATGTTTTACCCAGGCAACGCGATCAATGGGTGCGGGCCTCCGAGAGTTTCGCGTTTTACACAGGCAGAATCAAAATTAAAAATCATCATAATGTTTTAATTTTAATCTGGATAAGTGTATTATATTCTCAACAACTCCTCTGGGTTTTTTCTTTCCGAAAGTCACCCGGGAAGACTTTTTAAAATGAGAGTTCCGCGTTTTACCCACCCTGGTTTTGTGCAAATAGGCCTATTGTACGGTATGTGCAGTATACGCGTACTGGCTCCGATGCATCTTTATCGCTGCAGAACCAACATTAAAAATCGTCACAATCTTTTAATTTTAATCTGGATAAGTGTATTATATTCTCAACAACTCCTCTGTTTTTTTTCTTTCGGAAATTCACCCGGGAAGACTTTTTAAAATGAGAGTTCCGCGTTTTACCCACCTAGGTTTTTTGTGCAAATAGGCCTATTGCACGGTATGTGCAGTATACGCTTACGTGCTCCGATGCTGTAGGAGGGGGCATGTTTATCGCTGCAGAACCAACATTAAAAATCGTCATAATGTTTTAATTTTAATCTGGATAAGTGTATTATATTCTCAACAACTCCTGTGATTTTTTTCTTTCCGAAATTCACCCGGGAAGACCTTTTAAAATGAGAGTTCTGCGTTTTACCCACCTAGGTTTTTGGTGCAAATAGGCCCAATGCACGGTATGTGCAGTATACGCGTACCGGCTCCGATGCCGTAGGAGGGGGCATATTTAACCCTGCAGAACCAACATTAAAAATCGTCACAATCTTTTAATTTTAATCTGGATAAGTGTATTATATTCTCAACAACTCCTCTGTTTTTTTTCTTTCCGAAATTCACCCGGGAAGACCTTTTAAAATGAGAGTTCCGCGTTTTACCCACCTAGGTTTTTTGTGCAAATAGGCCTATTGCACGGTATGTGCAGTATACGCTTACGTGCTCCGATGCTGTAAGAGGGGGCATGTTTATCGCTGCAGAACCAACATTAAAAATCGTCATAATGTTTTAATTTTAATCTGGATAAGTGTATTATATTCTCAACAACTCCTGTGATTTTTTTCTTTCCGAAATTCACCCGGGAAGACCTTTTAAAATGAGAGTTCCGCGTTTTACCCACCTAGGTTTTTGGTGCAAATAGGCCCAATGCACGGTATGTGCAGTATACGCGTACCGGCTCCGATGCCGTAGGAGGGGGCATATTTAACCCTGCAGAACCAACATGAAAAATCGTCACAATCTTTTAATTTTAATCTGGATAAGTGTATTATATTCTCAACAACTCCTCTGATGTTTTTCTTTCCGAAATTCACCCGGGAAGACCTTTGAAAATGAGAGTTCCGCGTTTTACCCACCTAGGTTTTTTTGTGCAAATAGGCCCAATGCACGGTATGTGCAGTATACGCGTACGTGCTCCGATGCCTCAGGAGGGGGCATCTTTATCGCTGCAGAACCAACATTAAAAATCGTCACAATGTTTTAATTTTCATCTGGATAAGTGTATTATATTCTCAACAACTCCTGTGATTTTTTTCTTTCCGAAATTCACCCGGGAAGACCTTTTAAAATGAGAGTTCCGCGTTTTACCCACCTAGGTTTTTGTGCAAATAGGCCCAATGCACGGTATGTGCAGTATACGCGTACCGGCTCCGATGCCGTAGGAGGGGGCATATTTAACCCTGCAGAACCAACATTAAAAATCGTCACAATCTTTTAATTTTAATCTGGATAAGTGTATTATATTCTCAACAACTCCTCTGATGTTTTTCTTTCCGAAATTCACCCGGGAAGACCTTTTAAAATGAGAGTTCCGCGTTTTACCCACCTAGGTTTTTTTGTGCAAATAAATCCAATGCACGGTATGTGCAGT